>VDFB02000015.1:226842489-227442489 GCA_007258455.2 Sequoia sempervirens | reverse complement strand
TTAAGGAAACTTCTTAAATAAATCTCACCCTTTATTCATTATTTATGCTTGATCCCAACAAAAAGAAGGGGTCATAGATGTTGATTGTTGAGATAAAACTATTTTGTGAGGAAACTAACTGACTAGTGGAATAATTTAAGATATCATAATTTATATTCTACATAACCCTTCTTGTGACATCAAATCCTATATAGACATGATTGTGCTTTTTAAAAATTAATGAGCTAGTAGAGACCATGGGTGACCAGAATAAACATCTTATCATATCCTCATTGGGATCTTGCTAAACATTAAGGATACACTCTATAAAAATATAACTTACATGACCTCATCTTAAGGATATAACTTATAATGTGGTACAAACCAAAATATTTACATGTGTGAACCTTATACATCTTAAACTTCAAATATGTTTAATTTCTGATACCACTCAAAATTGTGATCAAACATACACTCAAATAAGTTTTTCCCCTTAAATGCAAGAAATACTAGATCAAATTTCTTGTGATTTATAGTCAAATAATTTGAACAATGAAGCTAAAAAGCTTTGTAATTTTATTTTTTTTCATAGTAAATCAATACACAATAGTGTGTGGTATTAGTTCACTATGATCACAAAAGAGGAATCTTTAGGCATAATGGTCTATAAATACTCTTTTAAATTCCTCCCATTATCCAATGTTGGCAATATGTAGGCCTCTATATCAGTCCCTAACATCTTCAATTAATGATTGCATGATTTTCATCTAAAATTCCTCATCTTTTATTTCAAAATCATCAATTAGACTCAAGAAATTTCTCATGTGATCTTCACTTGATAGTGCATTATTTCCTATAAATTTGACAATAACATTCCTAATATCATTGGGGATTAGATTTGGATGACTAAGAATACTAGTGAAATACAACTATCTATACCTCTCCAACTGCAATGGTCTTTGGGATGGATGATTTCCTAAAATAGGGTTTACTTGAGGGCTTCCTTGAGCATTATGTTGTTGACCAACAATATTTTGGCCTTCTTATGGATTCATATTCTAACAACCTATCTAGACATTCAAATTTGGGTTAGATTGTTGAAGGTGTCTATATTATCCATAAATAGAAAGATTTTATGGTTGTGACTCTAGGTTAGTTTGTGGCATACTTTGACCAATGTGAACTAAAGATGTAGGATTAATTGTTGAATTACTCTAAGTAGAGATTCTAGTTGGGTTTTGAGAATTATGGCTAGAAGTTGTGAAACTTCTACATCCATGAGATGCTTTAAATAATTCTATGTCTTTGTGTGTCTTATTTCATCCTTATTTGTTCCATTATCTCTAATTATTTCCTCAAATATTCAACCACTTTCTATAATTATAGGTCCTTTTGATGAAGTAATTTAGAGGCAAAGAATTTTTGAGATGATAGTTCTACATGAGATCTTGTTCTACTTGTACTATTAGTATTTTGATGCATTTTCATTTTTCAAGGACTTGCAATACAACTTTTGAATTAGAACTAGCTAATATTGTACTAGCTGCAAAAAAATACTCCATGTGTTAGCATGAGAGTTTCCTAAAGGGATACTCAATGTGTTAATAGAATAATTATATGGTTTGACTCTATAGATCCAAAATAGGTTTCTATTTGATAAGAAAGTTTCATTTTCTCGATCAATCTTCCCAATATATTTTTGACATTCATGGCATTAAAAATATTAATTTCTACATCCTTGGATTTTATAATTTGTATATCTTCTATTCTATTCATTTCTTTTTTCATTTCAAGGACTTATTGCAATAATTTATTCGTAGACTAAAGAGTATCCTTAGATCTTGAATTTTTAGGGACATTCTTAGCAATATTTATTGTATTTTGAGACAAATTGAGATTTATGTAAGATAAATGGCCAAGTTCTCATTAAATAGGGATACAAAATAATTCATAGTCCTTGGGATTAGAATTAGGTGTTTCAAGGTTCAAATTCATGGAAGTAATCATAGTGTCAAACTCTCCTTGTATTAATTTCTCCCTTTGCCTCTTTTGTTTGGCCATTATATCAAAATTTACTTGGTCATCATTTAATGTAGTTCTAATTATTGTATTATCTTCCTTTTTCTTAGGCATCCCAAACTCAAACATATTTGGAATATTATCGCTACTATTTTCATGAGAACATGTAGTTCCAAGAGGTGGGGCAGGTTTACTTACATCCTTCTTCCTCCATGATTTTATTTTTTGAGACAATTCTATCTCCAAATTATTCTCTATATTATCTTTGTACAGAGATATTTTTTCATGCATGATTATTTTGATTTTCTTTTTCTTTTTCTTTCACTTGCCTTTGTAAGGAGACTTCAGAGTCACCACCTAATTAAGGGAACTAAAATTTATAGATCTCTCTCAAATAAAATTAAATGAGAAAAAGCAATGGACAAAACATCAAACAAGAATAAAGAAACTTAATACAAATATGTAAATATAACTAGAAAGCTTAGGGAAATTATTTAAATGAAAATTGGTCCCCCAATGGGGTCGCCAATCTATTGGTGGTTTTTAATTCCTAGCTAGTTCATAAGATGCTCTAAGGAATATCCAATTCTTGTAATCAATTATCTAAAGGGGTTGATCAATGCATGAAGTTAAAATACATAATTTATCACTTAGATAATTCTAAACCAAAATAGGAGGTCAACATGCAAATATAACAAAAGTTATACCATGCAATCTAGACCTAGGGTTTAGGATTTTTATATTTATACAAATATTGAAGCAATATTTATGTAAAACCCTAACAAGGAATAACCTATTTTGAAGCTTGAAAGAAGGGAAAAAATAGGATTCAAGGAAATTTTAGCAAAAGTTCTATCATGATATTAGCTTCTTCAACATATTTTAAACTTTTCTTGTGGTTAGATAATATATTTGTATTCTCTAGGTTCTGTGGATTCTTACCCAGATATTTTTCTCACATAAAGTAGTATGTAATTGTTTGCATTATTTATGTTTTTAATATAAGTTCAATTTTAAAGTTTTAAATTTAAAATAGTGAATGCATGCAAAAATATTAATTTAAATATTAGGATTGAAAGCTTGAGATAGATTTTCTCAACAAGATGATTATAAAATTATAAGTAATCACGTATAATCATCGTATGTTCTCACATTACTTGTACAAGATCTCAATAATAAGAAAGTGGTAAATATTTAAAATTTTATTTTATTTAGGATAATTAGCTAATAGGCTATTTGTGTGAACTTTGGTTAGAATTTTCGTCAGCCTTCCTATTTTTTGAGCTTTCCAGTGACATCAAAGAGGTGGTGGATTGTTTTTTGATGTGGTCGGAATTTTCATCAGCCTTCCCAGTTTTTGAGTTTTCTTGCATCGGGGAAAAGGTGGCAGATTGTTTAATTAATTTTTAAATGAAAAGCATCTAGCACACTAATAGAGAAGGCTGACAAAATGGCATCAACATTAATTATTGTATGGTTTCCATGTAGTGGCAATGGTTGTAAGTAGCACCTGCCTTTAAAATCCTCAAAAAAGATAGCAAATGTTTGCGCAATTTTTGATAAGGCATTGTTGGGTGTCATTCTTTGGGTTTACCTTATCATTCAAGAGAGTTGTGAGTGAGGAGGGCAAGCTTCAGTGAAGGTGGAAGTGCAATCATCAGCTATGGAGTTTCTGTGAAGATGGTTGGAGGTTGTTTTGTGTTTTTTGCATGGGGCGATGGTTGTAAAAGCAGTACAAAAGTGTCGGTTGTGACAATTTTGTGCCCATTTTTTGCAAGTGGTGGAGAAAGAAGGGAGTGAAGAAAAAGCAAGCAGGAAGAGGTGCATTTGAAGGAAGCAAGAAGAGGTGCATATTGAAAAACCATTTCTTGAATATTTCAAAAATAGTTTATGTTATTTTCCAAAGGGCGTTGTTGATTATTGTTTTGTAGCTCAGTCTATATTGTTTCATTTATGGTTTTTGTGTAGTCATGATGGATGGAAAGAAATTTTTTTTTTTGTACATTGGTTTGTTACTATGAATTTGTGTTTTTTTTGTGGGTTTTTCCATCTGGGTCATTATTGTAACCAATATTATTTATGGTCTCCATGTAGTCACAGTGAGTGAAAGGAAATATTGTTTGTTTATGAATTGGTTTGCTACTATGAATTTTTGTGTTTTTTGTGGTATTTTTCATCTGGGTCGCTCTTGAAACTGATATTGTTCCATTGTGTTGATTATTGTTCTCTAGGTTAGGCTATATTGTTTCATTTTTTAGAAGGCTCTATTGGAAAGAGATTGTATAGTTTGTTGAAATAAAAATTGTTTGATTTATGGTTTGGATTTGACGGCGATGGTTTTGCATGGGTTTGTTACTATTATTTTTTGTGTTTTTTAGGTTTTGGCATATGGGTGAGTCCTGTTGATACCAATATTGTTTGATTTATGGATTTCATTTTGTGAGTATGGTTGAAACTCTCTAGATTAGGCTATATTATTTCATTATGGCTTTTGTTTTGTGTGAATGGTTGCAAAATATTTAATCTCATGTGTTTTTGTGAGTTTTTCCATCTGGGTTGATGTTGAAACCAATATTGGTTCATTTATGGTTCATGTTTTGTGGTGAAGGTTTTGAATTGGTCTGTTACTATGAGCTTTTGGTGTTTTATGGGATTTTCATCTGGGTCACTATTGAAAGAAATATTTTGTGGCAATGGTTGCAATGTAATGAAATAGTTAATTCTATAAATGTCATGTTATTTTCCCTAAGGTGATGTTGATTGTTCTTCTGTAGATTAGGGTATATTGTTTCCTTTTTTATAAGGTTCTGTTAAAAAAAGAGTATAGTTTGTTCAAACCAATATTGTTTGACTTATGGTTCAGATTTTGTGGTGATGGTTTGCATTGGTTTGTTACTATTATTTTTAGTGTTTTGCAGTTTTCCCCATCTAGGTGAATATTGATACCAATATTGTTTCATTTATGGCTTTCATTTTGTGGTGATGGTTGCAATATAATTAAATATTTAATGTTATGAAATTCATGTTGTTTTGCATAAGGAATTGTTGACTGTTGTTGTTTACCTTAGCCTATATTTTTTCATTTATGGCTTCCATTTACCATTTTCAGGAAAAAGGTGGTAGATTGTTTTCTTATTTTTAAATAAAAAGTGTTTGCCGCACCGATAGAGAAGGCTAGTCAAATGGCATAAAAATTAATTGTTGTATGGTTTAAATGTAGTGGCAATGGTTGTAAGTAATAGATTCCTTTTAAAGCTTTGGAAAACATAGTGAATGCCTGCACAATTTTTTATAGGGAATTTCCCTATGGCTATATTGTTTTCTTTTTGATAAGGTCTTGTTGAAAAAAAGAATTCCCTAGGTTGTTGTTGAAACCATTATTGTTTCATTGAATTTGTTGTTCTCTAGCTTTGGCTATATTGTTTCATATTTGATTCATATTACAATAGTAAATTTTATAGAGCTTATGTTGTTATCCCTAAGGCATTCTTGGTTGTTGTGCTATAGCTTTGGCTATATTGTTTCGTTTCCCATAAGCTACTCTAGGAAAAAAGTATTTCCTAGCTTGCTATTGAAACTATTTTTGTCTCATGTAGGGTGTGAGTGTGTATGTTGTAACGCCCGTCGTGCAAACCCCAGAGAACACACACAATGCAAATAATTTTTTTTAAAAAAAATA
Organism: Sequoia sempervirens; assembly: GCA_007258455.2. NCBI lineage: Eukaryota > Viridiplantae > Streptophyta > Pinopsida > Cupressales > Cupressaceae > Sequoia > Sequoia sempervirens. Next base: position 227,436,812 of record VDFB02000015.1, on the reverse strand, counting down.
ACAAAAGTAAACATGCAATAACATTAAACCATAACCACATAACATATTACATAGAATTAACACACTTGGTTCTCTGGGGCACGCGAGGTTACATCGCAACAACTAAACAGAAATAAAGATAACATTTACAACATAACCATTTCCTTTATAATAACCATAAACAATGATACATCCCATAACCATGATGCGAGCATAATAAACATCACATAATTACATCCATGATAAAATCTTTTAACAAGGATACAAATGAGCCTAACTATTACATCATTGTTTAAATGTTACATTACAATCTCTGATAATTGAATTACATTGAATTTCCCAACATGGGGATTGATACAAGAATAATGAAATATGAAATATAGGGTGAATGCTGGTACAACTCCAACTGGAAATGCTGAGAAGACAGGACGCTGATGGGGAACCCAACGGGTGCAGAGCACGTTCCACCCAACCATGTGAATTACAAGTAACTCACCCCCCGTGCTCAGAGGTGACGAGGAAGTGAACCCGACCATGAATGTCAAACCGACTCAACCACATTAAGATACAAATCAAGTACAACTCAAAGCATACGATGAACAACCAATAACATTCACAGATCACATGACAAGTGAAAACCAAGAGACTCATCACAATAACATGAAGTACTATCAATAAACAATCATTAAACAAATTCACAAGAATTCAAGAAAACATCATAAAGAGATAACATCCAGAGGAAACAACAACAAATCACAAGGGTGTCAAGTGGAGAGTGTCATTGCATAGCTCTCATGGGATTCTCCTGGCCCTTCCTCCAACTGAGGCGCCAGCACCCATCTATGGATCTCCTGGCCCTTCCTCCTAACTAAGGTGCCGGCACCATAGGGTAGCTGATGCGGAGCCAATAGTCTCTCATGAAGACGAGACTATGACTATGCCGACCACGACCTTCTCAGTCTATCACTAGTCTAGGGTAGCCCTAATGCATAGCCGAGGAATCCAAAGTTTTATTATCTTGTGTTTTTTTAAACTACCCAACCCCCTAATTCTATTGTTTAGGTTATCACTTGTTTAGCTTACTCATTCGTGGGTTATCCTGAGCCCTTCCTCATCCTAAGGCGCCAGCGCCCACGAAGAGCCACTCTCCCTCCTATGACCCCTAACATATCTCAAGTAGGCAAGGGTTGAACCAACACATATAAATCTTAAAACCAAAATTGGATACACGAGGCATTAACCATCTTGCAACTGCACATAATCAAAAGACTTGCAAACCCGTCCAACCCTTCCTAACATAACACCAATAACGCTCAAAAGCATAAACAAGGCAAATAACACTTTAACACACAAACCTCTGGAATAAGGTTTTCACAGACCAATACGGTTCCCACATCGACAACACTGAACGAGAAAACTACAACATGAAAAGAAAACTCACATAACATTTACAAGGTTGTACTGTTACGTTTGTTTCCAATCTCGTTTATATAATTACAACCAATTGCCTCAACAAGGTTTACAATCACAACCAAAGACTGAAATCTTGTCTAATATAGTTGTTAAATCAAAACAATGAATGAAACAATGCCCATTTTAAAATAAATAAAAACTACTTTAATTATACACAAAATTGAGCATTTTAATACATTACAAAACTACATTCCTAAAGTGTGATGAATTTATATTACAATTAAATAATTAAAATTTCATCTAAATAAATAACATTAAATAATTATAATTTCATTTGACTAAATAATAATTGCGTAAACTGATTATAAATTTACTTATAAAATCTAATTATAATTATATTTTGAAAATTATAATTATATTTAAAAACATAAAAAAATATATATATACATATATATATAAAATAAAAATAAACAAAAATCTAAAAAAAAACATATATTAATTAACATATATAAAAAAAAAAAAATTTAAAGAAGGGTCGGCCGCGGGCTATACACAGCCGGCCGCGGCTGGTACAGTGGCCCTTACGGGCTGCTATACGCAGCAGTCTGTAAGGACTGCTATGTGCAGTCCGCGGCTGCCTTGGGGCAGGGGCGAGGTACGGCCCAGCCGTCCCCTCCCTAATCCCCATACAAAAAAAAATTATTAACAAAAAAAAACTTTTATAAAATGCGATTTAAATGTTATTTAAATTGCATTCGATTTTCATAATTAAAACACAGAAAACGAGGACGCGAATTTCATTCGCACAAATCCGCCCAGATCACAAATGTAAAGAAATTTAAAACCGAGTAAAATGATTTATAATAAAGGATATATATATAACACTATAATATATATATATATATATATATATATACAATAATATAGATATACAGATCTTTAAGCACAGGAGTAAAATTTCTGTGTACATACAGAATGAAACAAAATTACAGAGTAATGCATACTTTCCACACACACATATTTACAACTTTCAAATGTATTGCTCTCAGTAGGGAAATCATTTTTCTCTAAATGCTAATATTATCAAGTTGAGGATTTCAGAAAACTAAAGGTTTTCACAGATTGGAAACAGTATAATAACTATGATTTTCTTTGTTTTCTAGTCTAATAAATTGCCCTAGTTTTTAGTTTTCAACAGAAGTTTTCTATATTCACAAAAAATCATTTTTAATAAAATATTTTTTTCCTTTCTGAAGCAAACAGATAAAAGAAAGGGTACGAGGAGAAGACTACGAGAGGAACCTGGAGTCCAATGCAAATCTGAAGATGCCTACTTGACTCTGATGCCCTCGAACTCGATTCTCATTCTCAGTCTAGCACGAACTCCCCAAGACAACACCAGCAACAGATTAAAGACCAATTTCTTTCCCAAAGCTCTCCTCAGCTAATAGCAAAAGATTCAACCCTAATCTCTTCAGATTCAAAAATACCTCAACAATGACTTGAGCAACTTCAACTTTCTAATCTTCTATGTGTGTGAGAGAACCTCCCAAAATTCATGATTAAATAAAAATATATTGCCCATCTCCTCAAAAACTCTCAAAAATCAAAATTAAAAGAAAATCAATTCTTTAAAAACTAGCTTTTTCCCAGATCTCCATTCCTATTGGCTCACACAATCTTTTTATTCTTTTATTTGTTTTATTGCTTTTATTTCTATTTTTGCAACTTTTCTTGCACATCACATTACTTATTTAATTTAAATAAATTATTCTCATAATTATCCACCACTAGATAATTGATTAAAAATAACTAAGTCACATTTAATATTTTAATTATTATTTAATTGAAATATATGATTTTTAAAAATAATTAAATCATTTAAATATTCTAATATAATTTAAATCTAACATTAAAACAACTAATTACTTCCATCATCAAAATTGATTACACCACAACAAATAACGTACCAACATTAATCAATAGACGACAATTACAGAACACAAACCACATAGACGACAATTACAAAAAATGAACAATACCAATCAACGAGATGACCTGACATCATGGGATGGGAGGACTTCATCGTCACCTCTGTTTCAACATTTAACCGTTGGGTTATTGGTGCTCGCCCTGTCCTGCCGAAGCAGGTGGAATCAAGACTTGTACCTGCAATCCTGCATACAAACGAAGTTGTGTACATGTGCACAGATATATAACATCAAAGCATTAAATCAAAATACTGCATTGTGAGAAGGAATCGCAACATAACAGGGCACTCGCGAACGAATGATGCTATATTGTCCTTCATCACACCTATTCTAACAATTATAACATAATCAATGAATTACATTTCTAACTAACAATCATCTCATAACATATTAAATTAAATCACTGCGTCATATCATAATTCTGAAAATCAACTAATATAACCAACCATAATGTCATATGAAATAATCATGTCCATAATGAAATAACATCATCATCTAATGTCTAGCAAGCCAAATCAAACAATAACAGTATCATCATAGTATCCAACCAAAGCACAGAAAATAATAAGTCTAAACAGTATGAGGGGTATTACATATGTCTATATATTCATTTTGGACATGTATCTTTGAGGTTATACATTTATCTATATATAGATATGTCTAGTTTTTAATATCAATATATCTATTTTCTTCTTGTCTAGCTTGATTGCCACATACTCTTATATCTGCACAATTGGTATTCGCTATTCTCAATATTTATATGCCATTGTTGAGTGTTGTTCTCTAGCTTTAGCTCTATCATTTCATATCTGATTCATAGTATATTAGTATATGTCCTAGAGTTTACATTGTTATCCATAAGGCATTGTTGAATGTTTGTCTATAGCTTTGGCAATATTGTTTGCTTTATGATAGGGTTCCATAGGAAAAAAGAATTCCCTAGGTCACTATTGAGACCATTATTGTTCCATTTACGGTGTGATTTTGTATGTTTGCATATGAATTTTCGACATGTATCTTTTAGGTTGTGTGTTTATCTGTATATAGATATGTTGAGCTTTTTACATCAATATGGTTGTTTGCTTCTTGTGTCGTTGGATTGCCACATAGTGTTATATCTGCACAATTGGTGTTTTTTATTTGAATTTTTATATGTATGTGTGGGCATGTATGTACGTATATGGTCATTTCTAATAAGGTGTTGTTCAACAGAGAATTTTTTACATTGTTGTTGAAACCATTATCATTTCATTTAAGGCTTGTATTTTTTTATTATGGTTGCAATGCTATATAGTTTATGTTGTTTTCCATAAGGCATTATTGACCATTGTTCTCTATCTTTTGTTATATTGTTTCATTTTTTTAACGCAATTAAATAGTGCATGTTATATATTTTATGTTGTTGTCCATAAGGCATAGTGAAGCATTGTTCTGTGGCTTTGGCTATAGTGGTGAATTTTTTATATGGAATTGTTCAAACCAATATTGTTTCTTTTATGCCTTTTGTGTGGTCCTAATGGTTGCAAGGAAATTGAATAGTTGTAAATGTTGATACATGTGTTAAATAGGGTGAAATGGCTATATAACAAGACCACAAAAAATAAAATGAGGAGCATAGAGTAAAAGTGATACAAAACTATAAGTGACATAAACAGTACAAAATAAAATAAGTGTATCTCTTTTGTTAAACATTATAAGCTGGTGTACATTGTCTTAATATATAACCAGTTAAATGCATGCATTTTTTGTTGTGAATTCTTATGTTAGTAACTTCAAGTATATATGGATATTGTGTGCATGTAATTTCATGTACATCATACCTGCAGACAGGAAAAGAAAAAAAAAGACTACAAGCAATGCCTTATGGAAAGCAACATAAACTCTATAAGGTTAACTATTTTATTGTGTTGCAACCATAGGGACAAAATGTAAGGCATAAATCAAATAATATTCATTTCAATAGTAGCCCACATGGAGTAACCCAATAAACACAAAAAATGCACAGTAACAAACTGATGTAGAAATATAGTCATTTCTTAACAACACCTTATTGAAAATGGAACAATATAGCCTTCTAGCCACAAACTTATGGAAAATGAAACAATATAGTGTAAGGTAGAGAGCAACAATCAGAAATACATTAAACCCTTGCAAAACCATAGCCAAAAAACCCATTCAAAACAATAGCAACAAAAACACAAATAATAAATAAAATAATATTGCTTCTAACAAACAATATAGTCTTTTCTCAATAGTTCCTTATTGAAAATTGAAACAGTATAGCCTTTTCAACAACACATTTTTGAAAATGAGACAATATAACCCAAGCTAGGTAGCATCAATTGACAAAAAAGTGCATAACATTAACAATTTCATTACATTGCAAACATGGCCACAAAACATAAGCTATTAAAATAAATTGATGAAAATTCACAGTAACAGCCCCATCCAAAAATATACTTGTTTCTCAACAAAACCTTATCAAAAATTTAAACAATATAGGCTTTCCAATATCACCTTATCAAAAAATGAAACAATATAGCCTAAGCTAGAGAAAACTAATCAACAATGCCTGGTGAAATCAAAGATAGACTATATAAAATTACCTATTTTATTTCGTTGTAACCATAACCACAAGATGGAAGCCATAAATCAAACAAAATTGGTTTTAATAGATACCCAGATGGAGAAACACACAAATGGAAACAAATTAGGTTTAGGTTACACCATTGATAATAGACTCAGTAGTCATTGTAGTAGAAGGTTCATATTGCAACATGTATAGTTCTTTTGCTGACATCTACAATAAGCTTTTTGTAGCATCATCGAAAGTAGTAACTCAAATCTCACCTGTGTGGTCTTCCATCTTTAGCTGCAATAAATATTGAAAGTCACAATCAACTATTGTTGACTATCATTTAGGGCAGAACCACATATTTTGGGTGGACTCTTCACATTTTCTTATTGCATTGTCTGTTGTTGTCCTGCAAGAGACATGCAACGTAATAGAATGCAAAAGGTGAACCATAAATTAGACAATATTGGTTTCAACAAACAATATAGTCTTTTGTAGAGTGTAGTCAACAATGTGTATGTATGTGCATCTAACTTCAAATATACATACATACATATACATGTACTCAACAATGTGTATGTATGTGTATATATATACATATATATACATGTATATCTATATATGTATATATATACATATATATACATGTATATCTATATATGTATATATATACATATATATACATGTATATCTATATATGTATATATATATATATATGTATGTGTGTGTGTGTATCAGTGTAGCTTTTGTTTTGTAGCTACATATATATGTATTGCATGGGTTAGATGCATATGTACAAATTTATTGCTTGGAAATATATAAACACAAAAAGTATGTTTTACTTTAGTTGTGCTTCATTTCTCTTTCTCTTTGTGCAAATGTGTATGTATGTGGAAATAGGTGTACACCAATATTCATATATATTGCTCGCCATGTTTATTGTTTGGCGAAAATGAAGTTCAATACAACTTTTTAGTTATTATTTCTTTCAGCCTCAAAAAAGGAATTACAATGGTAGATTGTATCGTAAGTGCAATAAGGAACATTGATTTTACCATTGGTCAGAGTGATGGGAAATCTATGTGCTCTTTTGTCATTGGCATGCATAGATTTTCCACTAGTGTATTCAATGGTGATATAAATTTTTATTATTGTACTTAATATACAGGTTGTTGTAGATATGAGTGTTGGTTGCATCTAATTTTACAAATATACATATATGCACATAGGGAAAATTATATGGCACTAAACAAAAGAAGACAAAAAAAGATGAACTGTAATATATATATATATATATATATATATATATATATATATATATATATATATATATATATATATATATATATATATATATATATATATATATATGTATGTATGTATGTATTGCATGTTTTGGATGCATATGTAGGAATATGTTGCTTGGAAATATATAAACATAGCTTCATTTATCTTTCTCTATGTGCAGATGTCTATGTATGTGAAAATAGATGTAGCCAAAATTCGTATATACTACTCGCCATGTTTATTGTTTGGTGAAAATGAAGTTAAATACACCTTTTTAGTTATTATTTCTTTCAGCCTCAAAAAATGAATTACAATGGTAGGCTATAGGGTAAGTACAATAAGGAACATTGATTTCACCATTGGTCATAGTGGTGAGCGATCTAGGTGCTCTTTTGTCATAGGCATGCATAGATTGTCCATGAGTGTATTCAATGGTGATATCAATGTTTATTATTGCACTTAATATACAGTTTGTCATAGATATGAGTGTTGGTTTGATGAGGGCACAAACCCAAGACACAGAAAATAACCCACAAACAAGAGAATAATTTTATTATTCAGAAAATGGAACTTCTTACATGCAGAGGATCTCAAATCCCCAAGTTCTACAACACATGCAAGCTACAGAAAGCTACAGAATAACCCTTTCACAATATGTGAGCTTGTCCCCAAAAAGTTACCCAAAAATTAGAAAATCCACCCATAAACAGAGCTCCTCATTTGTTTGGAGCAAAAACAACATTCAATTTGAGTTTACGCGGTTTGGCACCAAAAATTTACAACATGAAGTTCAAATTTCAAAAGAGCATTTGCAATGGTATCTTCTAGAAAGTGTTCCAACTTCGTGGGGTCATAACTTTTGATCCAGGCCTTCAATTCGCAAACCGTTTGAATCGTTGGAAAGGTCTCGAAGTCAAGAACACACTCAAAATTAGCTATGCCGATTTTGGAAAGTTTCAGGGCCATTCCGGAAGCTCTAAGTGCCCCAAATCCCACTCAGAAGATTTTCAGGTGCAAATCTGGGAAACTAAAACTACAATATCTTTCAACCCAGGAATCAAAAATAAAAACTATAAATTGGGAATTTTATTATGACGAAAAGGGTATCCAAAAATGTAAAAAACATCTTAAAACTGGTGAAACTTCAACTTAACTTTATTTTGGTTGATGCAAGATCGCTCTTACACCACCGGATGCTCCCCGTGATAAGACACCTGTGGTAATTTGAGAAGTGACTCATTACATCTCGATGGTTTTAGAAAAAACTAATCGGTCAATCGCTACCATAGATAGCCATGATGAATCTTCCACGTGCCGCCCTCTATTTCACTAGATATTCTTCATACCGCCATTTCTGGTACCACATACTTAATGGCTATCCAAGATTGCTTCACTCTCCTCCTTCTTTGAAGTAGGTGCTGGGATGCCACACTATTCCATTGTTGGTACTTCCTTCGCACCACCTTCATGATACTCTGTCAAATTTGAAATGTTGAACACAGGGAAATGTTGATCAAGCGCGGCAACTCTTACCTCATATAATTCCCCCAATCATGCTTCTTCAAAATATTACAGGGACCGAACTTCTTCATCTTCAATTTGTTATATGTTCCCACTGGAAACCTTTTTTTCCTCAAGTGGACCATCACTTCATCACCAATCTGAAACTCCTTATACATCCTCTTCTGATCTGCCTTAGCCTTATACTGCATATTCATCTTGTTAATATGTTCTCTTACCTTCTCATGTATATCCCTGATGTGTTCTACAAAATCTTCAGCTTCAACACTTATTTTCTTCTCTTGGTCCATCTTCCTTAATTCTGGAGCTGTTCTAGGGCTACCTCCATACACAATCTGGAATGGTGATCTACCAGTTCTTTTGTTGACATAATTGTTGTAAGAAAATTCTGCCTGTGGTAAGATCAAGTCCCATCCCTTGGGTTTATCTCCTACCAAACATCTCAGTAGGTTACCCAGACTCCTATTAAAAACCTCTGTCTGCCCATCTGTTTGTGGATGGTGTGCGTAATCCAACTTCAACTCTATCTTCTTCCACAAGGTCCTCTTAAAAATACTTCCCAAATTTGGTGTCACACCTGAAATAACAATACTCTTTGGCAGACCATGTAGCCTCACCACCTCTTTGAAGAACAAGTCAGCAATGTGGACTGCATCATGGGTCTTCTGACATGGAATGAAATGTGTCATCTTCGAAAACCTGTCAACTACCACAAATACTGAATCATTCCCTCTTTGTGTCCTTGGCAAACCAAGAAAAAAGTCCATACTTATGTCCTCCCAAGGCCTCTCTGGTACAGGTAAGGGCTGATACAAGCTTGTATTTTGGCTCACTCCTTTAGCCATCTGACATACCCTGCAATTCTACACAAACTTCTTCACATCTTGTGATAACTGAGGCCAATAAGAATGCTCACTGATAATGGCAATGGTCTTATCCCGACCAAAATGTCCAACCATTCCTCCACTATGTTTCTCCTTTGTCAGGTTTTCCCTCATGGAACTCCTCAGGATACACAATTGACTTCCCTTAAATAACATGCCATCCTGGATTATGAAATCTAGCCACCTTATCTTGTCCACTATAACAGGTTCCTTGCAAGCTTTCCAAGCCTCTGCAAAATCAGGATCTTCTGCATACAGTGTCTTGAGTTCATTGAACCCAACCACTTCAATCTGCATCTTTGTCATCAATGTATGCCTCCTACTTAAGGCATGCACACGCAGCCCTGTTGACTTCCCACTCTATGTTTCCAAAGCAAGTTATAACTTCTGCCATTCACCATTTCATGTGCCTCGATTTGAGAATTTTTCACGACTATTTGTAATGTGAGGGCGATGATCGTTATATAAGAACAAATTCGCCCGGCAACAAATAATGTCTCCATTTCTTTAATGCTTGAACTATTGCATAAAATTCGATCATATACATAATACTTTCTCTTGGCATCATTTAACTTTTCACTGAAATAGGCTATGGGCTTACTTCTTGACTCAACACTGCTCCAATGGCACAACCACTGGCATCACAATCCACCTAAAACACCTTGTTGAAGTCTGGGAGGGCTGGAACAGGTTGTTCTGTCACCTTCTACTTCAACAATTCAAAACTTTTTTCGCTCCGGTGCTCACTTGAATTATTTTCTATCCCCTCTCATTGTTGTTTTGGGTCAGGGGTCCACAAATACTAGTGAAGTTTCTAATAAAATTTTTTATAAAACTAGCCAAACCATGGAAAGATCTCACCTTGGTAGCAGTTCTTGGGGTAGGCCATTCCAGAATAGCCTTCACCTTCTCTGGGTCCATCTTGAGACCTTCTGCTGAGACAACAAACCCTAAGTACACTAACTCCCTCTTCACAAAACTGCACTTCTTCATATTAATCAACAGTTTCTCTTCTCTTAACTTCTCAAAGACTCTCTGAATATGCATCAAATGCTCATCCAACATCTTACTGAAAATCAAAATATCATCTAACTACACAATAACAAAACTTCCCAAAAATTCTTTTAGTACCTCGTTCATGAGCCGCATGAATGTGCTCGGTGCATTGGTTAGCCCAAAAGGCATGATTAACCACTCGTACAGGCCCTCTTTGGTCTTGAAGGAAATCTTCCATTCATCTCCCTCTCGAATCCGGATCTGGTGATATCCACTCTTCAAATCAATCTTTGTGAAGTATTCAGCTCCACTCAGACAGTCCATCAGGTCATCCATCCTTGGCAGGGGAAATCTATACTTGATTGTTATCTTGTTTATGGCTCGAGAATCTATACACATCCTCCACTCCCCATCCTTCTTTGGTGCTAACACTGTAGGTATTGCACATGGGATCAAATTCTTCCGTATTAATCCCTTTCTCAACAACTCTTGAACTTGTCTGTTGAACTCCTCATTTTCTGTTGGAGTCATTCTATGAGCTACCTTATTTGGCAAACTGGCTCCAGGAATCAAGTCAATCTGATGACTGATTTGCCTTATTAGTGGTAAACCCTCAGGTACATTATCAAAAATAATATCCTGAAACTCATCCAACATCCTAGAAACTTCTTCTGGAACCTTCTCACTATCCTCCTTACTCACTCTAGGAATCAATGCATAACACACATGCTCCTGCTTCATACCTTCTAAAAATTTTCTTCCATCTACATGACAAATTCTAGCACTACTGCATACCTTTTCTTCGATCTCCTTCAGGGGTTTCAACTTGTGACGAACCCCATCCTTTGTCAAGGAATAAGTGTTTGCATAGCCATCATGTATAGCTCTCCTATCAAACTGCCACGGCCTCCCCAAAAACATGTGACAAGCATCCATGGGGTACTTCATCATGGTAGCTTCCAATCTTGAACTTTACTAGGCACTGCTCATTGACCAAAACATTGTGGTCTTTCTACAACCAGGAAATCTTATACAGACGCAGGTGTCTTTCCCTCTTCAGCTTCAACTTTGTGACCATCTCCTCTGACACCAGATTATCAGTGCTCCCACCGTCAATAATGACATCACAACATTTTCCTTCACACTTGCACCTTGTGCGAAACAGATTCTTCCTTCTTACTGGTTCCTTTTCCTCAGTCACTAGGGCTCTCCTAATCACTAGGGTTTCTCCCCTTTTAGCATCATCTGAATGTTCAGATTGGGCCTCCTCATCTGCATGCGCAACCCTTCCATGACCTTCTACCCTTTTTTTTGTCCTTCCTTGGTGTTGTGGACATTCATAGGCTCGATGCCCTTTTTCACCACACTGGAAACACGTTCCTTTGAAACCACCTCTTCTAGATCCTTGTCCATATCTCCCTCATCCTCTACCTCTTTGATCACCACTATTTTGATCACGAGGGTGGTAGAAGTTGTCATTCCTTTAGCTTCGGTTGGTACCCACATCTTCACTTTTCTTTTCATCATCATATCGGCTTCCTGAAGGTCTTCCACTACCCCTTCCGCCTTGACCTCCTCATCCTTTTTGCTTGCCATCAAATCTTTTGTTCAGCTTCTCTTCCACCTTCAGAGAAAATTGATGCACATCCTCAATGGTGGTCATTCTGACTAGGCTTAACTCCTCCTGAATGCTTGGTCATAACCCATTAAGATATCGGGCTAATTTCTCCTTATTGGCTTCTGTGTGACCCGTTCTGATGATTATCTTGTGAAAATATTTAGTATATTCTTTCACAGATTTGCTTCCTTGCTTCAACCCTTGCAATTTCTTCAATAGGTCTAACTCATAGTCCACTGGTATGAACTTCTTCTTTAGTTTCTCTACCATGCGATTCCATCTGGTGATATTTCCTTTTCCTCTTCGATTTCTTTCCAACTGGACCTCTTTCCACCAAATACTGGCATGGCCCTTCAGCTTCATTTTCGCAAACTTAACCCGATCTGGGTCCTCTATTTCCTCATACTCAAAATATTCTTCTAACTCGTTGATTGAGTCAATCAACTCTTCGGTTTAGACTTCGAAATAGCGGGGACTTCTGCTCTGGGTCTTTTCCCGATCTTCAAAATGGCCCTTATTAGCCACATTTGGTTTTGATTAATTGCTTCTTCTTCCTCTCCTTCATCCTCACTTTCCTCCCTCGGGTTTAACCCTCTTCTCAACTGCTCTTGTAACACATCAATATGTCTCTGGAGGGCTGCCAGTGCATCTCTTCCACCAGCATTTCTGCCACCTCGACCACCTCTGGCACCACCATGCCTACCAGGCACCACTTGTTGGAGGCATCTTTCTTGACCTCGACACACAACCATGGTCCTAGTGCGAGCTGCCTCATCGGTGATCTGTCCACCGCTCAAGAAAAACACCTCGATACCACTTGATGAGGGCGCAAACCCGAGACACAAAAATAACCCACAAACAAGAGAAATAATTTTATTACTTAGAAAATGGAACTTCTTACATGCAGAGGATCTCAAATCCCCAAGTTCTACAACACATGCAAGCTACAGAAAGCTACAAAATAACCCTTTCGCAATATGCGAGCTTGTCCCCAAAAAGTTACTCAAAAATTAGAAAACCCGCCCATAAATAGAGCTCCTCATTTGTTTGGAGAAAAAACAACATTCAATTTGAGTTTAGGCAGTTTGGCACCAAAAATTTACAACATGAAGTTCAAATTTCAAAAGAGCATTTGCAATGGTATCTTCTAGAAAGTGTGCCAACTTCGCGGGGTCATAACTTTTGATCCAGGCCTCTGATTTGCGAACCATTTGAACCGTTGGAAAGGTCTCGAAGTCAAGAACACACTTGAAATTAACTACGCTAATTTCAGCAAGTTTTGGGGCCTTTTCGGAAGCTCTAAGTGCCTCAAATCCCACTCAGAAGATTTTCAAGTGCAAATCTGGGAAACTAGAACTGCAATATCTTTCAACCCAGTAATCGAAAATAAAAACCATAAATTGGGAGTTTTATTATGATGAAAAGGGTATCCAAAAATGTAAAAACATCTAAAAACTAAGAAACTTCAAATTTAACTATTTTTGGGTGATGCAAGATTGCCCTTACACCACTAGATGCTCCTGCATCATGGTTGCATCTATTTTTCCAATATACATATGCACATAGGGAAAATTATATGGAATAGGACAAAAGAAGACAAAACAACATGAAATGTATAACATTAACTATTTTATTCCATTGCAACCCACCACCACAAAACTGAGGGCATAAATAAAACAAAATTGATTGCAACAGTGGTCGAGATGGAAAAACCCATGAAAGAGAAAATTCACAGTAACATATAGCAATAGAATGAGACCCAACAATGTCTAATTGAAAATTTCACAAAAAATTGCTATATTTTGCAAGGTTTTAAATGACAGGTATTAATACAACCATCACTAGTACACAAAACACATACAACAATTAGTGTTGACGTGAACCGACATTTAATTTTGGTGGCCTTCTCTATCCACATGATTGGAAATCCCAACAACTATCTCCACCACTTTTCCATGATCGCTTGCACAGACTTTCGCTATCTTTCCTGAGGTTTAAAATGGCAGGTGTTATTACAACCATCTCCACAACATGGAAAGCATACAACAATTAGTGTTGATGCCACCATGGCTAGCTTCTGTATAGTCATTGCCACTATATTGAAGCCATACAACAATCAATGTTGATGTGACAATGGTGAGCTCCTGTGAAGGTACAAGTTCGATTAGTTGTTGCTAAGCTTCTATGAAGGTGGTTGGATCTTATTTTTGTTTCTTTGCATGGGGTGATGGTTTTAAAAGAAATACATAGAATCCATAAATCAAACAATATTCATCTTAACAAAAAATACAGTATTTTTCAGAATAGCACCTTATCTAAAATTGAAACAATATAGCCTTCTCAATAGCAGCTTGTCAAAAATGATACGATGTACCCTAGGCTACAATACAACAATCAAGAATGCCTTATGGATATCAATATAAACTATATAATGTTCACTATTTTTTAGTGTTGCAACCATTGTGACAAAACAAAGGGAATTAATAATAAATTCTTTCCCCCTCCAGCACCTTGTCAATAATGAAACAATATAGCCAAGGCTAGAGGACAATAAACACCAATGCCTCATTGAAAACAAGAAAAAATATATAAGATTAACTATTTTATTGTGTTGTATCCATTAGCACAAACCAGCGGATACATGCATTTCTACATGTAGTGAATGATAAACTGTATTTTAAATGTTATAGGGAAGAGTGATGTAACAATTGATCAAAGTGATGGATAATGCCTTGTTTTGTTGTGTTTGACTTTATTTCTCATGTGTGTAGATATGCTTGTCTACCATACTATATGAAAATAATATTGATACATACTCAGACATCGTTGAAATGATTTGAAGTTTTGTGAGTATGTGTAGGATCATCATGGAAAAAACAAGCCCTTAAGTGGAAAAAAATTCAAAAAAATCAGAGTTAGGCAACTTGACATAAAAATTTGAATAATTTATGTATATTATTTCAAAAATATGTAAGAAAAGAATATATAGCAAATTGAATTTAGTTTCTAAACTACTAGGTTTATTTAAAAATAAAGAAAAAATATTTGGTGAAATTTTGAAATTTCAATGTAGTTGTACTTAAATTTTAGGGAAAAATAAGTAGGTGTCTTTTTGACCACCCTAACCACAAAAAATGATAATATTTTTATAAGATTTTAGATATAAGTAGAGGACTCATGTCCAAATGTGATGCATATTTTTTTATAATTTTTTTCCAAAAAATAATTATGAATTTTTAATTAA
Source organism: Sequoia sempervirens (assembly GCA_007258455.2). Taxonomy (NCBI): domain Eukaryota; kingdom Viridiplantae; phylum Streptophyta; class Pinopsida; order Cupressales; family Cupressaceae; genus Sequoia; species Sequoia sempervirens. The sequence continues at coordinate 227,421,304 of VDFB02000015.1, read as the reverse complement.
CTTTTAAAAAATAAAAAACTTGTCCAACTCTTTTTCAATCTTTTTTAATCCTATAGTATGATCATAATGTGACACATGTTTCGGATTCAAAAAATGTGATACCGTTTGAGAGTTATAGATGTTTTCCAATCAGCCAATCAATTAGGACTTTAGTCATAATTCAAATAGAAAATGAATAATAATTATTTATTAAATTCAAAGTAAAGCATAATTTATATTGGTGGAAACTTGAGAATCTCATTTTAAAACCCTTTTTGTTTCATCAATTTTGGATTAAAAAAAAAGTCATCGGCCACATAGGCCATCATATCAATTACATATCGCCACTTTTTGGCCCATCATGATCCTACACATACCCTTGTATGGAGCATTGATGGCCCTATTGATCACAATGATGGATAATGTATTTCCGCTATGTGTAGATATGGATGTATGTCATAATGGATGCAAAAAACATTGATACATAATGATTCCTATGTTTATTTTTGTTGGGACATTGTTGGAATGATAAGACATATTTTAACTGCTTTATGGAACATTGATGCCACCATTGATCAAACTGATGGAAAATGTATGTTCTAGGTTGGCTGTTTTGGAAGAACATAGAATGATTTCAAGATCATTTACAAAGAGTTCTCTAAATGTTCCTTTTTTATTATTTGTTTTCAGTCATATTGTAAATGTCCCCACAAAAAATATGAAAGATAAAAAAATTGAAATAAAACATTGGAAATGGAGCTTGTCAGCCTTTATTTCTTTAATTGAGTCTTCATCCCTTGTGTTGTTTTCCAAATAGAGTTTGTGGCCAGTTGTCGGCGTTGCAGCTCTGGCCTTTTCAAAGAGTAGCCCTAGCAATCTCGGTGGACTCTAGCTCTCCCCAAGCTACTGGACAACCCTCAGGTGCTAATGTCGTAAGTTTGTTTCTTGTTTACTTTTTTATGCTAACACTTGTATTGGCTCTTTTCCATGTGCATCCAGTGAAATTCAAAAATACTTTGCTTGCATTTATGGCCATTGTAGTATATAGTCTTACTTATTTATATTTGCGGTATTTATGTGGCTTTAACCTTTTTGTTTGCTACCTATTTGGGAGTAGCCTATGTGTAGCTATTTATCTGTCTTTCATTTTATTGGAGTTGCATATAAATTCATTTTTGTTATAATATTTCCTATATGACATTCAACGATAATTGTTTCCTACATTTTGCACAATACTTTTGTGATTTAGCTTGAGCCTAGCTGCACACACATATATATCTAGACTTATAATTATAGATAGATGTAATTGCATTTAAAGCTACACACACACACACACACACACATATATATTTTTGTGAAGTATAGATGTGGATAAAAATTTATGTTGTGTGGCTCAAGCTACAACTCTAAAAAATTTCTTATCAAAAATAACCTAAACTGTTGAATTACTATGCTAAGTTTTGAATGAAACCTATTATTGCAACTACTAAAAAAATATGCAGCCCATAGATAAAGCAATGTTGTTGTCACGAGCTATGCCAAGTGATGTTTATTTCATTTTCTTAGGAAACAATCATATGTATCTAGATTTAAACTTATCTATATTTATTCTTGCACCTATTGATAGGTCACTATTGGAAAAAATATTTTCTAAGTCTTTGTTGAAATCATCATTGTTTCATTTAAGGCTTTTGTTTTGTGGTGATGGTTACAATAGTATATAGTTTATGTTTTTTTCTACAAGGCATTGTTGAATGATGTTTTGTAGCTTCCCAGTGTGCACCAGCCACCTCCACCTCCTTTTACATGACCACCGGAAGGCTTGCAATACGGGAGGGCTACCAACTAGTTGGGAGGCTGATAGTTTATATTTTTTTCTACAAGGTGTTGTTGACTATTGTTCTATATCTTTTTCGATAACCTGAAGCTACAAAACAATAAAAAATAATTCCTTTTTGTAAATAGCATAAACTATTTAGTTGCTTTGGTAACTTTAGAATGCTAAATATTATTCTGGCCATATATGTGGACTATTTTATTTCTTTGCAACTACCGCCACTATATGGAAACCATAAATGAAATAATATGTTCAAAGTTATTCAATAACAATAAAAAATGCATGTATATGTGTATCTAACATCTTATTTATATATATCGGTGTGGCTTTTGTTTTTGAGATGCATATATATGCATTGCATGCATTGGATCTATATATAGGAATGTGTTACTTGCAAATATAAACACAAAAATGTGTGTTTGTGGCTTTTTTTGTTTCATTTCTCTTTTTCTTTATGAAGATATATATGTATGTGAAATTAGATGTAGGAAGAATTGATATATACTACTCACCATGTTTATTGTTTGGAGAATCTAAATGTAAATGAGCCTTTCCAGTTATTATTTCTTTAAGCCTCACAAAAGGAGTTGTTAGAATGGTTGGTTGTATGGTAAGCATAATAAGGCACATTGATTTCACCATTGATCAGAGTAGTGGATGATGTATGTTCTTCCTCAGGGGTTTGGTGAGAGCCGATGAGGCTCCATGACCCAATATGGTAGGGTGGACAACAAGCTTCATTTTTTTGTGTTTAATTTTATATTTCCTATGTGTAGATCTATGTGTTTTTGACATTTGATATAGACAACATTCATATGTTTGAGGTCCACCTATGGATATATGTGTGTGTTGTCTACATATAACTTTAGATACATATATGCTTTTATAGATTTTCCTTTCTAAGTGTACATGTAGACTCTTTTATTGCTTTCCACCCATTCCCACTATATGGAAACAATAGATGAAATAATATTTTTGTAGCTATTCAACAACAGTCAACAATGTGTATATATGTGGAAGTAACTTTGGAAACATATATATCGATGTAGATTTTTTTAAGCAACTCCAAATATATGTATTGCATGTGTTGGATGTATATGTACGAATCTATTGCTTGGAAATATATACACGCAAAAAAGTATGTGTCTCTTTTGTAGTGTTTCATTCTTCTTTTATTTGTTGTAGATATGTATGTATGTGAAATTAGATGTAGACAATATTCATATATAATCATTGATATGCTTACTCTTTTCATAAGGAAGGGTGGACAGTAGGCCTTCTTTTGTTCTTGCTCATTTTACTTTTGCTATGTACAAATATGTATGTTTTTGAAATTAGAGATAGTCAAAATTCATCCTTGCATGCAGATATCTATCTATGTGAAATCAGATGTAGGAAACATTCATATATACTTCTTGCTATGCTTATTCTTTCCATAAGATAATTATGATTTCTATTTGATCTATGGTTTTTGTCCACTAGGAATGGTTGCAAAGTGATAAAATAGTCCATGTTCTTCACGATAAGCCATTGTTTGTGTTTTTTGTATCACTTCAAGGATAGTTGTTATTTATCTAGGACTCAATAATGATTTGATCAATATTTCATCTCACACTTAATATACAACCTTCCATTGCAACAAACCCTTACTGAGGTTTAGATAGATAACAACTATGATTCAACAAGAACATTGACTGTTTTATTATTTTGCAAACATTGCCACCATAGAGGAACCATACAACAATTAATGTTGATGTGAACTAGTGTTTCAATTTTTTGGCCTTCTCGATTGATACATCTACCACCTTTATCATGACTAGACCCAACCCCCCCCGGGCTGGAAGGCTCAAAAAATAGGAAGGCTGACAAAAATTCCAACCAAAGTTCACACAAATAGGGGGAAACCACACATCCTACGTGTGAGTTCCTAAAGTCAAAAATGGTGGCATCAATCTTCCATCTAACAATTAAAATATAGCTTATCATTCCAAGAATGTACCAACAAAATAAACATAGGGATCATTGTGTATGAATGTTATTTGCATCCACTATTACATATATACATATCTACATGTAGGGAAAATATATTTTTCATCATTGTAATCAATGGTGACATCAAACAAAAAAACATAGTAACAAACCTATTCCCAATGCCCAATGGAATCAAACATAAACTATATAAAATTAACTATTTTATTCCATTACAACCATAGCCACAAAATGGAAGCCATAAATCAAATAATATTGGTTTGAACATTGACCCAGATGGACAAACCCACAAAACACAAATATTCATAGGTACAAACCCATGCAAAACCATAGCCACAAAACACAAACCTTAAACCAAACAATATTTGATTTCACAAAGAATATAGTCTTTTCTCAATGGTACCTTATCAAAATTTTAAACAATCAATAGTACCTTAATGCAAATCAAACAATATAGTGTGTCACAAACTACAAACCACTAATGAAACAATATCGCAAAGGATTTTTTTGATATGCACCTCTTCTAGTTTGCTTCAAACAAACCTCTTCCCACTAGCTTTCTCTGCGCTACCTTGTTTCTGGAAGCTTGCAAAAACCTACATAACCTAAACAAATTTATTTTGTTGCAAACATAGCTAGAAAATAGAATCCATAAAGGGAAACCCACAAAAATTCACAATAATAAACCCATGCAAAACCATAGCCACAAAACATAAACCATGAACCAAACAATATTTGTTTTCACAAACAATATAGTCTTTTCTCAACAACACCTTATCAAAATTTGAAACAATCAACAATACCTTATCACAAACCAAAAAATATAGCCTACCACAAACTGTGAACCACAAATGAAACAATATTGTAAAGCATTTTTCAATATGCACCTCTTCCTGCTTGGTTGAAACACACCTCTTCCCATTAGGTTTCCTACACAAAATGGGAAAGAAATTATAATGGGCAACACTGATTTTTTCTTTTGCAACCATTGCCCCATGCAAAAAACCCAAAATAGCCTGTAACCACCTTCGCAAAAGTTGCACAAGGCTTCATCAAACTTGCACCCTCACAGAAGCTTACCCAAGTCCTTGCTCACTGCTCTGATAGCAAGTACAACAACAAAATGACACCCAAAAATTCCTTATCAAAATATATCCAAGGTTTCAATATCCCCTTTATAAAAATGAATTAATGTAGCCTAAGAAAGAGAACAATAATCAACAATGTTGAATAGAGTCAAACATAAAACCCATACAAAATGATAGCCACAAAATGCCAACCATAAATAAAAGAATATTGATTTTAACAAACAATATAGGATTTTCTCAACAACTCCCTCTCAAAAATTGAAACAATACAACCTTTTGAACAAAAAATAATAAAAAATGAGACAATATACCAAAAGCTATATAGCAACAATTGACAAAACCTACATAGCATTAACAATTTTATTTTGTTGCAAACATAGCCACAAAGCGGAAGCGATAAATAGAAACCCACAAAAGAAATTGTAGTGGCAAATCCATGCAAAAATATACTATTTTTTTGAATAGAATCTTATCAAAAATTCAAATTATATAGCCTTCTCAACAACATCTTTTCAAAAATGAAACAATATAGCCTAAGGTAGAGAATAATAATCAACAATTCCTAATGGAATCAAACATAAATTGTATAAGATTAACTTATTTACTCCATTACAACCATAGCTACTAAAGGGAAGCCATAAATCAAACAATATTGGTTTCAATAGTGACTAGATGGAGAAAGCCACAAAATACAAAGATTCATAGTAACATACCCATGCAAAATCATATCCACAAAATGCAAACCATAAATGAAAAAATATTTGTTTTTACAAACAATATAATCTTTTCTCAACAACACCTTAACAAAATTTCAAACAATCAATAGTGCATTATCAGATATCAAACAATATAGCCTACCACAAACTGCTAACCACAAATGAAATAATATTGCAAAGGGATTTCCTGATATGCATGTCTTTGTGGTTCCTTCAAACACAACTATTCCAACTAGGTTTCTCCAAGGTTCCTTGTTTCTCAAAGCCTAGAAAAAACTACATAATGTTAGCAATTTTATTTTGTTAGAAACATAGCCACAAGATGGAAATCATATAGAGAAACCCATAAAAATTCACACTATCAAAGATATGTAGAAATATACTCTTTTCTCAATAGAACCTTCTAAAAAATTGAAGCAATATAGCCTTGTTTGCATCTGCTATGGAATAAATAGATATATGTACATATCGAACATGCATTGTCCATCACTCTAATTAATAGTCCCATTGCCAAGACTTTTGTATTGCTTTTGGAGTCATTGCCCCATGCAAAAAATATAAAATATCCTCCAACCACATTCACAAAAACTTCACAATGGATGATCAGACTTGCACCTTCATAGAATCTTGCCCTCTTGGCATCAACATTTATTATTGTATGGTATCTATGAAGTGGTGATAGTTGTTCCAACAGCTTCCATTCAAAATTTGAGAAGAGGTGGCTAAAGTATTTGCAATTTTCAATAAGGAATTGTTGGGTATTCACTTGTGTCTTTATCTACTTTAAAAGTTGTGAGCCAGGATTGCTAGCTTCTTTGAAATTTGAAGTTTCAATGGCCTTTCCAACACATGTATCAATATGTATCTATATCTATAAGTTTCCATTCATCTATATATGTATATTTTATACATTTAATGCCATTCACATACATTTCTACATGTACTATTTTAGTGTATATACTTCCAAATAGTAAATTCTTACATATGCATCCAATGCATGATGTTGGGTTGTATTTTTTGGCATATTTGTTAAGTGTACCTTTTTAGTTATTATTAATTTTAGCCTCAAGAAGGAATTGTTAGAATGATAGGTTGTATCTTAAGTATGATAAGAATAATTGGTTTCACCATTGATCAAAGTGGTGCCAAATGTATGTTCTTCCTCTGGGATTTGGTGTGAGCTCGTGCCACTCCATGACCCAATATGGTAGGGTGGAAAGCAATCCTTGTTTTGTTGTGTTCCTTTTCATATTTGTTATTTGCTATTTACTTGCACTATAGGTCTTTGCATTGGTGTTTGCAAGCACTGTATTGTCTGCATCATTATATATAGATGTGTATATGTATTTCTATATCTGTATGTATAATCAAAGAAGTGTGCAATCAGTTAAATGAGTAACAAAGCAACAACAGTAGATAGAAAATATCTTTTGATGTGACAAGCACTTGAAAGAAATAAAAGAAAACAAATGTCCATTCAACATAAATTATAACAAAAATCCAAAGTCACAATTAGGCGCGGTTGTTTGGAATTCAAGGAAGTATGAAAATTATCTCTGGAGAGTCTTGCGCGACAAGGGAAATTGCATATAGATCTAATAGTAACAACTTGTACTCACCTTCAAAGTTAATTCTTGCAACTTTGACTATTGTTGTTTTAACCCTTGTTTCTAAACTATAGGTCTAAGTTTTGATAAGAATAGTGAAAACAAATATATGAATATTGTCTACATCTAATGCCATGTACATACATTTCTACATGTACTTCTTTAGTGTGTATATTTCCAAACAACACATTCCTACATATGCATCCAATGCATGATGTTGTATTGTATTTTTTCGTATATTTGTTAAGTGTACCTTTTTGGTTATTATTTCTTTCATCCTCAAAATAGGAGTTGTTGGAATGATAGGCTGTATGTTAAGCATGACAAGAAAGACTGATTTCACCATTCATCAAATTGGTGGACAATGTATGTTCTTGCTCAAGGGTTTGGTAAGATCCCATGGGGCTCCATGACCCAATATGGTAGGGTGGAGAGTAGGCCTTGTTTTGTTGTGTTTCATTTCATACTTGCTATTTGTTGTTTAGCTACATTGTGGGTCTTTACATTGGTGTTTGCAAGCACTTTATTGTATTCGTCACAATGTATGCATATGTATATGTATATGTATTTATGCATGTGCAATCAAAAAATTATAGTTTTTTAGATGCAAGATGCATTGAAGTAAAGCCTGGTGTATATATGCATCTAATGCATGATGCTAGTTGTGAAAACTTGGATATTATTCCTTTCAGTCTCAAAAAAAGGTTTTTTATAATGATAGGTTATATATTGATTGTGATAAGAAACATTGATTTCGCCATTGATCATAGTCATGGATAATGTGTTTTCTTGCTTGGGGGTTTGGTGAGAACCCATGGGGATCCATGACCCAATATGGTATGGTGGTGAGAACGCCTTGTTTTGTTGTGTTTCATTTTATATTTGTCATTTGTTGTTTACCTAGACCATGAGTTGTTAAGTTGGTGTTTGCAATCACATTCTTGTCTTCATCATAGTACATGTATGTGTATATGTATATGTATATGTATATATGCATGTCCAATAAAAAATGTAAAGTTTTTTTAGATGGAGGGTGTAATGAAGGAAGGCACAATGCACAACCCTAGGCAGTAGCAATGGTACACTCTTCCTTAAAGAGTGAATCATACCTTCCATTTATTATAGTCTGCATCAAAAATACATTTCCATATATGCATGCTTTGTTCGTTGTCGCTAAGTCACTATTGGAGAAAGAATTTGTGTACATGCAAGTTTTCTATTATTTATTTTTTTTCCCCTGAACAATGGTTTTATATTTCCAAGTACCAAATCCCTACATATGCATCCAATGCATGATGTTGATTGTGATGCCTTGACTATTATTCCTTCCATGCTCAAAAATAACCTTTACAATGAAAGATTTTATATTGGACCGTGTAATAAGCAACATTGGTTTCACCATTGATCATACTAGTGGGCATTGTATGTTCCTACTTGGGGGTTAGTACGAGCCCATGGGGCTCCATGACCCAATATGGTAGGGTGGAGAGCAAGCATTCCTTTGGTCTATTTTATTTTGTATCACCTATCTATTCAATTGTTGCATTGTTTCTTTTGTTGGGGTACACATGGTTTTATATTTCCAAGTAGTAAATCCCTGCATATGCATCCAATACATGATATTGGTTGAAACAAGTTTACTATTATTCCTTTCAGCCTCAGAAAAGGATCTATTAGAATGATAGGTTCTATATTGATTCTAATAAGAAATATTGATTTCATCATTGATCATCTAGGTTCTATATGATCATTGATTTCACCATTGTGATAAGCAACATTGATTTTGCCATTGATCATTGATTTCGCCTCAGAAAAGGATCTGTTAGAATGATAGCTTCTATATGGACAATGTGTCTTCTTGCTCAAGGGTTTGGTGAGATCCCATGGGGCTCCATGACCCAATATGGTAGGGTGGTGAGCATTCCTTTTTTTTTGTGTTTTGTTTTATATTTTCTATTTGTTGTTTAGCTACACTGTGAGTTGTTAAGTTAGTGTTTGCAAGCACATTCTTGTCTTCATCATACTATATGTATATGTATATGTATATGTATATGTATATGTATATGTATATGTATATATCCATGTGCAATAAAAAATATGAAGTTATTTTAGATGGAGGGTGTAATGAAGGAAGGCATGAAGCACAACCATAGGCATCAACAATGGTACACTCTTCTTTAAAGAGTGCATCGTACCTTCTATTCATGGCACTCTCCATTTAAAATACATCACATATGCATAGATACATTAGAAAATACATTTCCATAAATGTATGCTTTGGTTGTCGTCAATCAGTAACTATTGGAAAAATTATTTATGTACATACATGTTTTTAATTTATTTATTTTTTAGCACCATGGTTTTATATTTCCAAGCGAAAAATCCCTACATATGCATCCAATGCATGATGTCAATTGTGATGCCTTGGATATTATTCCTTCCAAGCTCAAAAATAATTGTTAGAAAGAAAGGTTCTATATTAGGCGTAATAAGCAACATTGGTTTCACCATTGATCATATTGATGAACATTGTATGTTCTTGCTTGGGGATCTGGTGAGAGTCCATTGTGCTTCATGACCCAATATGGTAGGGTGGAGAGCAAGTGTTCCTTTGGTCTATTTTATTTTGTATCACCTATTTGTTCGTTTGTTACATTTTTTCTTTCTTAGTTGGAGTTTGGAATAACTTTTAAATACATTGCACATGGATAGATACATTTACATATATATATACATATATGTATTCTTTAGTTGTTTTCCATAAGGCATTGTCGAAAAAAAATTCCTACGTGTGTGGTTTTTCCTTTCTTTGTGCATGGCTCTGTTACTTTGGATTCTTTTGTTTTCTGAGTTTCCCATCTAGGCTACTGTTGAAACCAATATTGTTTCATTTATGGCTTCTTCTTTTATATCAATGGTTGGAACATAGTAAAATAGTTAATGTTATACACTTTATATTGTTTTCCATAGGGCATTATTGAGTGTTGCTATCTACCTTTGGCTATATTTTTGCATATTCAATTAGCTTGACCCTTCTACTTATGCCATTTCCCTTTAAGTTGGTTTCTACAAGAATTTTATTATTTTCCTCATATTATCATTGTACGGTCCTTAGCCTTGTTCAAGTTCCAACACTGCATCAAGTGTGGATCATAAAAGGGTAGAAACATGCCAAAGAAACTAGCATTATTATGCGCGCCATAAACACCAGATTTGTGTAGGTCAGTGAGCCAAGTACTTGCAGCAAAGAGGCATTATAGATTGACCTAATTTGGCCCCACATGTAAAAATAGGCACACCACAATTGTAACCAATCTCATTGGTAGAACTTGTTGACTATTGTAGCCCACAACCCCCATCCCTTACCAGCTTCTACACAACCATCACAATGAAGTTGCCTCCACAATAGCTAGTTGTACACTACCACAAATCCTTGTTAGGTATGGCTTCCATCCACATCATCGGTCACCCACCACTCAAGCAACATATTTGGTGATTCTTTTCAAACTGCAATGCAATCCTTCCATCAACAGATCGATGCTTTGTCTGATTTGAAAATTTGTAGTGTTTGCAAGGAAAGCTATGTCAACATGAGATTCTAAGAAACAAACAAAGGTGTCATGTGTTTGAGTTTTTCTTCTAAAAAATGGTTTCCATGGATTTATTTTAATGAACAAGATGGATCCAGGCCCACAGCCACCTGTCCTTGAAAAGCTTACTCAAATTGATGAAATTCTTATAGCTAGAGTTGCTCTAGTTTTGCAAGTTACCCATGCTAGAGGAGGCCAATACAAATATAGTGGCCATACTATAAGCTTCCCTCAAGACATCATGACCATCTCAAATTTGTTACGCATCATCTACATGATCTTAAAGTGGTGAATGTGCAAAGAACTAGCATTTAGGGGACAAACTATGATTTCTATGTTGATAGACATAATGTCATGGTTGCATTAATATACAAAATTAAGAATGACCCATAATATAGTGATGTTGCAATATATTTTGATGTTTTAAATTTGTTTCCTACTATAATTTATGACATCTCTAATCTTTTGCACATAATGAAAGAACTGACACATAACACAACTGAACTAATGGCAACTCTAGAAAGTGTTGTTGATGAGGAAGCTGAGCTTGAGGAATTGTCATCATTTATTCCATTGACACCCAACCCTCCTCGGGAATTGTAGGCAATTAGAGATTCCTTAAAAATTAAAGGAATTAGTCAAAATACTTTTCCTTGGCCTAAGATAAATTCTACCCCTATTAATGAATATAATATAGATGGGTTATTAAGCATGGATTTTCCAATCTTGTTCCCCACTAGCACAACAATGCCCCTATAATCGAGAACCATAAAAAATTCACTTACATGAATATGCATTGCACTTGATGAGATACTATGATAATAGATTTGGGAGGCATGTCAAATTTAGATATTACCTTTATCATTTTATAATGAGACATCGAAGCCAACAATCGGGTTCATTTTCTATGAAAACAAACTTGGAGGAAATGATCCCAAATTATGTTGTTGCTTTGCGAAAATTGCTTTGGGAGGCAACTTGTTTTTTTTGATGCATCTTTGTGAGGAACACACTCATATTGGAGAAAGTTCCATCAAGAGCTTGTGGTGATGATCCACTAGCTTGGTACACTGACTCTTTTCCTTACTTTGAGCTCCACAGACACAAATTGGCATAATTTGCATAGGGTAATTGATCCTCATGCCCAGTTGCATATGCCATACTCTTGAAGAGTCTTCATAGACAATGTTGTATAGAACCCATAAATAACAGCCTTGTATGTGCACTTGTGATTCACCATTTTTTGTGAAGAGGTTATTGAGAGAATTTTCCACATAAAGCACTACTAGTATAGGTATGAGTGGCAACATTATAGAACAACACATGTCCACGGTTTCTTGTTGCTCCTAGATTCCCCGAATATGGACATGCTTGATTGTTCCAACCCACATGAGCTTCAATAGACAAAAAAATTCTTTGATCGCTATGTTTCAGCAAGGAACTCTCATTCCCTAGATCAGCTAATATCAAGCGTCCACCACTCAGCTTTGGAGGACCTGTTCTTTCTTAATAATACACCAATATCTAGCATAGATCTAATGGTGGATTATGAACAACTATTGAACACAGTGCAAAGGAATACCAAGTGTACTCAATATACCTTCCTTAGTAAAAACAACCACCAATTACAATGTCACTACAAAGCTCCATGGAATACACAACCATCATCAACATTTGTAATTGATAATGAATTTAACAAATCATATAAGCCAGCAAGAAATGGTGAGAATTTTAATATCCACAACCCTGAGATTCTTTCAATTTGGCGAGAAAAGTTGATTTCCAACAAGTCTTGTCTAGACAAATTGTGTTGAACTACATTTCCAAATTTGCATCAAAGTCTGAAAAAAATTGAAAGCTATATTGATATCTTGCAAAGGCTCGCAAATGAAAATTCATTTGGGGATAAAGTGTTGCTTTCCTACAAAACATTCATGATGAACTTGGTTGCAAATCATGACATTGGTGCACAAGAAACATGTCATATGCTGCAAAAGTTTCCCCTTGTCATCTCAAGCTGACATTTCCTATCTTTGAATGTTAGCAGGAAGAAATTTCATCATTTGAAAAAAATTGATAGTGGTGATGAGCTTGCAAACTTTTATATTCATTGCTACATGCAAAGATTGGTTGAAGTGGATACAACATCCCTTATTCAATCTGTACAACTATATACATAGCAAAAAAAGTGCTAAGGTGTAGGTTGGCATGCCCGACCATAGCTTATGATCATCATTGTTTACTCACTTTTGAAGACCACCTCTAGAGCAAAGTGATACCTTTGAAACATTTATTTCGTCAAAATTCATACTATAAAAGCCTTTATGAAATGTCGAGACAAATATAGGCCTCATAAGAGAAATCATAACACAAAATTGGAGGCTATTTTATGTTGTTGGCTATTACGCTTGGCATTTTAATAGAGTTGTTGCTCCCCCTACTGATGAAGAGGATGGTGAAAGTGATACCAATAGTGCGCAATCTCCACCTCTCATAGATGAATATGAATGGACGTTGCTTTCTCAGCTTGGTGCTACAAATAATGTTTTCTTTGACCAGCTATAACTATTAGGTATACGAGACTTTGATCTACATCATAAGTGGGGCACACACCATCTTCCAGAGAATCTACATAGCATTATTGAACAATTCATTTCAACAAGTAAATTGCATATTGCTGAAGAAACTCTTTGCTCATTGGCAGGGCTCACACTTTGTCATTAGCTATCTCCTAGACAAAAGCTTACTCTGAATATCATTGAACAACACCATCTTAGCCCATTTTCAACATCACTATTGCATATGATCATTCAAGGAACTACTAGCATAGGTAAATCATTCCTTATTGACAAGATCCAAAGAGCACTAAATACATCACTGAATCATAGAATGAATCCTTTACTTTCTTTGGCACCAACAGTTGTGGTTGCTTACAATATTCCTGCCTCCATAGTGCATACAACTCTTTGGGTACCAATTAGAGATATGAATTCATTAAAAGGATATCCACTGACCATATTTTAAGAGGACTTCAAGCATATTAAGTACATATTAATTGATCAAATGAGCTTCTTGGGGCCCAAGTTGTTGCTTAAAATAGATAGTCAATTACAACAAGCATTCCTTGCTAGACATATGTAGCCATTTGGTGGTGTCTTTATTATACTCGTGGGTGACTTGGCACATATACCTCCTATTTTGGATAGGCCTATCTACGCTTCTCGCTCCATAGTATTATCTCTTTGGCACATTTTTAATATTGTTGTCACACTTGACACTATCTTTCACTAGCATGTTCAATCCGATACATAGCAACAATTTCGTACACTCCTTTTGAATATTAGAAATTGTAAGGCATCCCAGTTTGAATGGAAAATTCTTATGAATTGAATAAATTCCATGCTTTCAGCCAAGCAAAAGCAAGATTTTGATGAGGCTATCCACTTATTCCCAACAAATAGGTTGGTTGCTTTACACAATAGGGAAAAGATTCAACAGTTAAATGTTCTAATTACAATTACTGTTGCTAAAAGTTCTCAGCAAAACACACTTGATTATGGTGATGATGAACAACTTCAAGCAAAGCTCTTGCTTGTAATCGGCTAGCAATTAATGTTCACAATAAATCTTTTGGTGGTAGTTATCTTGGTTAATGGATCATTGGGTTTAGTGAAGGCTATTTTATATGTTAGGGGTGTTAAACCACCTCAACTACCTAAATATGTTTTTGTTGACTTCGCAAACTACAATGGCCCAATATGGGATCAAGACAATACAAGATACATCTTGATTCCCCCAATCACATGGGGCAGCCGAAGGAAGCTACCCTTGAAAATGGCCTGGGCAATAACAATGCATAAATCTAAAGGCCTGACACTAGAGAAAGTTACAATAGATATTGGAACTAAAGAAAGGAAAGGACTAATGTTCAAAACTCTCTCTCATGTTAAATCAAAAACATAGATCCAACTTTCTCTTTTGAAAGATACTCTAGGTTTCATTCCAACAAATACAATGCACTTCAAATCAAAGAAGAGGATTGCCTCCAACAATTTTCTGCATTCTCATAATGATGAATTTTTTTGTTCTTAACGATAACTATACCACTTCTCCTTTTCCTTTTCATTTCAATGCTTTTATAATTCCCACCATTCCTAATTTTCCTTCTTTCTTGTTTGATCAATAATGTAGTTGCAATCACTTCTTCCAAGATAGCCATGGTTTTACTTCTACAGTGATTACTAAGAGAAGTTGATATTCAACTATTGCCTTGTGTTTCCCCTTGCCTCCAACAATAAATGTTGATTCCTTCTTGTTCCTCAATTGACCAAAATATTATTTATATTTAATTTTTCACTCAATATCTTCCTCTCCTTTATCCAATAATGTCACTTCCAGAGCTATCACCTTTGAACCGTTTGTTTCTAACTATATCAGATTCTAAAAAATTTAGATTGCAAACATTTTTAGATGCAACTACAGATCTTGACAATTCTTAATAGCTTCATACTCACAAGTTTTCTATGGTTTTTGAGTTGCAACTATATTCCATTTGTATACAAGGTAAGGATATATATCATTATTTCCATCTCTTCTTTCACAACTACATCTGAAATTCTTTATCACAAATGCTACAACTGTATATATTTTAAAAAATGGATAACACTGATTTCAGCTCAACAAAATTGCGAGGTGCTAGAAAATAATTATAGGGAAGGCATAATTTTCTAGGTATTGTCTCCTAGTCTCTACAAAAGGTATGCCTACATCTTGTTTATATGATCTCTTCTATTGTAGAGACATTAGATATTATTTTTTATAAATTATAGAGTTGTTTATATTCCCCATTTAGATATTGTCTACCAATGACACATTTTCATTGCACTGAACTTCAAATTTTCCTTGTGTCTAACTATATCCATTGAAACAATTTTAGATTGCACATGTTCTGAACTGTAGATACACATCCCTGCAATACAAAATAGCTTTGCAATCACATTTTTGGCATGCTGTAAAATTTGTGAGTACATTCTATTTAGATAAAGGTAAGGCTAGGTTTCCATTACTCCATCTCTTATTTCACAACTACATGTCAAATTGTTTTTTGTAAACAATACAACTATATATTTCTCAAAATGCAAAAGGCTTATTGTAACTAGATAGAATTTCTAGGTTAATGCTCTAGATTTTTTCTTACTGGATATTGGATTATGTTTTTATTTATGGATGGACAAACTCACACACAATCAAATATCCAAAAACAACATATATTAAGCAAAAATTCTCAAGTGCTAAAGCATTGATTTCACCATTGATCATGTAGTGGTGGGAAATGTATGTTCTTGCTTGGGCGTTTGGTGATAGCCCATCTGGCTACATGACCCAATATGGTAGGGTGGAGAGCAAGCCTTCTTTTCTTTTGTTCATGCTACATCCTATTGCACCCATAAGGTATTCCTACATCTTATTTATTTAATGCCTTTTTATTAGAAATGCATTGCATACTATTTCTTATAAATTATAGAACTCTTAATTTTCCCTACTTTACATATTGTCTACCAATTACACATATTCATTGTACTAAACTTCACATTTCCTTTCATTTTTTTGCAGACCATACTCAAAACAAATAAATTATGTTTCACATAAGATAGTTTTGTCTTAGTGAATGATCTCTTATCTTAGCTTATATTCTTCAGTACTATGGATCTTTTCACAACATTAGATCTTCTATGAGGTCAACCTCGCCGCAGGTTTAGTTTTCAAATTGCATTATGGGCATTTTGAGGAAGTAATGTTTTGTAAATGAATATTGAGAATGATTAGAAATAAAAATTAAAAAAATACAGTTTCAAATTTTTGTATCAATCTTCAATAGGATTGTGTGGATGGAATTATCTCTTTATTCTTAAGGTTCTTCATTGCTTATGTAAATACACTTATTTGACATTTCAATTACACTCTAAGAATTCACATAATTGTATTACCTTTTTGAGATAAAATATTGTCCATTCCTCTGATCAATGGTGGCATCAATGTTCCATATAACACTTACAATACAACTTTTGCATGGCTTTATCGCTATGAATTTTTTACTTTTATGGGTTTTTCCATCTCACTCATTGCTGAAACAGATAATTTTTTATTTATGGCTTTTTTTGTGTGGTTGTGATTGCAATGCAGTAAAATAGTTAATGTTATACAATTTATGTTAATATAATGTTCCATTTTCAATTCGGTGCTCTTGAATAGTCTACATTCTTCCATAGGTTTTTTACTATGAATCTTTCTCTTTTTGAATATTGTTACTAAAAAAAATATTATTTCATTTATGGCTTCTTTTTTCTGGGTATGCTTGCAATGCAATGAAGTAGTTAGTGTTATACTATTTATCTTTCTTTCTATAAGGCATTTTTTATTATCATTCTTTGCCTTAGGCTTTATTGTTTCATTTTCAAAAATATGTTGTTGAAAGTGTTGTATTGGTTGAATCTTCTATAAGGTGCTATCCACAAAATACTATATTGTTCATTGCAACCAACATTGCATATTTATGCTTCCCCTTTTGTGGAATGTTTCATACAACAAGTACGAAACACTATGTATCAATCATGTTTTTATCTACTATAGAATACATAAATATCTACACAGAGGGGAAATACATTGTCCACCACTGCATACAATGTATCAGTATGTAACTATGTTGTTTGTATCTGCTATGACATATATCCAACTCTACACATGCCTTTGGTAGTTATTGCTCCCAATGGTGGCATTGATGTTCTAATCTTGCTTCATCCTCAGTGTATGCACGTCACTTCCATTTCATATTCCCCTCTGCCTATTGTCTCACTGTTGCATGTTAGTACATGAAACTGCTAGTTACATTTATGTTATATTTTACTTAATTAAATTACATGTCTTAACAAAGGTGCAATGCATTTATATTCTTTAATATGTACATAAAAAACCCCATAAAGCTTCATACAACCATCCATATTTTCCTTATTATAGTAATCCATATGAAAATAATCTTTGAAGATACTAAAGACCTATTTTCTCTCTATATATCATATCACACCATTAGACATGATCATGTTCATTTTTTCATCTAAACTCTTAGTTTCTCAAATATTTTTCAATACTTATTTCTTAACAAATTTTTAGTCATTTGATTTAGTTTGTAGTTTGAAATTGAAATGTTTCATTAGGTACAATTCACTTTCCATCATTTTCAATGCATACAACCAAACCAAATAACTTCTATTAACACTTGTTAAATTTTAGTCTACACTATCTTATATCAATTCATTTACATACTCAACTTCTATGTGAAAAATGTCACAAAATTTAATTAGTTTCAGTATTTTAGATGTGACTTGTACTTTTGTATGTGTGTCTATGAAGAAGGTTTTATGTAATTGAACTAATTATTTTTAAATGAAGGTCTCTCATACACTTCTAGGGTTTTGCACCTAAAAGGAGAGAGGTACCAAAAATCTTAATGGCTCACTCAATAACAAGCCCTCCAAATTCCAATGCAAATGAGATTGAAATCTATCAAAGGGAAATGTCCTAGATCCTAAAAACTAGTAAAAAAGATTAGCTAATAATGCAAAACTTAGAAAATGCAAGATGTTTGAAAACACACTTTGATATGCAAAAAGACCTAGAAATGTAAGTAAACTATAACAAAAACTTATGAGATTTTAAGTGCACATGTAGAAAGTCAAGAAGGATGGAATGGAGCTCTAGAATCTTGAAATTGATGCTTTTGAGGCCAACTGGGACTCATACGCCAAGTTGGGAAACTTAGTCCTGTTTCAAGAAGATTCTACTAGAATAGGTTTTAGATAACTAGGTACTTAGAATTGAAAAAATCTCTACTTCAGCCTGGGAAGTGGGATCCATTCACCACTAATGGTGAATTATTCCACTTCAGGATTTCTATAAATTAAATAGTGGAATCTATAGCTCTCGGTCTATACTTCTACTCCTGATTCATATTTGGGTTTGAAACTATTAAATTTGACCTATAAGTCTTCTCCAAGCTTCTTTTAGGACTTTGACAACTTTTCTAATCTTGCTCTTTGAAAAATATACAACTTAGACTTGCAAATCACATGCAAAGAGGGAAAATTTGTTGAGGGTTAGTGAATAGGGGTTTGCCTTGGTCAAACCCTAGGTTGGTAATTAAACCCTTAAAAATGAAATGAAATATGAAGAGTATGATGAGTGAACAAAGGAAATGCTACAACTGACCAAACCCTTAGAGCAAAATTTTGTAGACATGGAAGTAATAGCTCCAATGGATGTAGACTTGAAGATGCATGAAATGATTAGAATTCTTAAGTGATTGATTTATTAATTGATTGAATGATTGGGGGTGAAATGAGAAAAAAACCATATATTTATACATAGCTATGGAATAATTCCCAAAAATACCACATCATAGGTCGACCTTAGGTCTTAGAAAATAAAAACCCACTGAAATTTGAAATAATTTTTATTTTTGTGCCAAAGGGGACTCATTCACCCCCAATGGAGATGGGTCCCACTTAAGGCATTTTAAGTGGGTTTTGGAATTTAAATATTTTAAATTATGTTTATCAGGATTATTTTCAAAAATACACTTAACTAAGGCCTATAAGTGGAAAATAGGGCCAATTAAGGCATAAGAAAGCTCCAATTATTAATGAAAAGCCTAGAAAAGCATGAAATTTTATTACAACACTTTTAAATAAGGCTTGGTAAGTGATGAAAAGAGGTTATTTAGGTGAAATATATTAGAAAGATCCTAGAAAAGTGTGAAGGTGTGTTACAACACTTCACAACACTTTTTCAAGGCATCATAAAATTCTTATTAATTCACAAGGGCCCAAAACCTAGAATGTGAATGTGTTGACCACATTACAACACTAAATCAAGGAAAAACTAAGCCAACATCCACAAGAAGGACCTAAATGAGTGTGAAAATGTCCAAAGATCCATTTTTCTACACTACATTTAGGCCCCACTTTAGTGAGATGATGAACTTGCTTCAAACTCACACTAAAGTAGCCAAACATGAACATCAAGAGGGATACAAATGTACCAATGCTAGCAAGATGACAACAACAATCAAGAGGGGTGATCAAGCCCTCAGGATCAAGATCCCATGGAAAACCAAACATAAGCACAAAGAAATGCACATGAAAATGATGTAAAGAGTAGTGACAAGACCAATCATAAACTGCCAAAGATGAAAGGGAGAAAAAGGAAAGAAAGAAAAATAAAAGAGAGAATCAGATCAAGCTTTGATTGTTTGTCTAACACGACATGGATCAGATCTAGGCTATTTGTTTGGAAAATGCATAATTACTCTAAGGTGACAAAACTCATGGCTACCCGCCGGGTAAGAAGTCCTAGAAGGTGAGAAACATATAGTCATGGCTAGTATGAACTTTTACACACATAGGTGGCTATGGGGAAAGTAATGCCTTAGAATGGGCTTCCCACTCAACCATACCAAATTTATACCTCCTGATAACTTTAATAATGTGCCACAAAATAAAATGACTTTTTGAGTTTCATAAGACAAGTATAACTTCATATGCTTCGAGCTCATGAACAGATGTGATGATACCATGGGCATCCAAGATTTGTTATGCAATGTATCCATAGAAAAAATGCAAAATGAAAAGAATGTTCAAAGGAGTATTGCTTATTTCATGAGAGGTCTTTAACTTAGGGAACATTATTCCTAATGTCTCCAAGAGAGGACCAATTAAAGAATAGAAAATTCACAACTTAAGGGATGCAGTGCATCACATCAGGAAACTAAGAGGATTGTAATATGCTAAGATAGATCATGTTCATGAAGGAAACTATACCCAATGTCATCCAAAAAGTGACAAAATGCATCATATGAAGTAAGAAGGCTGCACTAAGAACCGAAAAAGGAAAAATACAAAAGAATAATGCCAATATATTCCCCCACTTGAAAGAAATAGCTAAACACCATATTGTGAGCAATTACTTTAAACTAGCAAATGAAAAATGCAAACAAGATAGAAGACATGAGAACTAACTTGGAAAGCCCTATGCCAAGTCATATGTTTCTGAGTAAAGCTACATTATACAAGAGAAAAAGACAAGAGAAGGGTTGCCCCAAAAATAGAAACACCAAATGCATAAGGGATCTATGGATTTGGGGTCAGTATGTTCTTGGCTGCAATATTTTTAGAGAGCTTTGAACTATCATCATCCCCCAAATACACATAGAACTTGAAGAATTACACAAAGAGAGTGAAAACAAAGAAAAATCTCTTGGGTCAACATGGAAGAGTCATAGGGTGTCTCGACACCTTACGTCATCCCAAAAAGGAAAACACAAAACAAATGAAAAAGAAAAGGTGAATGAAGAAAGAAAATCTTTTGGTTCAACATGAAGGAGACATGGATGTCTTGATGCCTTGCATCATCCCCAAAAGGAAAACACAAGAAATAAATGAAAAGTGAAAAAGGTAAAAGAAAAGGCCTTTTGGTAAACATGAAAGAGACATGAATGTCTCAATACCTTGTGTCATCCCCAAAAAGAAAACAAAAGAAAAATAAAAAGGTAGAGAAAAAGAAAAGTCTTTTGGGTCAACATGAAAGATACTTGGATGTCTCAATGCCTTGCCTCATCCCCAAAAAGTAAACACAAGACAAATGAAAAAATAAGAAGGCGAAAGTGATGCACGACATAGAGAGGAATGGAGATACAAATAGAGGAATATCACAAAGAGAGAGATCATCAAATAGAACATCATGGGGGATCACATTATGCACATGAAATTACACATAAGAAAATGAAAAAGGAAAATAAAATGCAAAATACTAGTAAGGAAAATGTGAGTCAACCATCCAAAAATTCATCTGCCTCCCAATTATGTGCATTGTATATTGAAGGTGGACAGCTAGCCAAAGGGACAAGGGCAAGTGTCAAATTAGGAGTACCAAGTTCAGTACTTTGTATAGGATATTTCTTTTTTAAGCTCTCATGGAAGAGGAAAACAATATGTTCAAGTCATTATGCACCTCTTCATCGATTTTAGTGATCTCATCATCGTCATCCAAATTAATGACAATAGGAGGGCCAATGATAATAGCTAATGAAGAGCGTAACTCTTGTTGTGATTGTTGTATTAGATAATTTTGGGGATGAGGGTCATTATGTATTACTTCAGTCAAGTTTGGATTTTGATTTTTTGTACTTAATTGATCATGTAATCTATGAGCAAAGGCACAAAATCTATGCCATGCTCTCTAGTACCTCTATTCCTTTTGGTTTTTTTGTCGAGTTGTGTTTGTGAAGGAGTGGTTTGATCATCCATAGGTTTCTTTTCTTCCCTAAGGGGAGGAATGGACAAAACCTTAGGAGGTTGGTCATCCACTTTATCATTTTCTTTGTAAAAAAAATTTATTCAAGGAGGCATGACAGAGTTGCTTTCATTGTCTCTTGGTCTTTTTGACAATGTTGGGGAATTTTCTAGTGTTGGTTGATCTTGATTGTTTGGTTCTTGTTTGGGTTCAAGCATGGTTTCATCAATGATGGGAGTGTCGAGGAGACAATTATACTATTTATTTTCTTTAAATTTTTGGTAAGCTATGAAAAAGAAGTCTTGTCGTGGCATTATAGGTTCCATGGGCTCGGGCCAAAAGGATTCTAAGGAAAGGTTTCCTTTCAAAGACAAGGGGTTAAATCTGCTATGCTGGGTAGTGAATATTTCATTGTCAAATGGAAAATTTAAGAATTTGTGTATAACCAAAGGGACGAATTTCATTGAGTGAAGCCACGGATAGCCTATCCATAAACAAAATTGATCTAATTGCAAGATGATGGAGAATGTGACATCTAATATTTGTAATGGTAGGGTGATCGATCCTATCATAAGGCAAGTGAAACCATTTTTCATCTTGATCCATGCTTTTGGTTTATCATAGTCATCTTGATAAAGTTGATGAAATACTAAGAATTCTTTGATGATCACATTCTCTCCATAGGCGAGATTTATTAGTATCCCATTAGTGGGCTTGTCATAGATATGATTGACTATGTAGAGAGGACCATCAGGTAGATGTTTAATTATATCCTTAGAGGAGAAAGAAATATCAAGAGATCTCATAGGCCAACCCTTATGAGGGATAATGTCTATTGCACCTACCATTTCATCCAGAGGATTAGCTTTGATATTATGCGAGATAGGATCATGATGTTCATCATTTGTATCAAAATTCATCACATCATTCTTTGTAGTGTCACTAGCTTTGACAAATGAAACATTATTTTTGGGCATTGGATTAGTGAAAATTCATAAGTTTTGATTTAGATAAATGGCCGAAAACAATGAGGTCTTGCACAAGATGTTTAAAACGCTTACAATTTTTTGTGTCATGTCCATTTTGTCAATAATAGTTGCAATAAGCATTTTATTTCAAGCTCAACGGTAAAGGCTTTGTAGGGTCAGGTGTTTTGATGGTGGGAAAGGTAATCATCTGTTGTAAAATTTGGGACATTGTGTTATAAAAGGTGTCGGGTAAGGGTGGAAATTATCTTTTTGAATCTCCATAACTAAAGGGCATCGAGGTTTTAACAACTGCTATTTGGTTATTTTCATTTTTAGGTGTAGGTTGAGGAGGATTAAATTGAAGGAACCTTTTGTTTTTCTTTCTAAATGGTTGGGAATTATTTTGGTTAGCAGGCTCAAATTTCTTAGTTCGGCTAGAAGTGGACCTTGTATCTCAACTAGTAATCAAATCTTGATAATCACATAGGTCAGTACACAAGTGCATGAAGGATGGGAATTTCATCATAGTGAGCTTGTCTTGAATCTTACTTTGTAGGTTTTCTATGAACATCTTTTGATGGTGTGGGTCAAGGACCTTGACATCAATTTGGGAATAAAGCAATTAATAGTGTGAGATAAAATCAATTATCGTTTCATCCTTATATTCCTTGCATCTCATCAAATCAACCAAGGTTTTCTTAGGAGCCATGTGCACTTGGAAATGGTTTGCAAATGCATCAACAAGTTCATTAAAGGAAAACATTGAATTGTTTGATAAAGATGAGAACCATTCCTAGGTTGTGTCTTTTAAAGACCTAGGAAAGATTTTTTCCAACAATTTATCATCAATGACAAAGTCACTACATAAAGTGGTATAGGAATTAACATGGTTAGAAGGATCTCCCTTCCCTCCATATTTCTCAAATCTAGGAACCTCTATTCCTTGTGGCATTGGTGTTCACAATATCTTCAAGGACAATGGGTTTCTTTTAACATAGTATGTGGTCAAGCCATATTATTTTGGTTTATGGTGGAGATTTTTTTTGCATGGATGAAACAAATTGGAAAAGTTGTGTTATGAAAGGATCAGTACAAGTGGTACGAGGTGGATGTGAAAGTGGTTATGGGATATTAGTACTAGGAGAGCAAGTGAATGGAATGGTTATAGGTGGTAATGTGGTAGACGATAGAACATGTGACACCACATAGGAACTAGGCATGCTAGTAGGAATACCCGTGGGAGGAATCGCATTACTAACTTGTTGCATTGTTGTTGAGATTTGAGGAGTGGTATAGGTAAGGATTGATGTTATCATTGAGGGGGGAGGAATTTGAGTTCTTTCTTGATTTGTGACAATTCTTGTTGGGATAGGAGCACTAGATGTTGATGGAAGATGTTTTCCAAAGATTTGAACTATGTTTTTCACAAGGTCAAGGCCTTCATCACTTTCAAGAATATGGTGAATGTTTTCTATGGTAGGAATTGTAGTAGCAAAAATATTTTCAAGGCTGACTTGGTGTTGTAGATGGACTAATTCCTCATGAATTTGAATATTTTCTCTTGCAAGATATCATCAGTTCTTGGTTCAACATGTATGCTACCTGAAGGCAAGGAGTTACTAAGGGTATTATCTATGCCTAGTGTACTAGTGTCAATACTAGGAGTGAAAGATCTAGATAACCCAAGATCCACAACGATTGTGTTATCATGAGATGACATGAGTCTTGAACTTCTTTTCACTAAGGTATTAGCAATAGGACACCAAACAATCATCCAAAGGATTCTAAATGTAGGGAAAATGCAAGTGCAATGTAAACTAACAAGAATGAAATGCTTAAAAATGAAATTCTAGAAAGTAAAACTGAAATGCAAAATCAACAAAGAGAAAATCAGAAATTGAAGATTAGATGCTAGAAAATGTATTGAAAAATATGCAACTTGACTAATTCACCCAAGGTGGTGAATGAGTCCAAGTAATGATTTTTTAAAAAAAAATTCTTAATTTTGAAAATGAATTTTATGCCTTTTATAATTTTTTATGGAAATATGATATGGAAATGCAAAATTTACTAAAATTTTAATGAGATGAAGTGAAAAAATGCAAGCTATATGAGCTTTTCACTAATGCAAATTTTGAAACCCTAGAATGCAAATTAAACAATGCAAAATGCAATGCAATGCTAATGCAAACTATTCCTAGGATGCAAATGCACTTTAAATCAAAAATATGATGCTCTAAATATAGGTTCACCAAAATGAACTAAGGATTTTTTGGATGTGGATCTCTCTTACATGTCTAGGGTTTTGCACCTAAAAGGAGAGAGATACCAAAACATTAATGGCTCACTCAATAACAAGCCCTTGAGATTCCAATGCAAATGAGATTGAAATATGTCAAATGGGAATGTCATAGATGTTGAAAACTTATAAAAGAGAGTAGCTACTAATGGAAAACTTAGAAAATGCTAGATGTTTGAAAACACACTATGATATGCAAAAAGACCTAGAAATGCAAGTAAACCGTAACAAGAACTTATTAGATTTAAAGTGTGCACTTGGAAATAGGAGAAGGATAGAATGAAGCTTTGGAATCCTAAAAAATATTACTTTTGAGGCCAAGTGGGACTCATACACCAAGTTGGGTGACTTAGTCTTATTTCAGGAAGATTCTAGCAGAATAGGTTTTAGACAACTGGGTACTCAGAAATGCAAAAATCTTTGTTTGAGTATAGGTAGTGGGACTCTTTAACCACTCATGGCGAATTAGTCTACTTCAAGATTTCTAGAAATTCAAAAGTGGAATTTGTAGCTCTCAATCTATACTTTTGCTCTTGATTTAGATCCTGGTCCGAAATTGTCAAATTCAACTTTTAAGTGTTCTCCAAGCTTCTTTTAGGACTTTGACAACTTTGAATGACTTTGAAAATTTGATGAAAACTTTTCCAATCTTTCTCTTTGAAAAATTTGTAACTTAGACCTACAAATCACATGCAAAGAGAGGGAAAAAATTGTTGAGGGTTAGTGAGTAGAGGTTTACTTTGGTCAAACCCCAAGTTGGTAATTAAACCCTTAAAAATGAAATGAAATGAAATATGAAAAGAAAATGATGAATGACCAAAGGCAATGCTACAACTCACCAAACCTTTGAAGTAGAATTTTGCAAACTTGCAAGTAATAGCTCCAGTAGATGTAGACTTGAAGATGCTTGAAATGCTTAGAATGGTTAAGTGATTGATTGATTAATTGATTGAATGATTGGGGGTAAAATGAGTGGAAAAATCCTATATTTATACACAATTATGCAATAATTCCCCAAAATACCACATCAGAGGCCGATCTTAGATCTTACAAAATAAAAACCCACCAAAAATTTGAAATAATTTGGATTTTTGTGTCAAAAGGGGCTCATTCTCCCTTAATGGTGAATGGGTCCCACTTAAGGCATTTTAAGTGGGTTATAGAATTTAGATATTTTAAATGATGTTTATCAGGATTATTTTCAAAAAAATTAACAAGTGAGTTTAGATTTAAAAATTATGAATAAGTCCTTTTAAAAAGTAGTTGGAATATAACTAAACTAGAATATTTAACATTGCATAAATAAGCATTAAAAAATAATAGATTTCTATAATTATAAAACTCATATAAAAACAACAAATAAATGTTTATTCAAATTTATCATGAATAATTTTCTTCAATCTTTATTTTAATGTGCTTATTTTTTAATAATAATATTATTTGTATATAAAATCATTACACAACACTTGTTAAGTAATAAGATTTGCACTTTTTTATTCATTAATCTTGAAATTTAATTAAACAAAAAAATCATTAATTTCAATAAGTGTAAATCAAATGACAAATCCTTTGAACTTTGTAAAAAATACCAATATAAAATTATTTAAAATATATTTCTCTTAAAATCTATAACGATTGTTTATCTTTTTAATGTTGAAAATTAATATATAACTCCTAAAACTTAAAAACACTTTAAAAATAAATAAAATAAAATCGTCATGAACATAATAATAATGTATATATTCATTTAAATATTGTAAAACGTCCACTCTAGTACGTTTCAACCATTGTGAGTTTGTACTCTCTCGAAGGGAAAATAAAATCTTACGATGAAACTAGCAAAGCGCATGACATATTATATAGCCATATATAGATAAATACAACGTCGCTTTAAGAAAGCTTTCGTTTATTCTGTCAATGATGATACAATGCCCATTTATGGAGGGACATCATCTCCGTCTTACCCGACACCCTTACTATGTGAGATTGTCATACAACCTGGCGAATACCATCCCTGCTCTTCCCTTGGGTGTTGTAAGGACAGGCCGGCAGGTTACAGTCGTAGCCGATCAGTATTTCCGGATAGATTGGCAGCGGATAATCTCCAGGCACGGTCAACGCAGTGTTGTTACCGAATGAGCAGATGCATTCATAGAGGGACCCTTGAGGCAACGATTTCAAATAGTACTCGCATGGTTCTCCTTTGGTCAGTGTCTAAAATATAACACACAAAATGCCCGAGGAAGAAGCATTAATAATAAGCTCATATAGGTTGAAACAGACTAAAGTATCTTACAGAAAAGAAAATATGATACCACGGTGAGAACCCAAACGTCATTAGGCGTGAGTGTCATGGCCTGAGAAGGTGTCAGCGCGGAACAGTTTCCACTAATCAGCAACACTCCGTTATATTCCAGACGCTGCTCGACAAGAAATGTTACCTTCACATCTTCAGCCTGCAGACACAACCAGTTAGATATCTCGTTTGTTTCTTATTGAAGAAAACTACAATTATAGACAAGGAGGACAAGTTTTTGAGATTATATACCGATGAAGAGACTGTCAGAAGGCTAAGCATAGCAACAAGTAGCAGCAGTGGGAGAAAGCATTTAACGCAAACAGCCATGGCTTTTCTCTGTATTTAGAAATCAGAGCAATCAAACAAAGTATGGTATGTATGACTGGGAAGGGAATGGGCATTATATAGATGGGTTGTGGGCAACTGTGAGGCATGCATGGTACTGAAAATGCAAGAAAGGAAAATAAAAACGTGGGATAACTATTGATTAGCTGTACGTTTCCATAGCTTTGGGTGGCCCCCCACTGCCTGCTACAGAGAATCGTGAAGTGTCTGAAATGGAATGCTGTCATTTCCTACGTTGGATGCATAATACCAAAGCACATCTTATCCTTGCGTGTAATTTCAACGTGCCTGTCATGTCAGTCGGTCCCTCCAACAGTCACATGGAAAATTCTAAACACAATTAATTGAATTTTTCCTTCATATTTCACTGTCAACAGTTGAGTGGAGTGTTTATGTGTGTAGAAGTCCATGTTCGATGCTATTTTGAGAAAACAGCAAGAGCATAGTCCCACTGACCTTCGCGAAAAAGTTGGCAGTGGTCCCTCTAACCCCAATGTTCTCCCAAATAATAGCTAACTCTATGAAATTCCGTGAATGCGACGCCTAATTCATTAGGCGGAAAGGAGACAAAACGAGACAAACTAGTTCTCAGAACATGTACACGAGTTAAGAAAAACTCTCTTCAATGAAGCAGTGCCGTCAGACAACGAACAAAAACCTTAGAAGCGGGACCATCTAAGTGCGGTACTTTGTTTTATTTCATTTGCACATTTGCACATTTCGTTTTTCGTCCTCCTTTCGAAACCCCAAAGGACAAATATTTTCAACCACGCGCGTCTCCTGTGGTGGCGGGCTTTATCCTGTTTGTATGCCAACATCCCTTCTGTATAAAGATATTGACGCAAGGGGTAACATACAATCTGATATGTTATATGCTGGGTAAAAGCCGCGCGCTAATTGTGCCAGAAAATTATGCTGACATGGAAGAAAACAATTGGTGCGAGATTCTCCAGTCACCGCCCATGTCTTCAATGTGCCGCTAAGGACACTTGAACCGGATACAATAGTGGACATATTAGAGGAAGTTGGAACAATATCTACATTTAAAGTAGAATTAATATTAAAGCTATAGCTGATTAAGAATATTTATTGACTAGACCTGTGGACACAAAAATAACAGGGACTGACACCGAATAGTTTATATGGTTCTCATCATTGTACAACAAATTTGTCTGTGTATACATTATGATATTGAGGCTACATATCTGGAAGAGTTTCAAGCTTTAACATAACAGTTGAATAGGGTAAATATTGGGTACGGTTACATGGTATTCATTAACTTTCTTCTCAGGAGAAGTGAAGTGGTTTGTCTGGGGAAATGATGTCATTAGTAGCAATAACCTATCTTTTAGTTAAGAGTCCGTATCTTCTATCTTATGATACATGAGATTTGCATTTTCTTAATTTATTGAAAGATATTATAGTATTCATTAATTATTTATTTGGTAATGTATATTTTCGTTTAAGTAATTTTTTATTCTTTATTTATGATCTATATGTGTATGTGCACACAATTTTAATTCAATGGACTTATTTATCTAAATGTTATCATTTATCCAATTCATATTTATAATCCAATTTTACTAAGTCCTCAACCAAAATTTCCTTCCAACGTAAGGTGTTTCTATATATGCAAATTCATCCTTGTGATTTCAATCTCAATCCTCTTATTTAAAAAATGAAAACTAAATATTTAACTAAATGACCCCATCTTAAAATTTAGTCCTAAGGATGAGTTTAGAACAAATATTACTAGAATAAATATTGAAATTACTTATCACATTATTTGTTCCCTCTTGTGAAGACCTCGATAAATAATCATGTTTTTATACCATGAATAACTTATAGACTAAGAAACCATTACACCTAACATGTAACAATCTAAGTAGATTTTTGAATGCAATAGTGAATAGCTTAATATGCTTGATTATCTCAGGGTATGGTATATGTAGTGTAGAAAAATGCATCCCTTTATATTTTCATAGTTTTTTGGGTCCTCCCTACTAAAATTGAGCTTCTTTATGCCTTCTTTGGTCGTATTTTGCATCCAAAAGCCTTATTTAATGCATCTTTCCGAGGATAATCCCTACACATATCTAATAACCAATCATAATTCATGTGATTTTGGATTGTATGGCCTAGATTTAGTAATCTGAGACTCATACGCCACCTTGGGAATATGGGTCCCACCTAAGTTTCAGGGTTGGTCCTGAATTTGGCATAGAACTAAAAATTCCTTGAAATTTTTCTCCCAAACCTAGGCTACTGGGACTCATATCCCCCAACTGGTGTATGAGTCTCGCTTAGTGTGGACCTATTTTAAATTTAAACTCTTGGTAGGATTTTATCTCCTAGATCTGATGTCAGCTTGTAGTGTTGTAATTTCAAGAAATTTGGCATAAACAAGTATAAATACAGGGTTATTTCACATATTTTCTCCTATCAAGCTAGCAATTCAAGTATTCAAGAATTATAGTAAATTGGCGATAAAGAGAGTTTACAAGAACATTCAAGAGTTGATTATCAAGTATTTTGGAGCATCATTCAAGAATTAAGCATCATATCAAAATCATCATGCATCATGTTTATTTTTGAGCTAACATTTGTGATGTAGGTTCTTATGATTCAAGCAAGTATTCAAGCCAAGATCTAGATTGATGCTAGCCATTGCATACATTATTGAAACCTTTATTCCAACAGTTTGGTGAGTTGCAACATTGCATATTTGTTCATTCATCACTCTTTCATTCTATTTCTATTCATTTTATGGTTTGATTACCAAAACGAGGTTTGACTAAGGAAAACCCTCATCCACTAGCAAAACAACATGTTTCCCTCTATTTGATGTGTGATTTATAGATTTAGGTTGAAGATCCATTGAACTGAAAGATTGGAGAAGTGTTACAAAGTTGTCAAAGTTGTCATCTTTCTTGCAAGATCATAGAAATTCACCTATAGGTTGGAATTTAGTTGTTCAGACTCAAAGATCAGAAAGGAGAGAAGCTACAAGTGATCACTAGAGTATATCAAAATTTTAGATCAACACTAATATTGGAACTAAATCACTACTTTTGGTGTATGAGTCCCAATATACCAAATTTCAAGCATTTTCTATAGATGCTAGTTTAGCAGCTATAGATTTTAGTTTCTACCTGAAACCCTAAACTAAGACTAAATCATCGCTACTAGCATACGAGGCCCAGTGTGCATTGAAAATCATAATTTCAAGAGTGCAGAACTTTTTTTTAGCATCTTCAGTTTTCTAGGTGGCCCTCTATCCTTTCTCAATTCATTATTCTAATTTTTTAGTTTCATATCTTAGGTTGCATAGTTAGGTTTTCATATCATTTGCATCTTCTTCTTTCCAATTCTTTTCTTGGTGGTGAACCCACTTTTCTCCTTAATCACACCCAAGCAAACCAACCTAACCATCTAACACATTCCTTAATCAAGCCAATTGGTTGAGGGATCTTGGTTTCAATGAATAAAACATAAGTGAAATAGGTGGAGGACTCTTAATCCCCCTTTAGTTCCATCTCCCAAAAGGTGGAACCCTATTTTTGTGGTTTTGTTTTGGTGAATCTAGCCTTTGGGCACTTTATTTTTTTATTTAGAGTGCATCGTAGTCCTAGATTTAGCTTACATTAACTTTGCATTAGGTCTTGCATTAGTTAATTTGCATTTAGGGCTTCTAAATCTTGCATTAGTGAAAGCGCATATAGGTTGCATCTTGCATCATTGAATTTCATCTGAATTTTGTAATTGCACATAGTCTAGATTGCATACAAACTAGAAAACTAACATTCACTAAGAATTTGTTGACCTTAGTATTAAAGCCCTAATCTGGGACTCATACGCCGCTCTCAATGATTTAGTTCTGGTGTAAGTTGCTTTACCTGATTTTTGGGAGTTGTGTTGACTACTTTTTAGTATTTGAACCCTTGAAAAATCCTAACAAGGAATAATACACCCCTCTAGGTGATTTAGTCCCGTGTTAGATCATAATCTACATTTTATAGTATTAAAAACCTTTTTATTTGCTTCTTTTTTATGTTTTTAGATTTATGTATTAGTTTAGAGAGTTTCTATTTCTTTCATTTCATGCATCTAGCTTAATTCAACTCAGTTTGTGCACTGATTAATTTGAAGATTGCATTTACACCTTTCATTGTAGGTTATTATATTGCATTGTATCATGGATATGTACTTTGGTAAGCTTTAGATGTTCTTGAATTCATTAATGGATGTGTCAAGTTGTGCTTTAGGAATCGTAATGAAATTGAACTCACTCATGCTCAATCAACTCCTAATCCATGTCCTCCTTGTGATGTTGACAACATTGGAGATGATGATGACAAAATGAACAACTTCATAAATGACTTCCTTAACAACCTTGAGACTAATGCATCCTTTAATCCTTCTATGAAACAACCAACACAACTTGAGATGTTTGGTATTTTGCAGCGTGAAATTGAGACACAAGATGAACCTAAGGTCCCTACAATAGGTGATCCTAGCACCTCTAACCAAACAAACATTCAACAATATTATTTTAACAAAGTGAACAACACTCCCATCAACCTAGAAGAGATAGATGGAAAAGGATTCACAATTTTAAGAAAACAAGGATCTGATACAAGTGAGCATGAAACTCATAGAAAAAATACCAAGTGAAGATACCAATGGGTTAGGATATCAATATTCTCCTCTTGACATAAGTATCCTAATTCCTAAAGAGAAACCAATTCCTCGTAATTATGATAACAATAATAGGATCCTCTTAGGTCCTTCTCAACATCTAACTCAAGAAATTGGTTAATCTAGCAAGCAACGAAGGCCTTACAAACTAAAGAAACTAAAATTACCTTGTTTGGTGTCTACAACTAAAATAATTTTACACATACTTCTAAGTCAAGGATTTATTATATTACCACCCATGAAAGAAGATCAATTTCGAAATACTAAGAATACAAACACATCACATTGGCAATATCATAGAATTTTTGGACATAGTAGTGATGGGTGTCATGCTTTAAAATAAATATTTAAAAATTTTGAGGGTATGTGCAGGATCATGATGAGTCAAAAAGTGTCAATATGATGGGTGTTTGTAGGGTATGTGGCTGAGGAACTTTTTTTAACCCAAAATTGATGAAAGGAAAAGGGTTTTTAAAAGAGATTCTCAAATTTCCACCAATATAAATTATGCTTTACTTTGAATTTAATAAATTATTATTATTCATTTTCTATTTGAATTATGACTAAAGTCCCGATTGATGGGCTGATTGAAAAACATCTATAGCTTTCAAATGGTATCACATTTTTGAATCCAAAACATGTGTCACATTTTATGCTTCACATACTATAAGATTAAAAAAATTCAATTTCATGAATTTTGACCAAGTTAAGGTGGTCGACATATGAGTTTTTATATTTTTAAAAGTTACAATAAAAATTCATAATTAATTATTTACTTGGAAAAAATATTACAAAAAATATGCATCACATCAAGACATGAGTCCTCTACTTATATATAAAATATATAAAAAAATGTTATCATTTTATTGTGGTTAGGGTGGTCAAAACACCTACTTCTTATTTTTTCCCTAAAATGTAAGCACTATTACATTGAAATTGCAAATTTTCACCAAATAGATTTAAAAAAAAAAAAACCTAGTAGTTTAGAAACTACATTCAATTTTCTATAGATTCTATTCTTACATATGTTTGAAATAATATAGATAACTTATTCAAATTTTTACGTCAAGTTTCCTAACTCTTATTTTTCTAAATTTTTTGCCACTTAAGGGCCTGTTTTTTCCATGATGATCTTGCACATACCCTTGATATCATAGAAATAATCCCTCAGAGGATTTCATTCTGCTACTTGTCATGTAATAGTTGTAGGATGATCATCACATTCTCACTATTACATGCTTTACATTCATTGCAAATCATTTAAAAATGCAAGATCTTTCCCATCACATACCTTGGCTCATTCTTATCTTGGACTTAGTGGGGGAAAGAATTAGATATCCTTGTCCTAGTACTACACTCACTGTTGTCCCTTTGGCCAGTTGTTCACCTTCTGTATATGATGAACAAGATTGGGATGTGGAAAACCTGCTAATAGGTTGACTCGCATGTATCTTACTATTATTTTCTTTATTTTCTTTTCCATGTTTCTTTTATGTGATTACATGTGCATAATGTGATCCCCCATACTATTTTGTTTTATGTATCTATCTCTTTGTGATATTCATCTATTTGTACCTACATTCTTCTCTATGTCTTAAATTTTTTATATTTTTTCATTTATCTTGTGTTTTCCTTTTGGGGATGATGCAAGGCGTTAATACATCTAGGTATCTTCCATGTTGACCCAAAAGATTTTCCATTATCTTTTTTCATTTATCTTATGTTTTCCTCTTGGAGATGATGCAAGGTGTTAAGACATTTAGGTCTCTTTCATGTTTACCTAAAATATTTTTTGTTATCTTTTCTTTATCTTGTGCTTTCCTTTTGGGAATTATGCAAGGAGTCGAGATATTTAGGTCTCTTCCATGTTGAACTGAAAGAAACTTTTTTTTTTCTCTGTTTGTGTCATTCTTCCTATTATATGAGTATTTTGGGAATGATGATAGTTCTTATCTCTCTAAAAATATTGTAGCAAAGACATACTAACACTGAACCCATGGATCACTTATGTGATTTTTGGGATTTCATTTTGGGGGAAACCCCTTTTACATGATGTAGCTTCATTTGGAATCATATGAATTGGCATAGGGCTTTCCAAATAATCTTTCATGTCCTCTTTATTGTTATAATTTATCATTTCCTACATTAAATTAATTTCTCACAGCATGGTGTTTAGCAATTTCTTTTAGCAATTTCTTTAAAGTGGTGGTATACATTGGCCTTATTCCTTTGCATTTCAATTATAAATTATGTTTCATTATGTAGTATTCTTACTTCATGCGATGCACATTTTTCTTTGTGGTTACCTTGGGTTTTATTTCCACTAAGAGCATGATCTCTCTTAGATATTATATTCCTCTTAGTGGCTTGATGTGACACACTACATCCCCTAAGATGTGAATCTTCTATTCTTAAATTGATCCTCTCTTAGAGACATTAGGCATGATGTTCCCTAAGTTAATACCTTGCATGAAATAAGTTAATACCTTGCATGGAATAAGTGAAACTCCTTTAAATGTTCCTTACAATATATTTTATACAGCCACCTTTCATAACACACTTTGCTTTCCTGTTGAGCTACCCTATTATTTCATGAGTGTTAGCATACAAAGTTTTTCTTGCCTCATGGAATCTTTTATTCATGTTGTGTGGTGCCTTATAAAATTTATCAGGAGGTATAGCTATGGTATGGTTGTGCATATGGGATCCAAACATAGGTGTCATTTTCCCATAGCCACTTGCTCATCTATGTGAGTGCATACCAACTGTGTGCATAAGTTTCTCACCACGGGCTCACCTAGTGGATGGCTTGAGTTTCCACTAGCCCTTGTGAGCATGCGTTGCTTTGCACAGTGGAAATCCTATTCCACTTGTAAAAATATTTGGACAAACAACTTAGGTAAGATCCACAATGTGTGGCACAAACAGTTGAAGCTTGATCCACCCCTTTTGTTAATGTTTTTCTTTCTTATTGTCTCTGGCAGTGTATGCTTGTGCCTTTTTGTTTCTTAATAAATCATTTTCATGTGTGTTCTTCTATGCCTATGTTTTTTTTCTATGGGATCTTGATCCTTGGGGGCTTGCACAACCCTCTTGGTCATTGTCATCCTATCTCACTAGCATTGGTACATTTGGACCCCTCTTGATGCATATTCATCTACTTTAGTGTGAGTTTCAAGCACGCTCATCCTCTCACTAAAGTGGGGGCTAAATGTAGTGTAGAAAATGTATCCCATTTGTGGCAATAGAAAAAGTATCCCTTTACTTTTCCTTTCTTGTTTGGGCCCTCCTTGTTAAACTGAGCTTAATGTTGTCTTTATCTAGTGTTGTAATGTGTTTGACACATTCACATTAGGTCTTGGGCCCTTGTAAACTAAATGGACTTAATTAAACCTTATTTAAGGTGTTGTAAAGTGTGGTAACACAATTTCACACTTTTTTAGGGTTTTCATAAATAATTGGGCTTCTTTATGCTTTAATTAGCCTTATTTTGCATCCACAAGCCTTAATTAATGCATCTTTTTGAGGATAATCCTAACATAGATAAACATCCAATAATAATTTAGGTGTTTTTAGGTTGTGTGGCCCAAATTTTGTGATTTGGGACTCGTATGACACCTTGGGCATATGAGTCCCACCTAGGTTTTTGGGTCCCAATCTAGGTTTTTCACCTTTCTAAGAATTTTTGAAAATTGCCCCATAATTAATGCCTAATGGGACTCATACGCTACTTCTGGTGTATGAGTCATGTGTGGCCCAAAATAAAATTTAATTCAAATACTTGGTAGGATTTTATTCTCCTACATCTGATGTTGACTTGTAGTGTTGTAATTTAAGGAAATTAGGCATAAACAAGTATAAATACAATGTTCTTTCACCCATTTTCACCTAAGAATTCAAGAGATCATCCTAGCAAGTTGAATGGGCATCCTTATAGAAAATAGGAGTTCACAAGAGCATTCAAGAGTCTTCATGGGTTGATTATCAAGTGTTTTAGAGAATTTCTCAAGCATCAAGCATCATGTCAAAGTCATCATGCATCATGTTTGTTTTTGAGCTAACAATTGTGATGTAGGGTTTCATGATTGAAGCTAGCATTCAACTAAATATTTATCACATTCAAGTAAGAGTAAAGATCTACATCCATTGGAGCCACCTCATACATGATTACAACACTTTATTGCTATGGTTTGGTGAGTTGCAACATTACATTTTTTTATTCATCATTCTCTTTTCCTATTTCATTTCATTTAAAGGTTTGATTACCAAACAAGGTTTTTCCAAGGAAAACCCCTTTCCACTAATAAAACAATAATTTTCCCTCTCTTTAGTGTGTGATTTGCAAGTATAGGTTGAAGAAACCTTGAAGAGAAAGTTTGGATAAATTTTCAAAGTGTTCAAAGTTGTTAAAGTTGTCACCTTACATTAAAGATAATTGGTAAACTTCTACAGGTTGCAAATTAGGGTTTCAAATCCAAAAATCAATTGAAAAGGATAGAGTAAACATTGAGGAGTAGATTTAGAATTTGATTTTTTTGAAAACCCTAAATTGAATTATATGCTAGTTCTAGAGTATGAGTACCAATATAGGTCATTTTCTAGATTTTTAGAGATTCAAGATCAATAGTGCCAAAAACTAGTTCCTGTTGAGAAACCTTGATATGGGAATAAATCACCCAGTTTGGCATATGAGTCCTAGTTAGCTTTAAATTCAATGTTTTTATCATTTCAGAGTATCATTCAGTCCTCTTTAGGTTTCTAGGTGCACACCTTTTATCTCTCAGCTTTTTGTTTTGATTTACATACAGTTTTAGGTGACCATTTAATGAAATATTGCATTACATTAGATTTAAGTATTTGTAAATTTATCTCATTTATTTTTCCAAGCCCTAGCTTTGTGTTCAACCCCTCATTAGTTTAAACTAATACCCTAGGATATCCCTATTGCAAGATCTCTTTCTCCTTTGCGTACCTTAGATTCATATCTCTAGGGTTTTCATTCGATGAAATAATTGGGAGATGTGTTTGCTCTGTGTCCTAGAATGTAAGAAAGAAAATCCACATTATTTCCTTTGTTTTATTTTGGTCAACCTACATTTATAACATCTTAATTCATATTTGGAGTGCATCATCACCCTAGATCTTGCTTGCATTAACACAGCATTGCATTTTGCATTAGTTAATTGTCATTCTAGGGTTTCTAAATTTTTCATTAGTGAAAGTGCATATTGGTTGCATTTTTGCATCTCAAATCATTGAAAAGCATATAAAATATACATTTACACTTTGGTTATAGATCATACAAACTAGAAAGCATAAAGATCACTTGAATTTTTTGAAAATTTTGCAAAAACCCTTCACTAGGACTCATATGCTCCTCTGGGTGATTTAGTCCTTGTGCATATTCTACACTACATTTTCTAGAATTTAAAACTTTATTTTTTGTCTCTTGTTTTCTATTGATAACTTTCTATTTTAGTTTATAGAGTTTCTATTATTTTCATTTCATTGTACTTAGCTTAAATTGCATTTGCATTCATCTTGCATTTAGTATCCCTTGCATGAGCATTTCTACTTCATGTCCTATTACTTATACTATAGTGATACAAATTTTGAGACTAATATCACCACATGATAGTACAATTGTTGTGGATCTTGGGTTATCTAGCTCTTTCACTCCTCGTATTGACACTAGAGTTCACTAGTTATGGACCATACCCTTGACAATTCCTTACCTTCAAGTAGTTTGATGCATGTTGAAACAATGGTTGCTAGTATTCCACAAGAAAACATAATCCAAATTCATGAAGACTTACAAACCTAAAAAATAAATTGAGCAATGACAACATTTTAAACATTGCTATCCCTACTATAGATAACATTCATCACATGCTAGAAAGTGAAGATGGACTTGACAGGTTGTGTGTAACAAAGTTAAGATATTTGGAAAACACCTTACCTCAACCACTATTTTTCCTTTAATCTCGAACAATGTCATGAGCTAAGTAGGAATTCAAATTCCTAATCCCACAACAATTGCCTCTATTCCTACCTATACCAATCCTCAATTCATAACAATAATGCAACCGGTCACCTAGTAATGTGATTCCTTCCTTCAGTATTTCCACTAGCATCCCTAGTACCTTTGTGGCATCATATGTCATATCCCCTACCACCATACCACCTATAAGTATTCCATTCACTTGTCCCTCAAACACATACACCCCTTCACCTTTTTCACCTCCATATCTCATAACACAAGCAATGACCCTCTCATAAACCAATTTTTGCAAACTGTTTGATCCCATCAAAAGAAAGTTTCCACCATCAGCTAGAATCAAAATGGCCCACCTACATATTATGTCAAAAGTAGTCCCTTGTCCTTGGAGATATTGCAAACACCAATTGCACAAGGTGTAGATGTGCCTAGATTTGAGAAATATGGGGGAAAGGGAGATCCTTCAAACCATGTTTCTACTTCTACCACCTTATGTAGTGACTTTATCCTTGATGATATACTCACGTCTAAGCTTTTCCCTAGGTCCTTCAAAGATACTTCCTTACAATGGTTTTCTTCATTACTGAATAATTCAATTCATTCATTCAATTAACTTGTTGAGCTATTTATAAACCATTTACAAGTGCATATGACTACTAAGATGACCTTTCCTAATTTGATGAGATGTAAGCAAAAAAACAAAGAAAAGAATACTAATTTTATCTCATGCTATCAATTTCTTTATTCCCAAAACGATGTTTGGTTTCTTGATCCTCAACTTCAAAAGATGTTCATAGAGAATTTGCAAAGTAATATACAAGACAAGCTTACCATGATGAAATTCCCCTCCTTCATGCACTTATGTACTACCTTATGTGATTATCAAAATTTGGTTAGTAGTTGCGATACAAAATCCACCTCTAGCCAAACTAAGAAGTCTTAGTCTGCAAACCAAAAAAAATCTCAACCTTTTAGAATATAGAGGAAAGGATTGCTTCAATTCAATACCCCTCAACAAACAACTCAAAATTTCAACAAACAAGTAGTTGTTGTTAAAGAAGTGATACCCTTTAGCTATGGGGACCTGAAAAGTAAATTCACTCCCTTACCTGGTACCCTTCCCAACATAATGATTCAACCAATCTTAGAGCAGAAGATGATCACATTTCCTCTTGTTAAAACTCTCAATCCTAATAAACCATTACATATGAACTATAGACCAAATTCTTATTTTCATTATCGCCAACAAAACATAAATGATATGGAACATTTTAAGCATCTTAAACATCTTGTGTAAGACCTCATTGATTCCAGTCAGCTTTCTATTGGAGGTGTTAATGATCAAGGAAATAATTTTGTTGCCCTTCCTAACCAAAACTTTCCAAATTTTACCAATCCTATGCCTAATCATAACATTTCATATGTCAAAGCTAGTGAAACTACAAAGAATGATGTGATGTATGTTGATACAGATGATGATAACAATAATACTATTCAACATGATCCTATAGATATCGATCCTATGGATGATATGGTAGGAGTGATAGATGTCATTCCTCATAAGGGACAAACTTAAAAGCCTCTTGATATTTTTTTCTCTTCACAAAATATACTTAACACATGCACCTGATGGTCCTCTTTACATAGCCATCCAAATCTATGATAAGCCCATTAATGGGATATTAATAAATCCTTCCTGTGGAGAGAACATGATCACTAAGGAATTCTTACTTGCGCATGATCTTTATCAAGAAATATATGATAAACTTAGAGCATGAATCAAGATTCATAATGGTTTCACTTTCCCCATGATGGGATCGATCACCCTTCCTTTACAAATAGGACCGAAAACACTAGATGTTTCATTCTCCATCATCTTGCAGTCAGACAAATTTTGTGTGAAGCTAGGCTATTCATGGCTTTGCTCCATGAATGCAATCCCTTGAATTTTGCATAAATGCTTAAAGTTTCACTTTGACAATGAAATTTTCACTCTGCATCATAGTGGTTTCAACCCTTTTTCTTCCTATGGAAATTTTCCCTTAGATTTCTTCTAGCCTGAGCCTATGTAACCTATAAAACCTCATGAGGAATTTTTTTTCAAATTCTACCAAAATTTCAAGGTGAAATGCATAACAAAAATATCCCTTTAAAAAATTCCCCAACCCTCAAAAGATCCTACTATCATTAATGAAATCATGATTGAACCAAAAGACATGTCAAACAATGAAGACCCACCTAAGAAAGAACCCTCACCCATTTACTACAAAAGACCAAGAGACAACGAAAACAATCTCATTACGCCTCTTAGAATAAAACAAGTTTACAAAGTCAAAGAGAAATTGGTTGAACAACCTTCCATGGTCCCTTCCATTCCCCCCCTTAGGGAAGAAAAAAAATCTATGGTTGATCAGCACACTCCTACACAAACACAACATGAAAGTTTTAATAAAAGAAATAAAAATTGCTAGAGTGCATAGGCATAGATGTCATGTCCTTTCTTGAAGGTTGAATGAAGAAATAAACAAAGATAATCAAGATCCAAACTTGACTGAAGCAATGCATGATGAGTCTCCCCCTTCATCGAAACAAAATGATCCTATACTACAACCACAACAAGAGCTATACCCTTCTGTACACATCATCATTCAACTTCCTATTGTGACTAATTTGGATGACTATGATGATGTTGCTAAGATTGATGAACAATTGCATAGTGAATTGAATAAATTGTTTTCCTCTTCCATGAGCTTAAAAGATAATTCTACTAAGAAGAGTGTTGAACCTAGTGATGGCCCTAGTTTGGCACTTGCTATTGTACCTTTGGCTATTTTTCCACCTTCTATATATGATGAACATGATTGGGATGTGAACTACCTGCTTTAGGTTGACTCACATGTTCCTTACTAGTCTTTTGCATTATTTCTTTTTCATTATCTTTTGTGTGATTACATATGCGTGATCTGACCCCCCATACTATTTTGTTTGATGTATCTCTCTCTTCGTGATATTCCTCTATTTGTACCTTCATTCTTCTTTATGTTGTAAATCTTTTATCTTATTTTTTTCATTTTTCTTGTGTTTTCCTTTTGGGGATGATGCAAGGCTTCGAGACACTCATGCATCTTCCATGTTGACCCAAAATATTTTCCTTTATCTTTTCTTTGTCTAGTGTTTTCCTTTTGGGGATGACACAAGGTGTTGAGACACTCATATCTCTTCTATGTTGACCCAAAATCTTTTTCTTTTATCTTTTCTTTGTTTTGTGTTTTCCTTTTGGGGATGATGCAAGGCATCCAAACACTCATGTCTCTTCCATGTTCACCCAAAATATTTTCCTTTATCTTTTTCATTTGTCTTTTTTTTCCTCTTGGGCATGACGTAAAGAATCGAGACATTCATGTTTCTTCCATGTTGACCTAAAATAATTTTTTTGCTTTCGCTCTCTTTGTGTCATTACTCTAGTTTTATGAGTATTTGGGGAATTATGATAGTTTCGAGCTCTCTAAAAACATTTTATCAAGAACATATTGACCCCAAATCAATAGATCCCTTATGTGTGATTATAGTTTTATTTCGAGGGTAACCCCTCCCCTTTCATGACATAGCTTTATTTGGAAACATATGACTTGTCATATGGATTTCCAACTTAGCTCTCATGTATTCTTGATTGTTAGCATTTATCATTTGCTACTTTAAAGTAATTTCTCATAATAAGGTGTTTAGTAATTTCTTTAAAGTGTGGGCATACATTGACATTATTCTTTTGCATTTTTTCCTCTTCATGTTTCATCGTGTAGTCTTCTTATTTCATGTGATGCATTTTCTCTTTGTGGTTGACATTGGGTGTGATGTACTTGAAGAGTGTGATCTATCTTAGCATAATACATTCCTCTTAGTAGCTTGATGCGCCACACTGCATCCCCTAGGTTGTGAATCTTTTATTCTTTGATTTGTCCTCTCTTAGAGACATTAGGAAAAATGTCCCCCAAGTTAACACCTCACATGAACTAAGAAATAATCCTTTGAACATTCTTTACATCATAACACACCTTTCATGCCCATGGAGCCATTTTTCTTGTTCATGTGTTCCAAGCATACGAAGTTTTTGTTGCCTCATGAAGCTTGAAGTTCATTGTTGTGCGGTGCCTTATCAAAGTTATTAGGAGGTATAAATTTTTTCTATTTTGATGGGAAGCCCAACCAAGGCCTGAATTTCCCATATCCATTTGCAAGTGTGTGTGAGTGCATACTGGCCATATGTGTATGTCTCTCATCTTCTTGGATTACTCACCTAGTGGATAACCTAGAGTTTTGTTTCCTCAAAGTGAGCATGCATTTTTCCAAACAAACAACTTAGATCTGATCCACATCGCAATGGAAAAATAGTCAAGGCTCGATCCGCCCCCCTTTTTTATTGCTTTTATTTTCTCTATGTCTTTGGGAGTGTATATTTGTGCCTTGATGTTTTTCTTTATATCATTTTCATGCATTTTTTTTTGCCTATGTTAGTTTTCCATGGGATCTTGATCCTCGAGCCTTGATCATTCCTTTGGATCATTCTCATCCTATCTTGTTGGCATTAGTGCACTTGGACCCCTCTTGATGCAGGCTTGTCTACTTTAGTGTGAGTTTGAAGCAAGTTCGTCCTCTCACTAAAGTGGGGGATAAATTTGGCAATTGAAAAAGTATCCCTTTAATTTTCATTGCATGTTTGGGCCCTCCTTGTTAAAATGAACTTAATGTTGCTTTGATCTAGTGTTGTAATGTGTTTGACAGATTCAACGAAAAAGATGTGGACATTTACAAGAACTTTTTTTTAAAGAAAAAGTGGGAGACCACTTATAATTTTATTTATATATAATATTTTACATATAGCTGGTTTAGGCAGACATACTGGCGGGAAAGAACCAACAAGAAAACACCCAGTTGTAGTCCAAGTAACAAATTTTACAAAATATCAAAAAGACCAGTGAGGTCCTAGTACAAATGACCAATTGTCTGATTACAATGTTACAAAAGTAAATTGTTTGAATACATCAATACACATGCACATTCTCTTATGCAACCAAAATACCCAAAAGAAGACATCATACTAGATATACCCATGACCCGAATACATAACACAGTGGAGATTACAAAACCTTACTAAACATAAGATTGATAAGCTAGGAAGCCACTTTCAAAAAGATGCAGATTTTCCACCAACATGTTGAAATTTCTTTTGTTTCC
Source organism: Sequoia sempervirens (assembly GCA_007258455.2). Classification (NCBI taxonomy): domain Eukaryota; kingdom Viridiplantae; phylum Streptophyta; class Pinopsida; order Cupressales; family Cupressaceae; genus Sequoia; species Sequoia sempervirens. The sequence continues at coordinate 227,377,316 of VDFB02000015.1, read as the reverse complement.
ACTCGTTTACCTTTGTGTTGGCGATCATGCTCAAATAAAGGTTTTGATTTGTTAATATCGGGCACATAACGATAACAAAATTTCATTTTGGATGAAGATGGAAATTGCAAATCATGAATGCAAACATGACTTCTCAAGAAAGAAATGGCATGATATTTTCTTTTTAAATCATCAATCTCCTCCATGGAAATGGCAGATCTGTATCTATTTAGAACTTGGTAGAGATGTGAAGAAGTGTCATGCATTTTGGATAATAACATGCCTTGGAATATGTGAACATAGGTCTCTTCTTATGAAACAAAAACCTTTTTTGAGTAATTAACATTAGAAATTAATACAGTTTGGTGAGCATATTGTATAATCACACTAGAAACCAACAATGGAAGATTGAGAGTCTCAACTAAGAATTCCACCTTATAGATAACATTCATACTAGAAGCCAACAACTAAAGACCAAATTTCATAAATAAAGGTCATGTGTTATATATCATGCCTTTGAGGGGTCCACAAGTACCATGAGCCTTTTGAAATCCTTCTCCATCTAAATTCATCCATTTGAAGACCATTGGGAGGTGGTTGTACAATATGAGCCAAGTATTAATTTCTAATGTTAATTATTGAAAGGTATATAAATTATTTGAGCATCTTAATTCTCATACAGAGTTACATCTTAGTCAATTTCTCAATGTATGAGTTCCACATATTTGTAAATTTTTCTTAATATAAAAACATATTTTATTTCATTAAAATTAACCTATCTATTCCATGTTACAAAGGATGCTCTTATTTTAAATTATAAGTATATAATTCAAAATTAATTAGTAATTTTCAAGATAGAGTACACACAATTTATTTAGTTAAAATAAAATAATATTCTTATTTCCATGTGAGAGTTATGTAGAATGGTAGTTTGATGTCTCAAAAATATTTCTTTCATATGTACTAAATTTTTATCATTACATTATGAGTGAATCATCTCAATTATATATCCAAGCGCATCAAAAATTTATAGAGTGGAAAGAAAAATATTCACACATTTATCATATTTTTTTAAGGTGTTTGAAAAGACTAAAAGTTTCCCTAGAAAGACCTAATTAAGGAATTAAAAAAATGGAAAGTGTCTACCTCATTGTATGTTGACCTTTCCCACATAAAAAGATCATGGAAATGTTAAATGAGTTGATATAATAATTTTTAAGAATGAAGGCACAAAATTCATAACACTAATCCTAAAAGCAACAAGAAAGGCAATGAATAAAATCTTCCTAGTTATTTTGAAAGAAACTTCAAAAGGTTCTAAATCCCCTTCACACCCCTTAATAAATGAAGTTAAAATAAATAAGTTACCAAATATTTCTTAGAGTTTAAGGTGGTGATTTTAATATGATTTGAGAATTAATAAGATAAATTAGATGAAATCAATTTTTGTTGTAAAGGTGATGAATTTTGGGGGAATAAGATGAAAATAATTTTGAACCTAGTTGACTCATTAAATGGCAATAAGATAGATTTTAAAGGGGATTTATTTAAAATATGTAATAGTTAGATATGTACTAATACAAATATATTCTCTATTAGATAGTTATTTCTTCCATAAACATTTCTTACAATCTTATAATTTATTAATAATAGTGATGTGTGCATCCCTAGACACTCTTTGATAACTACACTATTAATTCCTCTATTTTTACTAGAGGATACTCTAATTGAAAAGCATGTAAAGAGGAAGGGTTAGTCAACCTTGATATTAATGCAATGAAAAGTGGGATTATCTTGATGGTATCAAAGTTATATTAAAGATATATTGAAGGTTTTTCTTCTATGCTTGAACACATTTAGTGAAATATAATGAATATGTGTTATCCTAGAAAAATATGTATAGCATTAAGGATAAAATTTAGACTTTAAGTTGAAAGAAAATGTCAAATATTTAGAATAAAAATGGTGGGGATGGAATACAAGCTTCAAGAATCTCCTTGTAATAATAAATTCGAATAATAAATGATTAAAACTAAATACAAATGGATATGTCACCAATAATTTTTAGATAAAAGGACTAAAATTACAGCCAAGATATCTTAGTTCAAGTATTAGGATAAAGGTATCAAATTATTATTCAATGTAAACATAGCCGAGTTTGATAGATAAAAATTTGGCCCCATTAATACTAGGGGAGCATTGTCTAATGAGATTAAGTTGACACTTGAATTTTTAGAAGTTAGAACCCTAACATTTATATGAGACTTGTAAAATAGAACCTTAAATTAGGAAGAGTAGGAGAGGAGAAATGAACCCATAATAATTATACTTATACAAATAAAAATAATAATAATGTTTAACCATTTGAAAATGTTAAATTTGTTTCACTATGGTGATCAATAGCTAATTTGTACAAGGAGGCCACAATTTATAGGGAAATGAAGACTACATGAGAGGAGAATTTATTAACATAGTAGCTTGGTTGTAGTTGTTTCTTTAGCATTAACTATTTTCTCTTTTTTCATTTGTTGTTCAATATTTTATTTGATCTCTTAAAACTTATCAGTGGTACTTGATCTTCATAATGATTATTTTCTTATTTTTCAATTATTATCATCTTAGAAGGAATACCATTTGAATTTAGAGTAGGGAGAAATGTATTTTTCTTTTAAAGTATTTAAAATATTATATTTATTTGATGGTTCCTTCTTAACCTCTTCCACTCCTTGAAAAAAATTATCCAACCACTTGAATCTCCTTATATTAATCAATTTACTTCTATGATTTATGCATGTGGTTTTAGTGATTTACTCTTTATCCTTTCAATTTATTCATGATATACTTTAATATAGTTATAACAAGTATATAATAGTTTTTCATAATTGGATATTCCTTAAGAAAATCTCTAAACATGAAATTATTTGATGAGGGAAGATATAAATTAAGGTTATTCTTTCTTACTTACCTCATGCTCATCCATATTTTTTGTCCATAAATATCTCAAATCAAATTGGATTTTGCAAAGAGGATAGCTATATTTTAAATATTCACTCTTAGTCAAAGTCATTTATTTCTTTGTACAAATTTGAAATTGATTTATGTAATTTAATTTTTAATAGTTTTAACATGGATATATGAAGAATAGTTTTAAATATATATATATAGTAAAGTGGACATAATTTTATATTTTCCTAATACTAGAAAATTTAATAATACCTTCATTCCTTTTAATCCTAATAGAACTATTTTATTATACATTTCATTCAAACAATCTAATTTCTTTCCTCTAAATTTATTCTTCGATTCATACATTTAGTTCACCAACCATTTTTGGAGTAATGTCATAAGACTCAAAGGAAAAATATGAAGAATTTTATCCAAGTTTCCATTGCATGCACCCTAAAATTTATATCATGAACTGTTTGATATAATTTCTCCAATAAATTTGTTAATGAACTATTTGATATAATGCCTCAAATAAATTTCCATTAGTGTTTTTGACGGAGTATGATAGAAATAGTGTTTTTGATATAATGCCTCAAATAAATTTGTTAATGAACTGTTTGATATAGGGTGCATACAATGGAAATACTATTTCTATCATACTCCATCAAAAATTACCATGAACTATTTGATATAATGCCTCAAATAAATTTGTTAATAAATTGTTTGATATAGGGTGCATACAATGGAAACACTATTTCTATCATACTCTATCAAAAATTACCATAAACTGTTTGATATAATGCATCAAATTAATTTTTTAATGAACTGTTTGATATAATGCCTCAAATAAATTGGAGGTGCCTGGTAGAAATGTATGCAAAATGTGGAAGCTTAGACAGGGCATGTTAATTTTTTGACAGAGTAGAAATGTATCATAGAAATAGTGTATGTTGAAAAGGCTTTAGAAACTTTCAAAAAAATGCAATTTCAATTCAACAAATTTGAAAAATTTCCCCATTTAGGGTTTAGAAATTTAACAAACAAACACATTTTGAAGTCTATGAAATTCGAATGTGACAAACCTGGTGCTCGATATGCAAGTTGTGTTGATGAACTGTGGAGAGATGAAGTCAAGTTTTCCATTCTCCGGAGAGATGAAGTCAAGTTTTTTTGCCATTTTTAGATCACATTCGCCATTCACTGCACGCATAGAGCACGGGGAAAGTAGAAAAAAGCAAAAAATGATAGTGAAAAGTTCTTTTTTTTATGTCTTATTTGAGGGGGTTTGCTCAAACCAATGTTCGACCGAACCCCTTAAAATATTAATTTTTTTGTTTATGTTTTGGGGGTTTGATTGAACATAAAAGGTGGTTAGTCCGAACCATTGAGTTTGAATGAACCCGTTGAGTTTGGCGAAAGGAAGAAAAATGAAATTTCCTTCCTCATAAAATTTGTAAACCACTATTGTAGTTTGACCCTATGGTAGGAATAGTAGTGGTTGAAATGTTTTTAGTACTCACTTGATATTGTAGGCTTGCTAAGTCTGCATATATTTGGAATATTTTTTCTTGCAGAATACTAACAAACATTGTTTCAACACTTGTTACACTACTTGAAGGCAAAGAGTTGTTAAGGGTATGGTCCATACCTAGTGAACTAGTGTCAACACTTGTAGTGAAAGAGCTAGATAAACCAAGATCCATGATGATTGTGCTATCACGAGATGACATGAGTCTCAAACTTTGTCTCTCTATAGTATTAGCAATAGGACACCAAGTTATAAAGATCATGCAAGGGACAATCAATGATAGTAAGATAAATGCAATGAACACAAGATAAACTCTATTCTCCAATTCTAATGAATTTAAGTTAAATGAAATGAAATGAATGAAACAAAAACTCAGTAAACTAAAACAAAGATCTAACAAAATCAAACTCAAATATAGAAACAAAGATTTTAATGATGTAAAATGTAGTTTTAGGTATGACATGGGACTAAATCACCTAGAGGGGAATACGAGTCCCTATCAAGGTTTTTTATGGATTCAAAGGTTGATAAATAGTCAACATAAAATATCCAAAAATCAAGAAAAAACACCTGTGCTAGGATTAAAATGACCAGAGGGGCATACAAGTCCTTGATCAGGGTTTTTGCACTAATTTCATACAATTGAGTGATTGTTAGGTTTCCTGTTTGAATGATGTCTAGAATAAGTGTAATTATATATTTCAAGTGAATTTAAATGATGAAAGATGCAAAAATGCAACCTATATGCACTTTCATTAATCAAATATTTTGAAATCATAGATGCAAATTAACTAATGCAAGACCTAATGAAAAGTTAATGCAAGCTAGATCTAGGACTATTATACACTCAAAATTAGAAAATAAGGTGTTCTAAAGGCTAGGTTCACCAAAATGAAACCTTGAAAATTGTTTCTCCATGTTTTGTGAGATAGAACAACCAATTTCCTACAATTTTCACTCAAGGAAACTGTAGAGATCTCAATCAAGGGATGGAATTGAGGGAAAGAGACCTACAATAAGGTGTCGTAGGGGTGATTAAAGACTTAAAGGGGGTTCACAACGAAGATAGGGCTTGGAAAGACCATAAATGTAAATCATATGCAGAACTTAAGTTAATTAACCTAGAAATGAACTCAAATGAGAACAGTAAACTAAGAAAGTACATAGGTGCACCTATAAATTGAAGAGGCTTGAATGTGGGTCTAAAATATTGGAATTTATGACTATTAATGCACACTAGGAAACATATGCTAATAGGGGTGATTTAGTCCTAGATTAGGGTTTCTGACAAAAACTGGAATCTAGAACTGGCAAATGAGGATGTGTTGGAAATTTTTGAAATTTGGTATACTAGGACTCATACACCACAATTAGAGATTTAGTCCCAGTATCTGGGTTGATTTGAAATTTTGGTATCCTCTAGTGCCTTCCTCTAGCTCCTCTCCTATCAAATCTTTGAGTCTGAAGCACCAAATTGCAACTTGTAGGTGAATTTCCATGGTCTTGCAATGTAGATGACAACTTTGACAACTTGATAACTTTTTTCTAATATTTCTCTTCAATGGATCTTCATACTAAATATGCAAATCACATATCAAAGAGAGGGAAAAATGTAGTTTTTAGTGGATAGGGGTTTGCCTTGGTCAAACCCTGTTTTAATAATCAAATCTTGAAATTAATAGAAATAGAAACAAGGAATGATGAATGAAAAAACATGCAATGTTGCAACTCACCAAACCCTTGAACAAAAGGATGCAATCTTGTAAGTAATGGATGGCATGAATGTGGATCTTGAATCTTTCTTTTATGTTATGGATCTCAATTTGAGTGCCTGCTTGAATCATAAGATACCTACATACAATTGAAGTGAGGAAGGAAAACTCACAAAAAATGAATGCATGGAAAAAAAATTGATTTTAGGGGTTCGTATGAACCTATTGGTTAGACCGAACCAATCAGGGGTTCAGTAGAACCTAGGATCGACTGAACCCTCTTAATACTTTCTTGCCAAAAAAGCCATCAAAACCCATTATAGAAGGGGGGGTTCGAATGAACCAGGGTTCGAATGAACCCTAGTTTGAACAAACCCCTAGGGGTTCGTTCGAAGCCCTAGTTGTTTGTTCGAACCCCCTTTATTCCTCATCCCCCCTAAGACAGAAAAAAAACTTGAATTTTGGCACTTCAGAGCTCGGTTTGAGGATGAAAATAGAGGAATATTCACAAACCCAACTGGAATCAGGTAGTCCTTAGAACGAGCTATCCAACGAATATAATTTTAATATGTTTATGTATTTGTTTCTTTAGTTTTATTAAACATAGGTTTTTCATCGAAAATGAAGGTCTTTGTTCTGCACATGTGGAAAAATAGCAGATTATCAAAAGAAAATTTGAAAAATATGAGTGCACCAGATATTGAACTCCTTCATCCAATAGAATTTTTTTTTTTGAATTTTGATATATACAAAAAGAGTTATCCATGATACGATCGTGCTATGTCTGAATTGTAATTGGTTTGACTTTGAAACTTGATTAAATAAAAAATATTCAATAAAAACTATCTAACCAAGTGGAAGCACTAGATATCAGAGTTACTGAATCCAAATTTGAAAGAATTAGAATTTTATCCTTCATGGAAAAAGGTTATATGCTATACAGTGTGCGTCACTTTTTAAAAATGTTATTTTAAAAAAAAAACTAGTTTTCGTGGGAGATGGAAAAAAGTAGAATTTGATTCCAAAAATTTTGAAAAAAATATTTTTAGAATCTACAGACAAAATTTGACGAGACTCTAGTTTACATCATCTTCAAAATTTTCACAGTTTAGCTACTATAGGTGCCCAAATGTGAAGATTTAGTTTTAAAAAATAATTTTAGTGTCCAATTTGGCCAAAAATTGTAAACCACTACTGTGGGATCACCCAATAATGCTCCAAAATGCTTGATAATAAACTCATGAATGCTCTTGAAAGTGATCTTGTGATAACTTGATGTCTTATAAACTTGCTAGGAGAAAATATGTGAAATAACCTTGTATTTATTCTTGTTTATACCAAATTTCTCGAAATTACAACACTACACACTGACATTAGATCTAGGAGAATAAAATCCCAACAAGAATTTGAATTTAAGATAGGTCTAAGCTAAGTGGGACTCATACATTGGTTGGGGTATATGAGTCCCATTAGGCTAAGCTTGGGACACAAATTTCAAGAAATGTTTAGTTTTAGGTTAAATTTAGGTTTAGGCCCTGAAATTTATGTGGGACCCATACGCCCAAGGTGGCATATGAGTACCAGATCACTAAATCTAGGCCATACAAACCAAAAACATTAAATTTTGATTGGTCATTTGATGTGTCAGGATCATCCTCGAAAAGATGCATTATTTAAGGCTTGTGGATGCAAAACAGGACCAAATGAGACATAAAGAAGCCCAATTTTAGTAGGGAGGGTCCAAACAAGAGTGAAAATGTAAAGGGATATGTTTTTCTACACTACAAGTATATTTTATTGTAATTAATGCATTTCTTGGAAAGCAATTGTTGTTTGTTGTAGACATCTCAAAAAGTAATTAGGTAGCAACTACAAGTTGATGTTATTATGTGCATATAAATACTAAAACCCATATTATAGACTAGTACTAAATATTCCCAATTTATTTTGTGTAGTATTTAGAGGTGAGTTAGCAAGATAAAATGTACAGATAACTTATTGCACATTTTTATTATCCTTTCTCACATTTGATAAACGACCAATTGTTTTGATTTACACACATATATCTTATGGGTTATAGATGATGGATTGAAGGATGGTCATATGCATAATAAGAAAGGTAAAATGGTGGGCACCTTGGCTCATGATGTCATGGTGAATACTCAGGCCATTCAGCAAGGGCCTCTGACTTTCAAAAAGAAGAACCTCCAATTTATGTCCTAGGAATGGAATGTGATCACTAGTCTCAAAATGTTGGGAGACCTATAGGTGTGATGTGGTCCTATGCTGGTCTTGGTTTTGTGTGCTTTCTTTATTATTTTTTTGGTCAAATTGTTCAAGTTTAAGTTTATATGTTTTAGTTTTAGTTTCTAGCTTTCTCATTTCTCATGAGTCCCTCATTTTCCTTTATGGTTTTTTTGTAATGGATACTAGCCCTTCTATTTTTAATCTAATCAAAATAATATTTATTTATTATAAAATTTTCCTTTTAATAGAAATTTTTAAGCATTTTTTACTTTCTAACATGTCCTAATTCCCTTGAAATTTGTGTCCTCCCATTACATTTTAGGTATAGTGTATATAACACTTTATTCCTACCCTATACATGCCCCATAGATTTATTTTATTCCTCTATTTTGAGTCTTATTGATAACTTATATGAGATGTCTATTCTAGAAATTACTTTTTTCCCTTGTCTCCTAAGATAGTAAATTTTTTTGTGTACACATTTAAATTATTTCCTAGAAACCTTTTTGATCTATTCCATTTTTTCACGTTCTTTTATATTCAAATATGAAGTCATGAGTACTAAAAATCTATATTAATTTATCCTCTCATATTTGAAATCAACCTTGTCTCATTTTCATAAAAAAATTAGACCTCAAACTAATTTATTCTACTTGAGATTTTTGAATTTTTCACAATATGAGTCATGAATGCTACTGATGAATATCAAATCTAAAATCATTATGAATACTAGCTAAGCCACTTTGAAATGTATTTGATGTATATATTTGAAATATAGGAAATATTTAGACCCTAAAATCCTTGTATAATTTAGGTGGTTAAAGATTTTAAATTCATGTTTAAATGCATTGAGTGATTCAAATGCTATCCAAACATCACGATGAAAGAGAACCGAGTCTTGTCTATAAAATCCTAAATCCTTATGAATTTTACCTTAGTGAGAGTTTCACATCTATCAAGCACATAAAGAATAATTCCTATAATTTTATTCATCATTAATCAAAACTTAACTGGACATTTCATGTCTAAATATCATAAATTTAGATTTTGAGTACCCTATAGACACATGGTTCACTATGTATCCTAATGATCTTGAGATTTCATAATATCCTAGATATATGCATTAAATTATCATCATAGCCCCTTTTTAAACAAGGAGACATCAGCATTTGAATTTCTTTTAGCAAAGCCAATAATTAGTCATTTAGAACTTTGGGAAAATATTTTGTTTGGTCTCCTTTCAAGAGAAGAGATGATGCCTATATGTAATTATTTCTATGCTAACCTTCTATCATTTGGTCAACTAATAAATCTCAACAAACATTAATTAAATTTACTTAGTTAAGTTAGATAAATCTTTAAAAAGATTTATTTTTCCTTACAACAATGGTTTATTATTTGTAAACATATAATTTTTTTCTAATTATTTATAATTTTTATATTGAAAATTTGTTATATAGATCACATAAACACTCAAATGATTAGCATTTAAAATACAAATGAACAAAATTACAAAACATCTTATTGAAATAATAGTTTATGAAGTTGTAATCGATCATAAGATAATGTTAACTATTATAAAATAAATATGCATTTTATATTATTATATTTTTGAACTATTACTAACTATAAATGCATATGATTACAAAAAATTAAGATGTTGCCATTTAATATATAATATCACATATCATATTGTCATATATAGATACTATCACACAACTTTTAACCTGGTTAAAGTCGTAGCCAGACACTACTTCTACATAAAGAGAGTCTTGATAATCTGTTGGCACAGTAATCACGCTGAATTCATTCGGTGAACTTATACATTGAATGAATTTCCCATTACGAAAGACTAGCAGTGAGTTTTTGTCATCGTCTATTATAAAACATAAAACAATCCAAATGAAGAATGATCAATGACAAACTCACAACTCCTACAATAGGAAAAATCAGAGAGGACTACGTTGCAGAAAAAAATAGTATACCGTAGTAAGAACCCAAACATCACCACGCGTCAGCTACATGCTCTAACCATTTAACATTGGGTAAATGTCTACAAAAATTACCGATTCTCTCGGACTTTCCAAACATCAGTGCACTAAAATGGTTACTTTCAATTGTTCCTCCTGCAGACAACCAAATAGATATCTCATAAGTGATTTCCAGGTGACTGAGCATAATGGATCACACATTTTGATGTTGGGATAGTGTTGAGCCATCGTAAATGTTAGGTTAGTATCTTTAATGGACCAGACATTTTGATGTCAAGATAGTGTTCAGTCAATGTGCAGTGGGAAAAAATAGGTTAGTAATAGAGTGTGATGTCATGAAAATTTTAAATTCCCATTTTTACAGATGTCATGCATATTATATTTAGATAGTGTTTTCTATTATTTTCTTTCCATCTATGATGGTTGGAACCGTGCCATGTTGACAATTACAACCAAAATATTTTATTTTCAATATCATGATTTCACAATAGTTTTTTTTGTTTTGTTTTTTTCTGAACACGTTTTATAATCACTTATATATTATAATATCAATTTGTCTATACGTCTTTTATGTGGATTTTTAAACAATTTTTAGGTACTCAAATTGATTTTGAGTTGTGCTTAGTTAAGTTATTTTAACCATCTCATTTGATCTATAAAATTTCTTCTCATATTTCTCTTTGAACTTTCTTTTCTCTCCTAATATTTTCTGTTGTCATCTTTATACATCATTGTGGTCATAATAAAAATCTTGTCACTTTGAATTTCAGTTGCCATAATGCATTATTCTACAATAAAATCTAAATACATTTTGCAAGCATACAATAGTGTAGAGTAAACCAACCTTACACTTTTCACTATCCCTAATTTATTTCTGTTCTCTCATTGTCCATACTATCATTAAATGCATAGATGATCTCTACTCCACTTGATTCAACATTCTTTCCCATACCCGATTCTAACCATAAAACTTTGATATACTTCTTAAATCTATCACAACATCCAATTGAACCATGTTGAGTTATCAAAAAAAATTCATTGGTGAACTATTATAGGTGAAGAAATTGTTGTTGCACTAAATATCAAAGAAGAAAATTAAATTGGTTGGTTAATTCTTTAATTCCTTCTCTTTTTCCACATAAATTTTATTTTTAGGAAAAAAAATGTAACAAATATGGTTATGTTTTTACAAGAAAGGAGGATAGTCAAAGAACATGCATATACATAATGTAAAATCCTTGTTTCTAACTATGTATGTGTATATACCAAAATATGTATAGCATGCACATTTATGGGTATATATAAATTCGTATTATATATGTATATACTCAACCATTTACATAATATTTGTGTATATATTTATAACAATAATGCATATATAATGTATTTGTACATATAGAGTACGTAGTGAAAACCTATCAAATAATAATTTTTCCTCTAGTTTAAAGGTTGGTCAACCACAAATGAATTTTTAATAGCACACATATGCTTTTTCTTAGCCTACATAAGAAATTTCTCTAGTTTGTAAATGGGAAAATGTAATGGTCAAGTTTTCTAAATTTGAAAAGTCAACAAATTTCACACTTACGATTTCTATTTGATAATTCACATTGTATGATCTCTAAGAAAAAAATATCAAATAAATGATTACTTCAATCTCTATCAAAAGGAAGACAAACAATATACTAATCTGGAAGATTCCAACTAATATTTTATATTATGTTGCTAAATCCATTTAATACATAAGAAATTAATAAATACATTATTTATTAATAATAATTATCTTAAGAGGTATTCTATAGTGATATCAGGAAACATTATGAAATGAATATATAAATTTATGTTTTTTCAACAAATTGAAGTTATATAAATGACATTATTAAAAAAATATATTATATGTGTTTCTAAATAGTCAATAATAATTTCATACCTTATCCACACTTAAATATTTATAAACAATTGTCCTTCTAGTATTGGTTAAAAAGTATTACATAATCCCATTGAGGAATAAAGAATATTGCTATCAAGCTGTAAATGATATCAATGGGTTTTTGTCACGACTTATGAAAGAAATGGCCAATTATTTTGTACGTTAATAAAGATAGACACAATACGTGTGTGGTTGGAATCACTAAGGATTTTAAAAATGTCTTCTTTAGGATATTGTCTTTTTTACATTCACATGTATGGAAGGAAATAACAAGATAGGTTAGCATTTAGTACATTTAATTGTAATTAATGCATTTCTTGGACATCCTGAGCGCATTCGCCAGGCTGTATGACATTATCCGATAGCATAAGTAGTAGAGATGTCTCCCCGTACGTCATCGTCGATATAATAAATGTCAGCTTTATTAAAGCTCTGTTATATTATATAATATTATATGATAATACTTGTTATTTTCTCTTCTTTTGTTTGCCTGTCTTAATAATATTTTATAGTAAAACTTCACATAGGTTAACCAGTAAATATTCACATTGCATTCTCTTTATTTAATTTTATTATTATATGTACATTTATTTGATGGGGCCAGTCAAGGTTATATTGTCACGTGTCATTTCATTGAAAGTAGTTTGAAATAAAAGAAGTGTTTAATCAATTTTGATAACAAACTGTGTAATCATTTAATACTTGAAAAATAGTCATTAATTTAATTTTACTATTTAATGGAAGACACACATCTAATATTTTTTAATCATTTTTTATATAAAATAATTATACACATCTACTTAAACAAATATTAGTCACCAGTATTCATTTTCCTATTATAAGGATTTTTTTTTTCTATATTTATGAAACTATATAAAGATAAAGAAAATAAATTTTTTTATCGTTGTATGAGAGATTTAAAATTTTATGTAATCACAATATCGAATGTTGTGAGGTTTCTAGCATTCAAGTTTACCATTCCAATTTTTTAGATATTATAAAATTTATTATAGATTCTTGATTTGGCAATTCATAAATAACACTATGATGAGTCCCTACAAATTTGAGGCTTCTTATATGACTTAACCTAAATCATGTTTAACTGTAGTTTAGATGAAGATATGATATTATTTGAGATCTCCATCAAGGAACAAGTTTTACACACATATTTACTCTAACGAATCAATACATATACATTCACCTAACATATCAATACATCTGGATCTCTCTTAGAGAACACTTTAGACATGAGAAATAAATAAAATTTATTGACTTAGTCCTTTTATTTATTTATTTCAAAGTACACATCTTTTATGGAAATCAGAAACATCATAAAGTTTGATTTATTCAAGCTCTTATCCTAGGATTAACAAGCGAACATCACTAAGAGGCTCTAAGAGTTTAATAATTGATTTAAGAATATGTAAATGCACAATTTTGGTTGTTGATCTTCTAATTCTAACTCATGGTTAACAAGATAGTCCCTTATCTAAGAAAATGTACCAAACAAAAATTAATTCAAAGAAAAGTGTGATTAAGAACCAACCTAAATAATTAATTACTAAGAGATTTATGAAAACTATATAGTGAATCATATGAATGATGATATAAATTTGATCCTAAGGCTATAATAAGTATTATTTTCCATCTAGTAACATGTGAAGAATGGATTATGAAAACTAAAACATGAAAATTTACTATAAATAATAAAACTTTTAGAGATACATGAATCATTGGTCTTATTGTATTGTGCTTTAGAATATTAAAATATTTTCTATGAATTTATTTTATCTAAATTCTTTCAGATACCCATTACAAGTATTATATGGTACTTCCATAAAATTATATAACTCAAAGAATCATATTATTCATTGGAAAAATCATAAATCGTTAAAATTAATGTAAGGTACAACTAAATCGAAACTTATATTTTGTTAGAAATACTCAATTGATGGTACTAGTTTTAGCTACCTTGAAATAACTACTTGTCTCTCTAAGGCCTATATTTGTAAGTGTTACATGTAGTATTTTATTAGCTTGTAATAGATGTTACCTAGCTTACAAATGAATTCAAATGGTAATTGATGATTGTTGTATCTAGATAGGTAAGGACTTAAACCTTTGTAATTGAGGTATTGTTAGGACCTTTTTTACCAAAATAGATTATGTTTATGTGGTTGATCTCTCATTGTGAAAATATTCTCTAATCATGGTTTGAAATAAATTATTTTTGGAAGGGTCAGAGAGTAAATTGTCAAGTAATAATGAATTTTAATAAGACAACAATTAGATGAATGTTTAGAGGATTATTAGAAACTTTATAAATAGGTGTAATTATGTTAATTTTAAATTTTATTCATGAATTGTGTAAATACTAACCTTTTTCTAGGAGGGCATTTAGCAAATAAAGTTATGTTTTGGAAAGTTATATAGCATTAACTTCCTCTACTATACTTGATAGTGTAGATGATCTTCATATTAAATTTAATCATGTAACAATTCTATTAGTAGTCGATTGAGTTGAGATTGAAGTTCTTACATTGACAATAAATTATGAATACTTGATTCAGTTAATTTTTATTATTATTTTTAACAGGGAATGTATGCTTGGACTAACCAATGATGAAAGGTAAAATAGTGTCTTAATTACTATCTTCAAATGATATGCGATGCATATTTCTCCTAAATAAAATTTGAATCTTCTAGGTCTATTGTTACAAGTATCTATTCTTGATGTATTTTATTTATCAATCAAGAGCTTAGAGATATTCATAAGTTGGCTAATGGGAGAGTAATAGATCAACCAAGAACCTTATTCTTCTTTTCTCTTTCAAATATCAAAAAAATGGTAACTTGGTAATTATCCAGCTAGCCATGTGTCTACCAAAATTTTATTTCCTCATGTAGTTTAAAATTTATTTGATCAACACCTCTAGGGTTTTGCATGTAGTACTATTTAAAAACTTGTATTTTCCTTTTGTGAAGGATTTTAAATATGATTAAATAGTATTTTCAAGATTATTTGTGGGTAATGAGCCCCCTAATCAAAGTATCTGTAGAATAGGTACCTTTGAGGAACTTTTTATTATGTTTGGAAGAAAAATATCACCAAATTTACCTTATTTTTATTTGTTATATTTTGGGAGAAATTTTTCTTTTTGGGAGAGGTTTATTTTCAAGAGTGGAAGAAGAGGAGGAGAAGAGGGGATATTTGTTAATTTTGTAAGGACGATGGAGAGAAATAGGGAAAATATTCTTGAAGAAGATATTTGGTTCACAAGAAATCTTATCCACCTTGATAAGTAAGCCCTTAAAATAAAGAAAAATAGGTGGTGAATCAAAGTGAAAGGAAAAAATGATAAACCACTATTTTTCTTAGGGATGTTTCATTCAATTATGAGGGGTAAAATGCATAAATAACAATAAAAAATTTATCCTAACTATTATAGCCACAATAAGGGAAGTTTTGAGAGGTTGTAACAATGTGTACCTTGTTGAAAACTTGTTTTTAGGTCACTAAGAACTTATTTTCCATTAGTGGAAAATGGGTTGTTGTTAGGGTTTTTGAAAACTAAGGTCTAGGTTCTATTACTTGATGTCTACACTTTTAGCTCCTCGATGCTCAGCTCTCAAAGACCCGAAAAAAATTTTGTACCTTAGTTTTTTTGTTGTTACAATATGGATGGCAACTTTGAAAAAAAATCTTCAATCTTGTTCTCCACTTGATCTCCAACATAGAATTTCACAAAAACCACATCAAAGAGGAGAAAAATTTGTTGATTGTTAGAGAATAGGGCTTTTCCTTGGTCAAACCCCATTTAGGTAATTAAATCTTATTATAAAAAATGAAATAAAGGACATGAAACATAAAACATAGAATCATGATACTTTGGATGATGTCTTGGAGCATAAATCTACAAAATAACATGAAGTGGCCATGTAGAATGTAGATATTGATCTTGAATTAGATGTGAAACAATGCTTGCAAAGGGATCTTCAATACTAAAAGATACATTATTTGAACCATATGTTTGATGCACTATGCCTTTGAAATGATGATATGATATTGAATTGCTGCAATAAAATCTTGACAATCTTCCTTTAGATGACTTTGAAATGATCTCATGAAGCCACATAAATTTTCTACATTAAAATATGTGAATTAATCTTATATTTATACTAAATCTAAGGATTAACCCCAAAATTCAAATAATCCAAGCCGACATCAGATCTACAATTGAAAACCATTAAAATCTTGCCACAAATAAATTCAAAAGGGGGTGTCCTTGACAAGGAGGACCCATCACCACCTTGGGCGAATGGGTCCTACTACAATTTCCTAGGAAATAGCTTTGGGGAGGTGAAATAACATAAGATACCTACCTCAAATATGCCAAAAAAGGTGTGTCCTAGTTTAGGAGGACCCATTTTCCCAAAGTAGTGAATGGGTCCTAGCACACTTTTCTGGGACTCTAGCTTTTCCAATGTAAATTTCATGCAATATCATTAATGTGTGTGAGGATAGATCCTTGAAAATGCAATTAATAAGGCTTATATTTGAATTGAAGTGGCCAATTAAGCTCAATTAACCTTAATTAATTAATGAAGCCCTAAATTAGTGTGAATGTGTAAGAAAAAACTTTACAACACACTAAATAAGGAAAAATTAAGTATATTTTATCATTAATTTCTCATTCCCAAGCTAAGCATGAAAAATGGTTACTTTTATTGATGCTACATTTTGTGCCCAATTTAGTTAGAGTTTTCCCCCACAAAAAACTCACACTCAAGTAAACATTCAATAGGCTTAAGTATGCAACAATAAAAAAGTTACATAGTGATACCCTATCAAATGCCAAGAAAAACAAAGGATCAAGCACAACCGTTCCAACACAATGTGGAATGTGGTTATTTGTCTCTAACAAGGATCAAGCTTTGATAGTCTTTCCAACACTATGTGGACCATGTCTAGGTTGTTTGTTTGTAACATGCACGCTCACTCTAGGTTAGTGGAACCTCATTCCATCTACTAGGTGAGTTATCCCAATGAGGTGTAAAATGAGAGAATCATACTAGCCTCCCATACCATATTGAAGTTATCCTCTTGACAACTTCGATAAGGCACCACAATGCTATGCTTTTGAATGTTATATCTATTAGTTTCTGTTAAAAGGGATTTTTCTTTGTTCATGCAAGTTCTTATTCATAGGGAACATTGTGCCTAATGTATCAAAGAGAGGACAATTCAAAGAGTATCAAATCACCACTTATGGGATGCCTCTCGTTTCGCATCATGCAAACAAGGGAGATCAAATGCATAGAAATACCACACTCTTGGAGGACATCAAACCTAATGACACCACCGAGAAAATTACATGAAAAAAAAAAAAATCATGCCATGAAATAAGTCATTAAAGTATGACCATAATAACTAAGGTAAAAATCTAGGTTAGCATGAAATAAAATGCATAAAACAAACCCTAGCTAAACAATGAAGCACAAAGGAGGAAAATTGCATTAAAGAAATGAACAATTTCACCAAACATCCTTCATGCCCTCCATCATTAACCTTCATTTCCCTTCTCCATTTTTTGTAAAATGATATTTATCCTCATATTTTAAGGAGGAACAAAGACCTATGACAAAGATTCAAGCAAATATTGAAGGATTTGACTCAAAATTGCAAGTGTACTTAGAAATTGCAAGCATGAAGTCATGAAGTATGAAGTGTACAAGAATGAAGTCATGAGTGATGTCCAAAATGAGGCTGACATTTCCTTTTTATAAAAGAGTGAATTTTGGATAAGTGGCCAGGATTAAATTGCATGTGACAACTAGCAATTACGGTTGGGGTAATGTTTGAAATGAAGGGATGAGATTTTATTTTATGAAAATCAAATCAAAGGTCGCATGTGACAAGAAGATATTGGGCACATAAAACAAAGCTGTTGGAGAATCAATTAAGAATTTAAAATTATTTGATTCAAGAGCTGATGTTGACCTTTTGAATTAAAATTTAATTTAATTCAAGAGTGGTGGGGTCATGTGGCAATAAATAATTATTTCAAATTATTTACTTGGTGGGAAAATAGAAAGTGGGGAATTTAAATAAATGAATTGATTTAAAATTGGAGGAAAAATCAATAAGATAACTAAATAATTAATAATTATTATTTAATTATAAGAAGGCATAAGGGATTAATGGCATAATTAAATAAATAAATAAAGTTTATTTATTTAAATAATTAGGAGGAAATAATAGACAAACTAAATAAATTTAGGAGTTTATTTAATTATTGAGACATAAGAAATTAACAACATATTTAAATAAGATAAATTTTATTTATTTATTTAAATAGTCAGGAGGAATAAAAGATATGAAGTGAATAAATAATTGAGAATTATTTAATTAATAGTTGAATTTGGACTATAGGAAATAATTTAAATATTTTAATTATGTTAAGAAGAAATATGGAGAAAAATAAAGTTTGCAGGGCTAGGTCAATTTTAAGTGTCTACATTTTGTCCCTATTTGTCATAATGCAGTTTATCACATTGTGACAAAGAAAGTTCAGTTCAGGATATGCCCCAGTGAAGGTATGAGGTATCTATGCCCTCTTGAGAAAAATTGCGAATTTTGGCCAAGTGCTGGAAAAATTTGGAAAGTGTCCCGATAAGTCAATTTGATGACCAGAAAAAAATGGTGCAGTTGGTTTCAAATTTCAGCAAGTTTAAAGTAGTTAAAAGGTGTTCAAACATGCTAAAAAGTGCATCTAGTTATAAACCCTATGGGAAACCTTGATTTTCACCCTATAAATAGGCTTGAGAAGGGTAAAAAGGAAATTCATTTTCACCTTTTTCCTTAGGAAATTCAATGATTAGAGTGAGAGGACATTGTGTGAAAATGACGATTTTGAAGGCAAAGCACCACAAATACCAAGTATGGACATACCAATGGCCAGAGAGCTTGGGAGCAGCGGTATGTACCCTATACCCACTTTGTAATTTTATCATTTTACATGATTTTTAGGGCCTTGAAGTTAGTGTTTTAGATGCATCATTCTCTTGTTTGACTCATCTAAGTGCATGAAGCATGCAAATACATTTGTCTTGCATGCATTTGATGTGTCATAACATAAGTGCATGTGGTAGGGAATGTTCAAGTTCAAATGGCACAATCGTGAACTAGTGTGACACAAGTGCCAAAATGCAATGAAAGTGGTGGGTCATGGGAGGAAATTAGTAGATTGTGATGCAAAAGAAAGATGATTCAATGCATATGCACAAAAGTGGTGCAACTAATGGGGGAACAATGCAATTGCAATAAAGTAGCACATCCAAGGGATGAAACAACACATGATTACTATGACACAAATGAAGGGAAGAATGACACAACTGACTATGGCTAGAGTTCACTTGATTAAGGGTCATTTTAGTTGTGCACTTATGATTAGTTAGATGATAGGGATGATATTCAATGATGTGCTAACTTTTATTTGTGTGTGTAGAAATTATTACCACTGTTATATACATGACAGTTTCAATTGGATGCATATCCATTTAGGGATCAATCGAGGCCAGGGGAGCAGAGGAGATTGATGCACCTAGGATTGTTTCATGTGAGCTATATGACCATTATCTAGGCAAACAGGGGTCTCTTGATAGTGTTGGAAGAGAGATGACACTATGATACATGTTCATTTCAATTGTTGATAGGAAAGGCCACAGTGACGCTTGAAGATGTCTACAGGATCCTACGGATTCTAATCAATGGAGAGTTGGTAGTATATGATTCTCAATGGATACTATAGGCCATGACATAGTGCTATGATCATGAGGATGTAGTGTAGTTGGGCATCCATGGTTCTGAGATTAGCTAGGAGTTCCTAGCTAAGCATTATGGCTGATGGAAGTGTATGTTGTCCACCCTGATAGCCGGGTACTAATACTAGATTGCCAAGGACATGGTTTTTTGATAGGATGGGGGAATGTACTAATTTGGATGATGTGTGATAGGATATTGTTTTCTTGGGGGTCGTGCTTGCTAGGGATTTTGTATTATTAGCTTCATGATGTCGTGTACAATGAGTCTACCAGTATCAACTGTGGGACCACACTCCATATGATATGGGCATGGGAGTATATCGTAGTATTTCAATTGTTGATACAGAGGAAGTTAGCCAAGGGGGAACCCTATGTGTACCTATATGTAGGGTCGATGACATAGACCTGCATGGGAATACATGATACTGGTTCCATACCATTGATACCTTGGTTGAGTTTGTGTGGAGGCCATACATGGATTGTAGACAGTGGCCAAGAGAGGATGAGCATCTATCATTTTTACTAATAGTTCAGGTATCTTATTGGGTGGATAGTTCAGTCACAAATCATCATAGAGATGTACCTACCCTAGTGGGTACTAAGACAGTTTGGTGAGCAATAGGATGTACCTGGAGGCACTATAGACTATGCACATTCATCTCGTAAGTCTTTGTGGGGACCACCAATATTAGTGATAGTGGTTGAGTAGTAGATTGATGGTTTGGTAGCATAGCATGGAGTGAGGGACTAGCAGATGTAGGGACCACCTTAGAGTTTTATGTATGGTGGCAGACTAATAGGCCACCTCCTTTGACAGACCCTAATTATCTGGCGTTAATGGATTAATGAGCAGTGTTACCATGGGTGCACCAAGTAGGGTGAGGAGGGAGGGATGGTGGTAGGGAGAGAGAGAGAGAGGGATGGAGGTAAAGGTGATGGTGAGGATAATGGAGGAGATGGGGGAGACAAACGAGGAGGGGGGAGTGGTTTGAGGTAGGTGAGGAGAGTGCAAAAACAAGTCTCATGTGTGTAGTTGTCACCTATTTTAGAGGTAGGTGAGAGAGAGGAGGTAGAGAAGGAGGTTAGGGAAGAGGGAGAGTAGCCATAGGGACCCCATGTAGAAGGTGTAGGGCTAGATGCAGGTTAGCCAAAGATGGAGGTAGAGGTGGAGATATCCAGGGAGGAGGATGCGGTCATGTGAGAGGAGTCATTGGATGTCAGTGGGCAGGAGGATATAAGGGGAGATGAGGAAATGGATGATGTAGAGAGGCAGATCAGAGATCATATGGTGTAGGGCGAGGAGGTTCAAGTTGGGATAACACCATTTCCTTGGGATGTGATAGTCGATCAATGACTAACAAATATGTAAAGTTGGTTGGATGAGGCCCTCGCTCGGATCAGGACACTAGAGGTAGAGCTAGAGGTTACCAGGGTGGAGAGGGATCAGGCAATGGTGAGGCAGTAGGAGGTGCAACAATGGTGCTCATAGTTTGGAGAGTTGTGTGCTAGGCCCATGGGAGAGGTGGCAAGGGACCTCAGGAGGGTGAGTACTAGGTGAGCATACTATAGGATATTGTATGAGAGATTAGTGCTAGTAGAGTGATGATAGCCAGATTTCACTTATTCTTAGAGTGAGATTGGTACTGGCTCGAGGAGCAATAGCAAGAGTCATAGCAGTAGGAGCCAAAGTAGTGTGAGCCCATCCACCTCATCTAGACAGTCATTGGGACATAGGTCATAGCATAACCATAGGAACTCATCATGGTATAGATCTAGTAACAGCCATGGATCATCATCAAGGCACAACTCACATCACAGCTGACCATATTCCATGGTACTTAGGTCATCACAGAGCCAACCTGTTGAGTATGAGAAAATAGGATCAGTCCCCAAGAGAGAGCATCAATCAACCCGTCCTTCACCCTGAGGGGATGAGGAGTGTATTGGTTAGGAAATATGATATTATTATTATGTTGAGACACTTTATATATTGACCATTGAGCCTATGAGCTCTATTATTGGGATTCCTCAAGACTCTATCCTGTGACATTATTTTGAGATATATATATATATATATATATATGATGCAGTTTTGGTGCAAACTCTATGTTGTGTTGTGTTATGATGCATTATGATTTTATTTGATGTATGCATTTATGATGGCCATTTATGATGAGATTCCTTAGTACCAATGATCATGCTACTTTATGTATGATGGTTACCTTATGATGATGATAATTTTCTATATATCCATAATTTTTTTGACACTTATTTTTGCCATGCTTATGCTTATGAATGCATTGGTGTATTATTGTGTATGAATGGCTTATGCGATATATAATGCTTTATGTTATGATCATGAATTTTTATGCATTAATGATATGGATGATGTATGTAAAATGTTTAATGCACTTACATTTTATGTTAATGAAAATCATGTGTTTAAATGCTAGTGATGTAAATGCGAATATGTGAATGGATTCAGGTAAACATGTAATGTACTAATGCAATTTCTATATATGATCATGTATGCAATTATATTTTCTATGTCACAAGATATCATCAAGGGATGAAAGAAGAGAGATTACTGCCAAGGTACTAATAGGTGTTGATTTGATCATCATTAAGCGGATTATTACAATGGCCAAAAAATACCATGATATGACATAAATCAATGGTGTGCAAGGTCACACCATCACATAGAACAAGCAGCCATAAACATGGAATATTATGACTCATACGAGGACAACCAACCACAAAAAAGAAGAAGAAGCCATGAAATGTTGTTGCTCCTCTAAATTCTATATAAGATATCCTCAAGGAACTAGTCACATGATAGTTTGGAAAGATAAGAAAATCATCATGATACATGATACATTGTTGCTTCTCTAAATCATGTGTAGGACATCCTTGAGGAACTAGTAGCATGACAATTTTGAAAGACAAGAAAATCATCATGATATGTCATTGCTCCTCTAAATCCTGTGCAGGACATCCTGAAGGAACTAGTAGCATGATGAAAAATCAAATGACAAGTGCGACAA
Source organism: Sequoia sempervirens (assembly GCA_007258455.2). NCBI lineage: Eukaryota > Viridiplantae > Streptophyta > Pinopsida > Cupressales > Cupressaceae > Sequoia > Sequoia sempervirens. Next base: position 227,354,115 of record VDFB02000015.1, on the reverse strand, counting down.
GTTTAAAGATAGTGATGCCAAATTGTTTACCAAGTATCTTCAAATGTCAAGTTTATTGATACCGAAATTCCAAGTTTGATGAAGCCTAGGTTTATTTCGAGTAGGATAATGTGTGATGGATGTCAGGTAATGCCAAATTCAAGAACGACACATCCTAAATGATGTTGGTGTTGAGTGGATCGATCCTCAAATGTCAAGAGAATCCCTCAAAATGCTAGATGAAAGTGTCGATGCTCATGAAAGACATATCCTAAAGCATAAATAAATGATAGGGGTTGTTCTTTAGAAAGACGTAAATGAAGAATAACCAATCATTGATAGGTTTACTTGTTATGATAGTTTGACCAAGGTTGACTAGATGAGTGAATTGACTGCATGCCAGTGTTGACATGCCAATTTAGCTGAAATGCCAATTAAATGATTACCAAAGTTTGTTTAAGAGTTTCCTGATTTAGGACATTCATGAGAAAAGGAAAATTGACTCAACAAACCCCAAGGGACTGAACCTTGGGGGCCTTAAGGAAATGATGTTTTGATGGGGCCCAATTCCAAGCAAGGATGCATCTTGGAGGGAACCATAAATTGACTAGTTTGACATTTTTTTTGGCAATTTGACTGATGTTTGACTTGATGATTGATTAGACTATGTTGTTTGTTAGTTCATAATTTGAATATTGATGTTTCGATGATTGTCTCATGTCTAAGTTTGACTATGTCCAACTTATTTAACTAACATGATGAACCCTAAAGGACTGACCTAGGTGGCCTCAAAGGCTCAACGACATATGCCCTTTCCTACATAATACACTCAGAGACCTTGTAGTTTGACGAGGATGGGACTGACATATTGAAGAAGAAATTACATGTTTTGACCTGACCCAATGAACCCTAAGGGACTAGATGTAGGGAGCCTTAGGGGAACATTGATGATGGCCTTACCTACATAGAAAATGCAGAAAGACCTCATAGTTTTACTAACCCCTTTATTAAAGATGACAAATTTTATTGACTGAACTGACTGACTTGACGAAGATAAAATAATTCATTTATTGGACTCAATTGAACAATTGACATTAATGACTTAAAAGAATGATTTAGGTGGTCTTGGGGGTACATCAAATGATGACCTTGGGGTGTGTGAAAGATCATCATAGAAAAAATATGCCCTTATGTGGCAAACAATTTAGAAAAATTAGAGTTAGGCGACTTGATGTAAAAATTTAAATAAGTTATCTATATTATTTCAAAAATATGTAAGAATAGAATTGGTTGAAAATTGAAAGTAGTTTCTAAACTACTAGGTTTTTAAAAAAACATATATATTTCATGAAAATTTGAAATTTCAATGTAGTAGTACTTAAATTTCAGGGAGAAAATAAGAAGTAGGTGCATAACCACCCTAACCACAATAAAATGATAAATATTTTTATAAGATTTTAGATATAAGTAGAGAACTCATGTCCCAATGTGATGCATATTTTTTTGTAATTTTTTTCCAAGTAAATAACTAATTATGATTTTTTTTTTAATTTTTAAAAAATATAAAAAATCATATGTCTAACCAGCTTAACTTCGTCAAAACTTCATGAAATTCATTTTTTTTAATATTATAGTATGCAAATCATATAATGTGACACATATTTCAGATTCAAAAAATGCGTTACCGTTTGAAAGCTATAGATGTTTTTTAATCAACCTATCAATCAAGACTTTAGTCATAATTCAAATAGAAAATGAATAATAATTATTTATTAAATTCAAAGTAAAGCATAATTTATATTGGTGGAAAGCTGAGAATATCCTTTAAAAAACCTTTTCGTTTCATCAATTTTGGGTGAAAAAAAGTTATTGGCCATATAATCTACACATACCCATCATATTGCCATGTTTTGGTCCATCATGATCCTGTACATACCCCTTGCCTACATAGGAAGGGCACAAAGATAGTGTGGTTTGATTGTTCTAAGTATGACTTGAATTTTACTAATTGTAAAGTTTTTTTTTGTGATTTTTGCAATTTATTTGGATGTTTTTGTGTTTTTTGAAGTTTTTTTTTATTTTTTGGGATTTTTTAGGACATTTTACAATTTATGAGACCATGTAAAAAACCCACTTTAGTTAGGTGATAAGGGTGTTTCCCTTAGTCAATTCAAGGACTAGCTAAGATGAATGAGATGGAAAAGGATGTGTTCGGGCTGAAAGGTGGAGGATATGGGAGGCAAATGTCAAGTGTTGTCAGCCATGAAAAGAAATAGTAGGACTATATGATGAATATCATGAGGGTGTTGGAAGATCAGGCATTTATTATGGAGAAAGGTAGATGGAGTAATAGTAGATAGAAAAAAAAAGACTGCCTATGCATGGCACCTGTTTGCCAGGTTTTCACCATGGTACTTATCCAAAGAGCCATTGAAGTGGTTTTGACTAGTGGAAAATTTATTTTTCTTTACTATTTTTGATATTTTCTTCTTTTTTTATTTTATTTTTAAGGTCTTGGTCAAGCTCTCTGAAACTATATATAGAACTAATAAGTGATGATGATGTTTGATCCTATTCGGATGAGCGTACATGATGTAAGGACCTAATATGGATGCAGAATGCAAGTGAAAAATATGATGGGTGAAATAAGTGGTAGATGAAAGATGCTATGTTATTCTCCCTAATGTTCACACTATGTGGGAAACTAGGCCTCATACAACAAGGATTTTGGGTGAGCAATGAGCTAGAGTACGTCGAGGGGTCATCGTCAAAGGTACATTGAAAAACATCGCCAAGGGAAGTGAGTTGATAACTGAATATGGACGGATTGAATGGAATGTATAGAATGAGTGAAATTGATGGAGATGAATACCTTGGATCAACAAGCTCTTTGTTCAAATTTTTGTGCTCATAGATGCCCCCAGTGATTTGTGCTAGAAGAGCTTTCTTGGAGACCATTGCTTTTTTATCTTCACTTTTGATTTTGATTTTTGATTCATCTGGTAGCCCTTTATGTTGGATAAAGAATGTGTCTTGAGATTCATTGTCAACCCTTAATTTCTCCAATAGCTTTTCATGTTCGCCAAAGGACTTTTCTTTATTTTCTTTTCTTTTTAGCATGTCTTTTGATTCTTGATCTCCTTTTAATGGAATTTTTATTCTTGATTCTTTGTATTTTCCTTTTTTCCTTTTCTTTAGATATGTCTTGTTGATCCATATATATTATGTATATGGACATGAGTAGAATGAATGGAGTGGGTGGATTGACTAAAATGCTTGGCAGATGAATGGGAGTGATGATGTTAATAACGCTATTTTTGGGACTAGCCTTTTCAACATTGCTAACATCAAAGGAAGCATGTGCATCCTTACTAACTTGGAAAGATGACTTAGTAGAGGTGACAATAGGGGGGGCATACCCTAACCCAAGAGAGGTAGTCTAGAGGGATGGTGATTGTATATCCTTAACGAGATCATGATCAAGGAGTGGGTTATCATGGAAATGGGAGGATTGAGTGGAATTAGATAGAGAAAAAGTGGATGTGGCATCAGGATCCAAGAAGCTTTCACTCCAAGCATGACCATCCTTTTGTGTTCCCTCTATAGCTATCTTGAAATTTTTAGAATTCTGAAACTCTTTGGCAGGAATAGCATTTTCATTTGTTGGAAAATTATTCATGAGATATTATTCACATCCCATATCATAGACTTGGATCTTAGGGTTCAACGGTGTGGTGAATGGAGTGGAGGATTTAGTTAATGTGGATAGATCAATGTAGTTAGATGGAGTGGTGGTTGAAGCTGAAGCATCCCGATTGATAGGTACTTGACGTTTGGAAATGCCCCTTAAGTTAGTGCAATGTTGAAAGGGGTCAGGATCACCAGTTATGGAAATATTATTTTCATTATAAGGGAAATTTAGACATTGATGATATGTGTAGGGTATTACCTTCAATTTGTGAATCCAAGGTCAACCAAGAATGATGTTGTAGGGAAATTCAAGATCTAGGACCTGACATGTGGTATCTATAATTACTAGCCCCACATGAACAGGGAGTGTGATAATGACCCTAGAAGAGTGTTCCTAATCATGATATGCTTTTTATGACTATGATTTTGGTGGCATCTACACATGCATCGGAGAAGCCTAATTTCTTGATCAATTTTAAGGATCATATGTTCAATCCTACTCTGCCATCTACTAGGACTCATCTTACCTTGTGTTTGTGGATGAAGACTTCAATATGTAATGCATCATTATGAGATGGTTTAGGTGAGGAGTAATCTTGGTCTAAAAAGGTGACATGATGGTAAGTAGTTAAATATCTGGCCATAGCTTCAAAGCGGTTGACATCAATGTTAGTAGGAACAAAATACTCCTTTAAGGCCTTATCAAGGATAGCTTTATGTGCAGCTGAGATGCATAATAGATCAAGTATGAAAATTTGTGCCAGAGTTTTACCCAATTGGTCAACAAGGTTGAACTATCCTTGGGGTCGCGACTATTTAGAAGAAGCACCATGTATTTTGATCTTGCCTTGATGAGTGGTGACATTACACTCTTCAGTCTTTTTAATGGTGATGTTATTAACATGTTCATCAATAGCTCGAAGGTGATTAATTATAGGTTGACTTGAGTAGTTGAAGGTAGTATGAGTGTAATTGGATATGTTGTTAGTCTTTTGAATTGATGAAGAGGGATCACCTGAACCATGATCTTGTAGTGGATTTTTGTGAATAGTATGGTTCAAATTAGAAGAAAATTATTGACTTTCTATTTCAATGACACGACTTCCAATAAGGTCTTGTATGAGATTTTTCAACTGTCTATAGGATGAGGTTTTATGTCCTTTTATTCAATGATAACCACAGAGGGAATTATCATCCCACCATGATGGTTTGAACTACCCTCAGTTATATAGTTTAGGGTCTTGCAATGTTATGACATTAGACTAGATGAGTTTCTTGAGGAAAACTTCAACTAGTCCTTGCAAGGGGGTGTATGTACATTTTTTGGGAAATTTTTAGGTTTTTTGTTTTTGTCCTTGGTCTTGATTGTTTTTGAATGGCATTTTATTTAGGTGTTGGGGTAGTCAAAGGAGTGTTTTGTGGTTGATATCCCCTAAGTGTGATTGCATGACTCATTGTATTCACTTCTTTAGAATCGGCAATGCGATCATTGGTAATATGTTTGTTCTTGGCCTAATATTTTTTCTTATCATTAGTTCAACTCATGTTTATGTTCTTGTTGGCATATTTAAGTTCACATTTTGTAATGAGAGCCTTTTCAAGTTGAACTCCCTTTTTAACAAGGTCTGTGAAGATAGTTCAACAATGGACTTGTAGCTTGTATTTCAATGGTCTAACAATATTTTGAACAAACATGTGTACTTTATCCTTTTTGGGTATCTCAATAGGGCATTGACTTGCTAGACCTTGCCATATTTGGAATAATGAAATGAATGTTTCACCAATTTCTTAATGGGTGGTATTACATAATGTGGTGATAGTAATTTTAGTGTCAATATTGTAGGCATAATTTTCACAAATTTATTGGCGAGTTCATCCCATGATTTTATTCCTTTGGGAAAGGGTGTGAACTAATGAAGTGTAGGACATGTGAAAATTCTAGGAAAGAGTCTCATCAAATAAGTGTGTCCATATGCAATATCTACATAATTGGTCATGAATTCTCTTATATGCTCAATGGGATTGGTCTTTCCTTTGTATTTGGAGAAATTTGGTACCACATATCCTGGATGGAATGGTGTCATGTGTAAGCTTGTGTTGAATAGATATGGACATAAATCGAAGAATGTGTGGGTCTTCTAGTTTGATAATTTCATGTTGTCCACTTGTTTTTGTAAGGTAGCAAGTTGGGCTATTAGTGAGTCTACTATAGGATTGTTGGTGGCGTCACACATGCTAGTAATTTGTATCCCATGGGTTCCAATTTTTTTGTGATGGTATGTTTTGATTTGGAATGTATTGATGTTGAGCATATTGCACATTTTGTGTTAAAATTTGTTAGTGTTGAGCATTTTGAGTGGGAATTTGTTGTTGTCTATTAATATGGGATGTGTATGTGGGAATATGTGTTCCAACAGTGTTAAATTATAATTGAGGAATTTGTTTCCCTTGAATGTTTTGATGATCAAGTGGATTCATGTGTTGTGACACTTGGTTTCCTTTTCCAAATTGATAAATATGACAATGTGGGAAGTTTGTTTTTTTCCTTTGGTGACCACTAATGTTGTTATTGACTTGAGTACCTTGTGATGAGGTATTAACGTTGGGCTGAGATCCTTGAATGATAGCTCATCTTTTGTTTCTCCCAAAAGGGTTTGATGAGGTTGAACCCATAATATTGGAGGAGGACCCAAATATAGACCCAACAATTTGTGACACAATTTTTGATATTTGTGGAATTGATTATGATATGTTTTGTGCTATGGTTGATGTCCCCAAAGTGGATGTTTTGTTGAATATATTAGTTATGTTTTAAGTTGTTGCACCAATGGAGGTGTGTTATTGTGTTTGTGGCATTTTAAGTTGTTGCACCAATGAAGATATTGCTAGCATTATGGGGTGGCCTGTTGAATGAGGTTGACTAGTTTGTGTGCCATGGTCAGGTGATGATACTCTCAACATATTAACATCAAATCCTCATGGAAATTTAGCTCCTACATGTAGAAGCATGGCTAAATATCATTCTGAATCTTGTAAGAGCAATTCTTCTACAAAAGAAGCCACTTCAGAGTTTTAGGAAACAACCTCTATGTCTTCCATGTACACTTGTCCATTTTCATTTGTATGCATGAATTGTTTAAAGGGATTGTTATGTGATGAAGTTACAATGTTTGTGTCATGAAAAGGATTGTTGGAATTCATCCCCATGTCAATTTTTTTGTGAATGGTGTTTAGATTCATGCCACTAGGATACTTGTAAGGATTTTTTCCTTGTCCAAAGGGATCCATTTATCTTCTCTTTCTTTGTAGTCTAGTGTCAACCATCAAATATTAGATCAAATAAAGGGGGATAATGTGAATGACAACCAATTCAATGTATGAGACTTATATGACACTAAATCTATGATTTTTTAATTTTTGGTTATAAGCAGGCAATGCTAATACAACTATATTTTTGGTCAAGATTTTGGACTAAAGAGTGAAATAAAGTATGATGCAAGGTGACAATGTTGTCTAAAGAGAAGGTCCAATGCAAAGTGATAGTGAGGACTAAAAAGGATGACAAATGATGGAAGACTAAAGTATTTTGGGCTATGTTATGACAATGCAAATGCAAGGTACAAGAAAACTCTAAAATGTAATCACTTTGGGAGTTTTTTAGGAGAGGTTTCCTAACCATCCAAATTTTGGTCAATGTTTCAATTTTGATTGTCAAAGAACTTTTTGCAAGACCAAGTGAAATGACAAAGTGACAAAGTGAGTTTCCCAAACTAGACTTATTAGATGGAAATATTTGACATAAAATAAAAAAGAATAAAGGAGTGATTTTTGACTTGGTCCAATGACAATCTACTTTTGGAGGCAATGGTTTCACAAAGTATGAAATTTTTTCCTATTCTAAAGTCTGTAAAATGAAGACCTAAGAGTTTGTCTATGCTGAAAAATAATTGTGGATCCTAGGATGCAACTAGAATTTTTAATGGCAATCCTATGGTAAAAGCTAAATGCTAACTAAAAGGTGTAAAGATAGACAATTTTAGAAATTATTTTCTATTTTTTGTATAGAGACCACTGAGAAAAGATGTTTAGAAAAAAAACTAAAAATGTTTGATTTTGTACTAGGATAGTAACAGTCATTTTCCTAAGTGATGCATGTAGATGTAGTGTTTTAGATAGCCACTGCATTACAGTTTTATTAGATGCATTGTTTCAGACATTGAATGTGGTTCACTAAGTTAGATGCATTATTTTGTGTATTACATGCATTTTAGTACTATCATAAGCATGTTACAGAATCTCAATTGCATTGCAGTTTGAACAAGGTCTATTTTTCCTACAATTTTGACAAATTTGTTAAGTTGTTTCAATTTGATTGTGATTTTCCAAATTTATAAAAGTTGTTTTTTGTGTTCATTGAATCAAAAAACATTTGTAAAACACTTCATTTTGTCTTGAATTGTTGGAGGAAAACACTTTGAATACAAACAAAAATCCTATGGATGGAAAGGACTATATTCACCAGATTCTCACTTGGATTAACTAGCCATGCTTATTCTTAGCAAATGACTTAGAAGCTTGGCCACACTGGCTCCCCTCCATGACACTCACTTCTCTGGGTCAACCAAGCTTCAAGTTCGCATGAATCTCCCATGAAAAACTCTTCATCTCTACTAAGAACTACAAGTATGTGGGACGACTTCAGAGGTCTGACCTATTGTACCAACAAATATAAAAGGATTTTTGAAATGTACACAAATGGTTTTTAGTTAGGGCACTCATTCAGGTGGCCACACATGAGGAAATATTAGCTCTGATAAGGAGGTTTCCTAGCCTGTAGAGGTTACGCTTTGCAGGTTTTCATGCACCACACAGGTATTGAGGTTATCACTTTTCTGCATGACACATTTGCACCTGTAAAGCTAATTTTTCAAATAGAATTCACATTTATATATTGTCCAGGAGTAGCTTGGCTTTATCTCATTATTGGTTTGAGTCACCTTGGGGTGAGTACTTTTCCCACCAAGGCAGGCCCTCTAGAGTTAATAACAATTTCTCTTACACCTAGGATCACACAACTGCACAATGGGAGAGGATACTCTTATTTTTAAATTAGGATTACACAAAATTGAAATGAAAACTTTGTTTTTGATCATCCAATATCTCAGAAAGGTGTGAGGAGAGTGCATACACAACACTTTCATTCCACACTCACTAGATTGTTCATTTTAATAGCCAAATCCAAATATGTTGGTGGCAAAGAAACAACCCCTAAGTGTTTTTTATTCTCAAGATTGTAGCAAGGTGCAAGAGAAGTGCATACACACTAAGGAGTTATCACTAAACCACAAGACACCTCAAACACTTATTCATTTTATCCCAACTTATTATGAGACAAGCAAAGTTCATTTTAGGCCAATGTTATGAGAAAGCAAGTGAAATTTTAACCTTGATGAGTGTAGATGAGAGTTGTGTTATTTTTAATCCCATGAGTGTGAATACAATTCAATTTAAACCATGTAGTGTGATATGCAAGTTTTAATTGTGGTTGTGTGTTTGTTTGTTTCTTTAGAATTGAAAAAAGATTTGTAAAACCAACAATAAAACAAGGGTTAGTATCTCATTTTGGCTTGCCACGTGCTACCAACAAAAGATCAATAACCAAAAAGCTCTAACCTACTAAAGCTAAAAAGAGAAAACTAGAAAATGTTGCCAAAAATTGAGAGTAAGCCTACAATAGGAAAATGTGTCTGTATGCTTGTCAAATGCGGCTCGATATTGGTGCATCGTTCATGCTATCAGATGTGCTACAACACATCAAATACAACTCAAAAAATGGTGTTTGTGATGTGTTATATACCTATCACTACAAAAATGATGAAAAGGCCATATGGAAGCTGAAAAATGAGTCCTTGGTGTTTGGGTTCACCAATGTATTTAAAGGTAAAAATCTAGGCTAGCATGAAATAAAATGGATAAAACAAACCCTAGCTAAATAATGAAGCACAAAGGAGGAAAATACATTAAAATAAATGAAAAATTTCACCAAAAATCCTTAATTCCCTCCATGATTAACCTTCATTTCCCTTCATTTTTCGTAAAATGATATTTTCCCTCATATTTTAAGGAGCAACAAAGACCTGTGACAAATACTCAAGCAAATATTGGAGGATTTGAATCAAAATTGCATGTGTACTAAAAAATTTCAAGCATGAAGTCATGAGTGATGTCCAAAATGAGGTTGATAGTTCCTTTCTATAAAAGAGTCAATTTTTGATAAGTGGTTAGGATTGAAAGTTTGACAAAGCCCTAAGATCAAAGGCTGAAATTGCATGTGGCAACTAGCAATTAGGGTTAGGGAAAATTTTTAAATGAAGGGTCAAGATTTTACCGTAGGAAAATCAAATCAAAGGCCAAGAATGCATGTGACAAGAATATATTGGGCATGAAAAATGAAGCTATTGCAGAATCAAATAATAATTTAGAATTATTTGATTCAAGAGGTGTGTTGAACTTTTGAATTAAAAAATAATTTAATTTAAGAGTGGTGGAGTCATGTGATGGTAAATAATTATTTCAAATTATTTACTTGGTGTGAAAATAGAAAGTGGGAAATTTAAATAAATGACTTTATTTAAAATTAGAAGAAAAATCAATAAGATAATTAAATAATTAATAATAATTATTTAATTACGGAGAAAATGGATAAGGTGGGCAATAATCAAATAAATCATAGAAAATTATTTAATTATAAGAAGACATAATGGATTAATGATGTATTTAAATAAATAAATAAAGTTTATTTATTTAAATAATCAAGAGGAAATAATAGAAAAATTAAATAAATTTTGGAATTTATTTAATTATAGAGAGACATAAGAAATTAGCAACATATTTAAATAAAATAAATATAATTTATTTATTTAAATAGTTAGGAGGAATAAAAGATATGAATTTTTTAAATAATTGAGAATTATTTAATTAATAGTTGAATTTGGACTATAGGACATAATTTAAATATTTTAATTATGTTAAGAAGAAATATGGAGAAAAATAAAATTTGCAGGCCTAGGTCAATATTATGTGTCTACAACCCCACTTTAAAGTGGTTTCTAACACCATTACTATGAGAAAAAACTTTAAAGTAGCTAAGGTTTTTTCCTAAGACGAGATCTTTCCTCGTAAAACCCTATGCCAAGTCATATGTTTATGAAATAAAGCTACACCATGAACAAGGAGGGAGGCGTTGCCCCTAAAAATACATAAGGGATCTATGGATTTGAGGTAAGTATGTATTTTCCATAGTGTTGTTTTAGAGATTGGAACTATCATCATTCCCCAAATACCCATATAACTTGAAGAATGACACAAAAAGAGTAAGAAAAAAGAAAATTCCTTTTGGGTCAACATGGAAGAGATCTAAATGTCTCAAAGCCTTGCGTCATCCCAAAAGAAAAGCATAAGAAAAATGAAAAAAACATAAAAGAAAGCTTTTGGTTCGGCATGGAAGACTTATATGTCTCAATGCCTTATGTCATCCCCAAAACTAAAACACAAGAAAAATGAAAAACTTAAAATGAAAGCTTTTTACAACATATAGAAGAATGTAGATACATATAGAAGAATGCACACAAAGAGAGAGATACATCAAATGAAACATCATAGGGGATCATATTATGCACATGCAATCACATTAAAGAAACATGAAAAAGAAAAAGACTAGTAAGACACATGCGAGTCAACCTAGAGTAGGTCGTCAGTATCCTAATCTTGGTCTATATAAATGGAAGGAAGATAACTATCCAAAGGGACAATGCCAAGTTTCGAACTAAGGGAAGCACCAAGTTCAACACTCTCTTTAGGATATTTTTCATTTAAGTTCATAGAAGAGGAGAGCAATGTATTCAATTCATTATGCACTTTCTCATCAATCTTCATAATGTCAATGTCATCATCTAGATTAATCACAATATGAGGTAAAATGACAATATCCATGGAAGTTTCTTGTTTATGTTGTGGTGAGGGTATAGGATCCTCATGCATTGCTTTAGGTAAGTTTGGATTTTAATTTTCTATATTGTTCTTGTCTTCTTTGCTTTGTAACATATGAGCAATAGATCAACACCAATTCCTACACTCTCTAGAATTTCAGTTTTGTTTCAATCTATTATCAATTTTTGTTTGCGTAAGAGTGGGTTTGTCAATCATAGGTTTCTTCTCTTCCTTTAGGGGAGGAACAAAAGGAACCATGGAATATTTTTCAACCACTTTCTCTTTAGATTTATAAACTTGCTTGATTTTAGGAGGGACAATGGGATTTTTTTTGTTATCCCGTGGTATCTTATAATAAATTGCAAGAGGATTTCTTATGGGTTGTGCATGGATGTTTGGAAGGGATTTGGGTTTAATCATTATTTTTTCAAGGATAGGATGTTTAGTCATAGGCTGAGGCATGTTTCGAAGGGATAATTCTACAATGTGCTTTTCCTTGAACTTTTGATATGATTTGAAAAAGAAATCCTCATGAGGTTTAATAGGTTCCATAGGATCAAGGAAAAAAGAAATCTTGAAGCCACAATAGTGGTTTACAATTAAAGTGAGGAAGGAAAAATCACAAAAATGAATGCATGGAAAAAAACTTGATTTTAGGGGTTCATACGAACCTATTTGTTTGACCGAACCAATTAGGGATTCAGTAGAACCTATTGGTTTGACTGAACCAATTAGGGATTCGGTAGAACCTAGGTTCAGCCGAACCCTCTTAATACTTTCCTGCCAAAAAATCCATCAAAATCCCTTATAGAAGGTGGGTTCGAACGAACCCTAGGGGTTCACTCAGACCCCTAGGGGTTCGTTCGAACCCCCTTTATTCCTCATCCACCCCTGAAACAGAAAAAAAAACTTGAATTTTGGCACTTCAGAGCTCGGTTTGAGGATGAAAATGGAGGAATATTCACAAACACAACTGGAATCAGGTATTCCTTAGAACGAGCTATCCAATGAATATAATTTTAATATGTTTTGGTTTTATTATGTATTTGTTTTTTAGTTTTATTAAACATAGGTTATTCATCGAAAATGAAGGTCTCTGTTCTACACGTGTGGCAAAATAGTAGATTATCAATAAAAAATTTGAAAAAAATGAGTGCACCAGATATTGAAGTCCTTGATCCAATAGAAAAAAAATTGAATTTTGATATATACAAAAATAGTTATGTGTTATACGGTCGCGCTATGTCTGAATTGTAATTGGTTTGACTTTGAAACTTGATTAAAGAAAAAATATTCAATAAAAAATTATCTAACCAAGTGGAATCACTAGATATCGAAGTTACGAATCTAAATTCAAAAGAATTAGAACTTTATCCTTCATGGAAAAAAAAGTTATGCGTTATAAAGTGTGCATCATTTTTTTAAAATGTTGTTTTTTGAAAAAAACTAGTTTTCATGGGAGATGGAAAAAGAAGTGGAATCTGATTCCAAAAAAATTGAAAAAAATATTTTTAGAATCTACAGACAAAATGTGACGAGACTCTAGTTTGCATCATCTTAAAATTCTTCACGGTTTAGCCCCTATAGGTGCCCGAATGTAAAGATTTAATTTAAAAAAATAATTTGAGTGTCTAGTTTGGCCAAAAATTGTAAACCACTATTGTGGGATCACCCCTAATGAAAAGTTCCCTTGAGAAGATGCAAGAGTAAACCAATTATGATGCATAGTAAATATATAATTTCCAATGGGAAACTTTAAAAATTTATGCACAACTAAAGGGATGGAATTCATGGAGGGAAGCCATGGATTAATTAATGTCATATGAAATTGGTTTGATTATATGTGAGATTTTCTAACTAGCCTACCAGGAATCTAATGACTAAAGAAAAGAAAAACCAAAAATATGAGGAGGAATAAATTGTATTCCTCTCAAGAATGCAAAGCTATATTCAACTTAAGAATTGAGAATTACACAGGAAATTCCTTGGTTATATAGGCCAAGGGGAGAGATAGATGCAACTAGATTATGACAAGTGTTGGAATCCTATGAGGTGTGAAAACTGATGCCATTAAATACTCAACCAACTTATCCCTATGCAAATTTAAACTAGTGTGAATAGGACTTTAGTGGAGAACTAGCTAAGAATGAACTAGTTAGATGAAGCACCCCTTTCACACTAACAACCCCCCTTAAGTGAAACTTAGGGAGAAGTATATAATGTAAAGATGAAAATATGGGTCCTAGCTACTAGGCTTTATGAGGTACCCATGTACATAATAACCTCTCAATGATAAAGAAGGAGAAAAACCATTAGGAAAAAAAGCCTTCCCATGAGAGGGTGAATGAATAAGGTCTAAGTGACACCCCCAGAAGAGATGTGTCTCACCCCCAAGAGAAACTAAAGATGGACATACTTGCTCTTAGTGAAGGGTTTGGTGAATATATCTACAACCTGATTTTCTGTAAGACAGTATCACAAATCAATGACCTACTCCTAAATTAGCTCCCAAAGAAAATGCATATGGATCTCAATGTGTTTGGTTCATTAATGATACACTAGGTTCTTTGAGATCTAGATGACACTCTGGTTGTTGTAATAGATGATTGATAGCTTCTAAAAGGTGATGCCAAGTTTAGTGAGGGTATTTTGAAGCCAAATAGCCTCAATGGTAGCATTGACATCTCCTTGATACTCAGCCTCAGTTGAAGAAAGAGCAATGGTATGCTGCTTCTTTCTCTGCCAACAAATGGGCCCAGAACCATAGTGAAAGTTGTATCTTGATGTGGACTTGTGATCATTAATATCACCAGCCCAATCAGAATCCATGTATCCAACAAAGTTGAACTTGTGCCTACTACATAGTAAATCCCATACTAATGAGTGCCTTGGATGTAGTGTAAGATGCACTTGGCATCTTTCCAATGAAGCTCATGTGGTTCTGTCATGAAGCGTGAAACAATGCCAACTACAAAGGAAATGTCGGGGTGAGTATGAGTCCAGTAGTTAAGGCTATCAATAAGTTGGTGATACAAAGTAGCATCAAATAATGGTGTTTAAAATTTGGCCTCAAGCTTAACTCTAGACAGAAAGGTAGTCAGTGCAAAATTACAATCAACTATATGAAAATGTGACAAAAGATCAAGAGCATACTTGGGTTGTGCAAGTGAGATCCTGAAAGAGGTCTATGTGATCTCAATCCTAAGAAAGTAGTGCAAGAGACCCAAGTAAGTCATGGAATATTTTTCATGGAAAGCATTCTTGACAGTCGAGATGATGGATGAAGTGCTCCTAGTGACAATCAAGTCATCAACATAGAAAGCCAAGAAGAGAAGAGAATCCTCCTGCTGCAAGATGTAGACATTTGGATTAGAGTGGCATCTGGAGAACCCATTGGAGAGAAGAAAGGAGTCCATTTTAGCATACCAAGCTCGTGGAGCTTGTTTGAGGCCATAGAGAGACTTCCTTAGTTTACATACTAATGAAGAATCTTGAATGAATCCTTGTGGCTACTCCATATAGAGTTCTTCATGTAGATGTCTATGAAGAAATGCACTCTTCACATCCATTTGATGTACAACCCAACCGTGAGTTGTAGAAATAGGAAGTAGCAAGCGAATGGAGTTCATTTTGGCAATAGGGGCAAAGGTCTCAGTGTAGTCAATACCTGGTACTTGAGAGAAACCTTTGGCCACAAGTTGAGCTTTATACTTTTCAACTAAGCCATCTGCTACAAATTTGGTTTGATAGATCCACTTACACTGAACCAATTTTATTCCCTTAGGAAGTGGAACAAGATCCCATGTTTTATTCCACATTAAAGAGTTGTACTCTTCCTGCATTGTGGAATCCCACTCAACAATACCAGATGCTTCATGAAATGACTGTGGATCTGAGGCTATGGTGGTGTAGGAATGTGGAATGTCTTGATGTTGTGATCAAGTTCTCCTTGTATTTGAAGGATCCCCAACAAGATCTCCTGTAGACTCAAGTGTTTGGCAAGCCCAATGAGGCATGCTATGGGATGGAGGGGGAGATTCTAAACTCTCTAAAGAGGAAGATGAAATCTCATGATCAACTTGATGACTAGAGGAAGCTTGGGGAAAAATTTTAATGTTAGTATCTTGTAAATCCACTATGGAGGAAGAAAGAGTAGAGGATGAGCTAGAAGAGCTTTCCTCAAAATGCACACTATGCTCAATGAAGAGCTCATGTGTTGTAGGATCCATTAGCTGATATCCTTTGACACCATCAGGGTAACCAACAAAGATACAAGGCCAACTCTGAGGTTCTAAGGCATTGTGCTTCTCTGAAGCAATATGTGCCCATGTTGGGGAGCCAAAAACTCTAATGTGCCCCACAATAGGTTTCCTACCACACCAAGCTTCAAAGGGAGTGATTCCCTTTATTGCCTTATGTGGAACTCTGTTATGGATGTGAGTAGAATAGTTGATAGATTCTTCCCATTATGTAGGTGCAAGGGAGCGAGTGTGGATCATGCAACCAACCATCTCTTTCAAGGGCCTATTTTTCTACTCAGCTACACTATTTTGTTGTGGTGTGTAGGAAACATTATATTGAAGATAAATCCCTTCAAGAGTACAAAATTGCTCAAATCGATGGTTCACATATTCTCTTCCATTATTAGTGTGGAGAATTTTGACATACTTGCTAGATTGCTTCTTAGCATGAGCCTTAAACTATTCAAATCTATCAAAGACTTCTCCTTTATGTCAAATAAAGTAGACCCATGTGTATCTGGAATAGTCATCAATGAAGGCGAACAAATAGCTAGCCTTACTGAAAGATAATGATGGAAAAGGACTTGCCAAGTCACTATGAACCAATTCAAGTACTTCTGAAGCCCTCTAAGACTTCCCTTTGTCAAAATTTTCCTTAGGATGTTTTCCCAAGGCACAACCTGAATGTACACCATCTAAAAAATTGATTTGAGGAAGACACATGACCATATTTTGTTTGCAGAGTTGTTGAAGATAGTGGTAGTTGAGATGGCCAAAACACTGATGCCATAGTTTTCTCACAGTATTTGAATGGATGAGCAATGTAGTTGAAAGTGAATTAGGTACAAAATGAGAGAAAGCATGCAGGTGAGACTCATGATTGGCCTTACCAACTATAAGGAGTGCATTATCTTCAAGATTTCTGATGCTAACAAAATTTGTAGTGAGTTCAACTTTTCTACAATGCTAAGTGATTTGGTAGATAGAAAGAAGGTTGGTTGATAGATCAGGCACATAGTGGCCAGTATCAATTGAACCCTTCCCAATTACATCCATTAGAGAATCATCCCTGATGAGAATGTGGGGCATATAACAAGGCTCCAACAAAGAAAATTGTTCTTTAATAGAGCCCATATGATGTGATGCACTTGAGTCAAGAATCCACTATTTTGAAGAAGTAGTAATAGCAACAAGTGCATGTGCTTTCCCTTTACTTTATTTTGAAGGAGCAAAGGATTGTTGAACAACAAAAGAAGGCAGATTAATGTTGTTCTTTTTGAGAAGATTCTGTAACTCATCAATATTCTTCTTATGACAAGAATGTTCCTCATGACTAGGTTTCTTGCCATAGTTACAAGTTGCCCTTTCCTTCTTTTGAAAATTCCCCTTTGAAGAGGTGGAGTTGGAGTAAATTTTTTTTGTTGAAGATGATTGTGCTTGATCTCTTTGTGACTTCTTGAATTGTGTTTGTTTGTTGTCATGTTTCCTTGATGCTTTCTGACCCTTTGGTTGTACAACCATCAAAGATTGTGAGTGTGAAGGCTTAAGAAGACCCATTGATAAAAGATTACCTTTTTCTTGCATCAACATTTTAGAAAATGAAGCAAAATAAGGTGTAGTGAATGTGGATCCCATTGTCAACCTATGAGTATGAAAGCTAGAAACAAAAGCGACAAATTCAAGTCCAAGATTGTTTAGAGTCTTATAGACAAGTTGAATGTCTTTCTTCTCTAAGGAACATGATTTACATTGTGCTCTAAGGTCATTGACCTTTGTTACATAATCCTGGATGTTATAAAAAAACTTCAAATGAAGACTGATTAGTTTGTTGTCAATTTGATAACCACGAACTTCATCAATTGTGCCATAGAGAGTTTTTAATTTTTCCCATGCATCATGTGAATCTTTACATGCTTCAATATGAAACATTATATCAAGAGAAACAAAAATCCTTAGACAACCAAGAGCTTTTGTATGTTCAAACATCTAGAGTAGTTTTTCCTGATCATTTGTGGGTATAGTTACTTTCTTCTCAACATAAGGTGTGTATCCTAGTTGCATTAAGGAATTCCATGTATTTTGATGCCATGTGTTGTAGTTGTATGGCATGAGCAATGGAAAATTCAATGTACTCATAGTGAAGAAAAAAAAGAGCGTAAAGTATGAGAGATTTTCAAGCACAAAGAAAACAAGAGACCCTCTCTTTTTTACTCAATTAAATAAACCCCCCAAGAAAAAATGATTTGGCACTTTATATTTAGTGCAGTTATAGATTTTTTGATTCAATGATTTACAAATCCTCAAGAAAGGAGCATGTGCTAAAAGTATACATTTGGTACAATTTCATAGGAAATAAATAGCACCAATGTGAAGTAAATGAAAAATTATTCACTTTAAAAACAAGAATCAACTCGATCCGAGGTCGTATGCAAAAGTTATGCAGCTTTGAAGTTTTGAAAATGAGAATGGTGAGGAGTCCTGCCTAAGAATTGGAAATTTCTAAAAACTCTGTGAACCAAAATCTGAAACCATCCTCACCAATCAGTAGAGCATGAAAAATTAGCCCAAATAAAAAAAATTGCATTGAATTTGGAGATCGGGAGCCCGAGTTATCAGCTTTCAAAGTTTACCTTCAAAAATCAACTGAGCAATGGAGAGGGGTTGTACAAAACTTCCACCAAACTTAGAGAAATTGATGCCAAAGTTAGCGGCCTTCCAGAAATAGATGTCTACCAAAAACTCCGCCAACAGCTTCACCAAATATAGTAGACCACCAGATAAATTTAGCAGACCTCCAATGTAGCCACTGCTAAATACTCCTCCAATTTTGACAGTTGTGTGATATTTATGGTGTTTTAATTAAAAAATATTAAAAAAATCATAAAGAAATGTCAGCACGATATTTGTGAAAAGTGTCAACAGACTCCAAAAGATTATATTTTTTAATATAAAAATATTAAAATCATCAGCATGATATTTGGAAATGCGTTGGTGGACTTCAAATTTGAGAAATTTGAATATAGAAAAGATAAAAAAAATTAAAAACTTTATACAAAAGTTGATAAAAAAATTCAAATCCCAAAGGTTGAGATATTGCATAGCGTCGAGTACAGGTACCTAGTAAGAAATGAGGCCCAAAGGGAATAGAGGAAAATTTTTAGTGGATCAAAAAATGCATAAAATGCGTTTGGAAAAAAAATTAAAACTTTTGTTTTTGTTAAAAAATAGCCCGAAGGCTAAGTGGCGCGCCCAAAAAAGGGTACCTACGTAGGTACTAGTACTTGTGCAATACATTTTTGTAGGTTTGCGCAGGTACTTGTACCTACACGGGTACTAATACCAGTCTGGGTCTCAATTCTATGCAAAAAAAAATAAATTTATTTTTATTTTTAAAAACAAATTAAATTGATTTTTAAAAAAAAAAATTATTATTTTTATTTAATTTTTTTTTTTTTGTTTACAAAATAATATATATTTTGTTTATATATATATATATATATTTCAAAAATTATTTTTAAAACATAGTTTTTTTTTTCAATTTTTTAATATATATATATATATAATATTTTTGAAAATAAAAATATATATATTTTTGGAAAATAATTTTTTTTTAAAAACAAAATTCAAAATTTCAAAAAAACAAACTATAATTTTTTTATTTATTTTTAAATAAAAATATCATTTTCTAAATTGATTTGTTCATGGGAGCCAAATGGCTCCTTGGACAAAAAATAAATTCCTCACCTGGCAACTTTGTCCAAAATCAATGTTTTGACAATGGATTTTATGGTTTTTGGGCCTTCTGAGCATGATGGCAAGGTCAAATTTGACCAAGACTGCTCTGAAATGATGGCTCCTTGTTGGATGTAGAAATGAACCTCCCACTTCAAATTGCTGTAGATCTGACATTTGGTGTTTGTTTTAGGTGAAATAGAGGGTAGATCTGACTGTCTCAATTGCTCTAGACTCCATGGTGAGCTCAAAATATCTCTAGGAAGCTTCAGAATAACTGTAATTGACAATTCAATGTATGAACCACCCCAAGAATTGATATTTTTTCACACCTTTCTGATTCTCTAGATCATCATTTGATGCAAGAGAAGAGCATACTTTATGAAAAAAAACTCTACACTCTCAAATTTTCTAAAGGAATGCTAACCCACAACTCAAATTTGGCTTTGATACCATGTGAGATTTGCTAACTAGCCTACCAAGAATCTAATGACTGAAGAAAAGAAAAACCAAAAGTATGAGGAGGAATAAATTATATTCCTCTCAAGAATGCAAAGCTATATTCAGCTTAATAATTGAGAATTACAAAGGAAATGCCTTGGTTATATAGGCCAAGGGGAAAGATAGATGCAACTAGATTATGCCAAGTGTTGGCATCCTGTGAGGTGTGACAACTCATGTCATTAAAGGCTCAACCACCTTATCCCTTTGCAATGTTAAGCTAGTTTGAAGAGGACTTTAGTGCAGAACTAGCTAAGAATGAACTAGTTAGATAAAATACCCTTTCACATTAACATTATGGGATGATGGTGAATGATACATTTAATGTTTTTGGTCCAACTTTTAAAGGGAGATCTATCAAGCTTATTATGGGACAATAAAAATCATTATACGTCTTGATCCATGCTTTCAGTTTATCATTTGTATCTTGATAAGGTTCATGCACAAATATAAATTCTTCAGTGATTACATTCTCTCCACATATGGGATCAATCAATATCCCATTAGTGGGCTTATCGTTAATTTGGCCAGCTATGTAAAGAGGATCATTAGATGCACATTTAATTATGTCAATTTGTGAGAAAGAAATATCAAGAGGTGTTTTAGTTGATCCTTTATGAGGTCCAGCTTTGATTAATACTACCACTTTAATTGATTTTTCATTATCATCTTTTATCTTTTCATCATCTGTGTCAACATTCTTCACATCATTCTTAGTTTCACTGGCTTTGATAAATGAAATAGTGTGATTCATCATGGGATTGGTAAATATTTGTAAATTTTTATTAGGAGGGGCTACAAACTTATTACCTTGATCATTCACACCTCTAATTTGAAGTTGATTATTTTCAATAAGGTCTTGCACAAGATTTTTAAGATGCTTACAATATTCCTTACCATATCCATTTTGTTTCTGATAATGACAATAAGAGTTTTGTAGAAATCTTGTGGGAAATGGTATATTAGGATCACGCTCTTTAACAGAAGGTAAGGTAAGCATGTTTTTTTAATAAGCTACAACATGATATTATGAAGGGTATCAGGTAGAGGAGTGAACTGTCTATTCATATCCCCAAAATAAATTTTCATCTTTATAATAGCCACTTCATTATTAGTTTGTTGACTTGGTTGAGAGGAATTTAGTTGTTAAAAGCCCTTATTTTGCTTCTTGAAAGGTTGGTAATTATTTTGATTTGTAGATTAAATTTTTTTAGGATGACTAGGAATATTTTTCACATCATGGACACAAGTCATATTTTGATAATCACAAAGAGCCGTACATAATTGTGTAAAGGAACAAAATCTCAACATTTCAAGTTTTCTTTGGAGTTTGTTTTCTAAGTTAGCAATAAATAGTCATTGAAGGTTGGCGTTGGGAATCTTAATGTTTACTTTTGAATAAAGTGTATGGTTTCTTGCTATGAAATTGTAAGAGCCAACCACATCAAGGATCTAGGTCACAAAGAGTTAAAAGTAGAGGGATTCCCTAACTTACCTCACTCTAATGGGTGTTTTAGGATGAGGATTGAAAATGAAGAGAACACTCAAGTGCTTTTGTTAGTCTATAGACTCAGAAATGTAATTGGGGTTAGACGAGCTAGTTTTTGGAGTCCAAATTGCACCTCAAATAACTCTTTGTCCAAACATGATAATGCGGGTCTAGGATGATAGCGTGGTGTGCTAGCATCTCTCTGGTGCATTGGCATCCATATGACCAAAAAACATGAAATGTAGTAAAAACACCAGAAACTTACTAAACTACCTAGCTAACTAATTTTAATGAAATAAATAGAATGATAAAGTATGGAAATAATGTACAAAAATGATAAAGTAAGTAGATAATAACAAGCCTTACGAATATTAAGTAACTTAAGCACTAGTTCACTAGTGAGCTCCATGCACACATTCACCTACACATAAGAAAGAAGGGAAAATTGTTGGGGGCTATACAAGGGTTTGCCTATCCCCACTTTGGTGTTTCCACCTCCATGAATAGACATAAAATCAATAGAGAAGAAAGTATGATAAAGGAAAGAAGCAAAGAGAGATTATTGAACAATAAAAAAAAATGCTACTCTACTCTATCAAACCATAAAAGGAAAATTAGAGCGTTGCCACCTACACCCAATGGATCTGAAGGCCAATGAAGGGAGAATGCAAGAAACAAACTTGGAAAAGTTTTCACAGCCATAACAGTGACAAAGGGAGGTCTTGCAAGACTCCAAGCTCACAACTTCTATGGAAACACCTCACATAGAAAGATGGAATGGACATAGCAACAAGTTATTGCAATGCTCAATGGAATTGTGAGAAATGGAGTGCTAGAATGCTTAAGAGATTAAATGAGAATGTAGAAGATGGAGTGAATTAATAAAGGATGAAGTGATTGTGAAATGAATTCCTTTGAAGGCCAAAATTAGAGGGAAAGAAGTCATTTTCGGGTCGGTTGGTCGCACAAAGGCATTACAGTTCAACCCCAAAGAGGATTGTAACATCCCTATGGACTCTAGATGTAGGAATTTGTTAGGTATGGCAATGCACTACATAGAAGTTCACATGTCGTGCTCACATCCCTAATGAAAATTCCCTCACCAGCACATAAAACATGCACCAAGTAGATTGAAGGTAGGTGGGTGATGTGGAATTTTTCCTTTAGGTTTCATTTTCTAAGGTGCTCGGGTATGTGAAAGGGTAATTTACGCAAGGGGTAAAAATTCACTCCTATACATTTTTCTGCCACTTTTGTGAGCATGAGTATCAATGAATGCTCGATTAAGTAGATCAAATAGTTATACGTGTATAAATAAACTATCAAGGAAGCAGACCTCGATCTGGCAAGATCGAAAGTGCAAGGTAGGAAAATGAATACATAGGTACTATTTCCTGAGGAGGTTGAAAAAAAATTACTTCATAGCTCCATGGAACTACGAAGTTGCACAAAGTAAACTAATTGCCTACAGATCAATGATGGAAAAATCCTACTGAAATGCAGGGGAAAAGGGGTGGACTAATAGCACTCTTCTTCCCCCACAATCATTCAGTAATGTCCTAGGAGTCCTAATTGGATTGAATATCAACCTTACAAGGTGAGTCAATTCACAATAAGGAAGAGCTAGGAGGGGTCCTGTTCAACTTTTAGGGGTTCACCACCAAGAAAATTCTTGGAAAAGACAAATGAACATTCAACTCACAAAATCTAGTAATGCAAGCTAAATGAAGGATGGAAATAATGAAAATATGCAACAAGGAGTTAGGATGTATGTACTTGGTAATTTTGAAGATGTTGAGGATTTTGGAAATGTAAAGAAGCTGCCAAAATATGCCATGGAGGACAAAGATGTATTTATTGTTGTTTTAGTCCTACTGCTATTTTTTGGGGTCGATGCAATATATTTGGATGCTAAAATAGGATCCAAAAGAAACTCTGCAAAATTCCACCTAGAGGACTAAAACTCCTTTAATATTGCCTTAGTCTTGATTTTCATTTCCAAAATTTGTGAGTGTAATACCGATATTCAAGGTCTATACTTCATTCTCCAAAGTTTCCATATCTAAACCTACAAAATGATTTGCAAAACAAAGGAAATTGGATTGATTGTTTATGGGCGTTTTCCTTGGTCAAACCCTTGGTTTGGTAATTAAACCTTGACGAAAAAGCATAGATCTGAATATTGAAATGTGTGTGTTCCCTAATATTAAGTGTATCTAAGATTAAGAAAGCTAGAACATGGAGAAACCCTATTCAAGTGTGTTAGAATAGAATTTCTAAAATACAAATGAAATTGACCTATAAAGGAGATCTCTAATCAACCTAATAAGTTGTAAACATGAAATATACCTTCCTTAGGAAGAAAATAGAACAATAAAGGAAGATGGAATCAATCAAGAAACAAGTCCTTAGGCTTGGAAGAATGGATAGTTGCATCTCCAACCTAGAATCTCTCATGATCGTGAATAGGCATCCATTATTAATATTTTTCAATGCTAGATCTTGGCTTGAAAATGAACTTGAAAAACCTACAAAAATACTAGAAGGATGCTCCAAGACTTGAAACTCTCCTTTAATTGCTCCAAACTAACACTTGCTTCTTTCAACTTATGTCTCTTATGTGAAAAATGGGGTGTGAATCTTACTTTTATAGGCACTCCTATCTAATAACCCAATTATTAGATCCCAAAGGCCGAAAAAATGCCAAATAAATTCAAATATTTTCATTTCCCACTCTTAATTCTTGAAAACTAAGCACCCAGGATTGAGACACTCTAGGTGGCGTCTTGGTCCCACTAGGTGGGGCTAAGATGCTTCCAATGGCATCTTGGTCCCACAAGGCTTAAATTGTAACTTTGAAAGGTGGGCTACCAAGATTAACAGTTGTTTATGGATTTTGGTCAAGTTTATGACTAAAATATGCCTTGAGATGCATAAAAGGGGGTCTTAGGGGCCCATAACAAGTGACCTATAGGGAATTTAATGCAAGGGGTGCCAAAATAGGTCCTAGTTAACTATGAAAATGCAAAGGTATGCATTCTTCTACACTACATTTAGCCTCCACTTTAGCACCCATATGACACTACATGTATATGCAAGATAAATTACTTCAAAAAGTAATTTTATAAAAGGATACTCATATGGATTTGTTAGGGAGAATGAATTGTCCACTGTAGTTACTTGCAAAACCCCAATGTCAGGAATCACATCCTGCATCATAGATTCATTAGTAGCTCAAAAGTAATCCTCTTATCTAACTTGCCTAGAAAATTACATTATAGGGTAGATGTATGCCCCCCTTGATTTTTCTTGCTTTACAGAGGTGGAATCAAGGTAGCAATCCAACCACATCGAAATGGATAGGTCCATCATAGAATATTTCCAAGTACCATGCCACATGATGATAGATGTTTGATGAGAATGAGATTGGAACCACAATTCCAATGCAACAAATGGCATCAAAAATGGAGTTCACTAGGTCAAAATATGTTAGTTTAAATAAAACACTTCTTCTTTTCTAACAAAAAGTGACCTAAAGATGCATGTATTAAAAGATAAAAGAGAAGGTACATTACATTCATTTTTACCTTTTACCTTTTGTAGAGTGAGCTTGGAGTAGAGTTAGTGACCATGCCGAGTAGACGCCCATCCACTTGTCCATGAATTGACACTCTATGGGAGGCAGTCACATGGGCCGAGCTACAATCTACTGTGAATGGATTTCTCCTTCTTTGTACTTTTATTTAATCAAATTTTTATGTTTTATGATAGTTTTAGATGTATTTATAGGATAGGGAGGGTTTTTCTTTCATTTTTTTAGATTGTTGCTAAGTGTCCCAGTTTGTCACAAATTGTCCCAATTAAGGAATAAAGTGTCTAGAATCCTTAATTAAGATATTCTAGAGCAACTTTAGCACACTTTTTGACCATTAAGTCATAGATTTAAGGTTTTGAGATTTTTTAAATGACATTTTGCTTCTTTTCTTATGGTAGACTACACCCTAGTCATGCCAACACCTGGGTGACCATATGTTCAACTGACTTCAAGATCTTACTCATTAGCTACCTTAGGAGGATGTGCAAATCCTCTAGGAGATAGGTCTCTACTCAGCCTGTCTCTCACCAACCATGCAATATCATGACGCCATGCTGATGATGCTAGCAGAGAGATGGGATGTAGACACCTATACCTTTCATCTATTGATAAGAGAGATGATAGTCACACTAGAGGACATGCACTGCATACTATGAGTACCTATCTTAGCAAAGAGGGTATTCCTAATGTAGGGCAGGAGCTATTAGGAGATGCAGGAAAACACTGAGTATTGCCTAGGAAAATCGATGCACCATAGGATTGTGGGAGCACACAATAAGTTGTCATGGCTTCTTCATTCACATTCACAACTAGTCAGATGGATTATGATTTTCATAGT
This sequence comes from Sequoia sempervirens, assembly GCA_007258455.2. Lineage (NCBI taxonomy): Eukaryota > Viridiplantae > Streptophyta > Pinopsida > Cupressales > Cupressaceae > Sequoia > Sequoia sempervirens. The sequence goes on along the minus strand of VDFB02000015.1, from coordinate 227,328,061 downwards.
AGCACTCGAACTAGTCCCCATTGGCCACTAATCACATCTAGAGGGGCCTAGTGCACATGTATGATTCAAGACATGGAGCACTATCATGTCGTCTATGCATGGAGTAAGAGCATATTGGCACACTTGTACTATGAATTGGGTTGATTTACTTACAAAGAGTGATGCAACATGCTACACTACACTCTACTATAGACTTGGATCATGTTGGTGTTTTTCTAGTACACTCAAAGGAGATCCTAATGAATTGCCATTTCTTATACTCAAAACTCCTAAAAATGACTAGCCAACTAACAAGATCTAGTGAAAGACTGAGATCTACTTTACTTTAGGCTTTGTGGGGGCCAAGGAGGGTGTTCCTATTGGTGTTCACTTAAGATACACATGGTGAAACACATCACAGATCATTTCAATTGAAAGGTAAATAGGCAAAGCATACTATGGAATTCACTAGTTCCTAAGTAATTTGATACCATTTCAGTAAATGCCCACACATGAAAAATGAATACAAGATTTGTGTAAATATTTTCAAATTTTAAAAATGAATTTAAATTTTGTCTCTAGGTTTTCCACCATAGAATAATTTGATTAACCCATTAGGAAAATCCTAAGGAAACAAATCAGTGCCTTATGCAATTGGGTTGCAGAGTCATATATATATCATTAGTCATACAAAATTAATCTCAAATTCTTAAGGGGGGAATATCTTCATAAGAACTTTGTATTATGAGACTTAAGACCTATGATGTATAACTTTTGATCACATCCTAGGCAGATAATTGTAAATCTATACATCCTATTTAAGCATTTAATTGATTCCTTGAATTAAGGCGCAAACAAAGATATACATTTGAATTGAAACTCAAAAGAAGAATGAAAATGTTATTTACAATTCCATCAAAAATTTACTCAAAACCCACATAAGGAGAGAAAATACATCATAGGTAAATTTTCATTTGTATTCATTGATCAGGTCTATATAACAATTTAAGACAATATGTGCATATTAATTCAAAATAGCCCAATAGAGGCATGCTTCTCTATTCCATTTAACTATAATCACATTATGTCTAGCTTGGACCTAGCCTCATATTTTCTATTATCTTCTCTTCTCTTTTCTATGTCTATTCTTATATATATCCTGCATTCGAATCTTGAATTTCATTTATATTAATAGGGAGAAACAAGCTTCAGACTCAAATGCAGTTACAATACAAAATTGTAATTTCACTCAAATTTCAACAACACTTGGTATGAATTCCAGAACACACATCCTGAAATTATAGAAACAAGCCAAAAAGATAAAGCATAAAGCATAAACACCACCAGGGAAGAAAATGCAAAGTGCCAACAGAACTTCCCTTGCCACCCAAGCACCATGAACCAAACAACCAAGATGCCACACAAGCACACAACCCATGTCGAATCATCAATATTTTTCCACGAAGGAAAACCAAACAGTCACCATAGAAAATTTCACAAAATATAAGCAAAAAGATGATGGCCAATTCATTTACCCCTCACATCTCCACATCCCAAGTCATGACCACGACAAACTCGACCACTTCTAGTCATAGCAAGAGGAAGGGAAGAAACCTCAGTTTCTCCTTGCTTCTTTTCCTTTTCTATTATGCTTCTAGTATGCCCACTTGGCATCTTCACGACTAATGACAACACAACAATCACCCCCTCCTCTAAGATGAAGCCCTCGTTCAACAGGTCTAGGTATAGAGCATAGGCTAAATCAACCTCTGAATCATTGTTGCTAGAAGAGGTACTTGTAAGGTTAATGGGGGAGTGTTGGTGCCTATAGGATCCATGCCCATGCCTTACTGTTCACCTGGACCCAGTAAAAGACTACACTGGGCATTTTCTCTTATCACCTTCTACCTCAGTCGCCCCATCCTCGAATTGCAATCGATGAATGCATGTTCTCATCCCCAACTTGGACTTCGAAGTAGCAGTTACCCCAATAATGGGAATGAATTCATGTACACCAAGACCAAAACTCTATGAAACAAGATGGATTGACCTTCTCACTAGATTTCTCATCTTTCTTTGCTGCTATTTTCTCACACGAGAGAATGTATAACTTCCTTGTGATAATGGTGCAAATAATGACCACTTTAGCTGTATTTATCAACTAAAACCATAGCAACATTATTTATCACACATGCACAATTCTAGCATCCCATTGGTAGATGTCCTAATGCCATTTAATTCCAATTTTCATAGAAATTAGTTAATTATTCTTCATGATTGTCTGCATTTTCCTCTTGACATGAGTTGAGATCAACTCGATCACTCTATAGAGTGTAAACCATTAATGCAAGCTTGTCGTGCTGAATAAAATCATCCATCAGGTGTCACATGCCATTTCTGAATGAGATCCATTGATATTTTTCCTTAATGGATGATCAAATGGCTAGCTCATGTTTTACCCTCTTTGAATTCAAGTGGTGCCTCACTAATCTGCTTTTGGCTAATTGCTTCTTTCCATGTCGTATGACATCATCACTGCCTATGGGCTCCACTATCAGAGCAAGTGAGGGATAGGTGTCGATATTTCGTTGATCTCTCTAGGTTTAATCTTTGTTTATCTTCATTTAGCAAGCCAATGGGGAACAGTGAAGATTGTTCCACTAGACTGATCTCAACTACTCATTGAAGGTGTCAGGGGACAAGATCGGTAGTTGGAAGTGGGTCCTGCACTATACCTGGGACATTTTTTAATCTCCTGCTAACCTCACTGTTTCTATCTAGTGTGCACTTCACTCCTACGAGCTGGTAGGGTATGGTTCAAATTTCATCTTTGATCACTAAATCTTGCAAGCTGCACATCACAAGATGATAGCATTAAATGGACAAGGCATGGCTCGCCGGATGGTGACATTACCATAGGGTTAATGAATTAATTTTCAAGTCACTGGACTTAAAAAATTTTGCAACCTGAATTTAGGAAAACCTTAACACTATGGGAAAAGATGACTAGTTGCTAAGACAAGAGGGGCTAGTGAAGAAATGTGACAAGTAGCTTAGGAAATCACTTAAGAAAATGATGAATGACTAAATAATTCAACGTGAAAATATAACATTAGTGCTTGTTTTGATTTAAAAATCCTACTCACTTGGGGATAATGGTTTAGAAAGGAAACCATAATCGTGATAATTAAGTTGAAATTATTCATAATTTCACAAGCTCCATTAGTGGCTCATACTTGGGGAAGCATACCCCAGGTGGGTATGGTCAGAAAAGAATATTTGGTTGAAGTAGACCAAGGAACATGACCAAAAACCAAAATCTTACCAGGACAAGGCAAGTAGATCCAACAAGAAAGCAAACACACCAAACCACATATTTACAATCCTTAGAAAATGTACAAGGAAATTTTTTACAAAGTAGAGCCTTCAGGCTCCAGGTCTTCAGGAAAAATTTTCCCTCTATCAAATACTTTAATTTGTGTTCCTTTTTCCCTTTCTATTAAAGGTTCCTCAGACTAAATCAAGAAGGAGAAACTTTCATATTCCACATCACTGTGAGATGCATGATCATCAATAATTTGTTCATCAAATTTGACGGCCTCATAAATACACTAGCTTTGATCAAGCCATTCCTCATTGCATCTAGGAAAGAGAACATATCCAAGTCTATTACCAACTTTCCCTCCATAACTGTTACCCCCATGAGGTGAAAGAAGTTCCAAAATCAAATCCATTAAATGTGGAGTATCTACAAAAAACTCCACTACAACCTCATATTGTCTAATATGATCCTCACAATCACCAATGTTTCTTGATTTATTTTCACTTGAATATGAGGGTATTGAGGTATCTACATACTCAATAGAGTCACAGTGTAATCCCATCTTTGCAACATAAGTAAATGTTATGAGAGTATCTGTGCAACCACCTTGTGGATATTTAATATCTAGATTTCTGACTATCCCTTCAAATATGTAATCCTTCTCCACAGAGGAATCAAGTAAAGTAGGTTCATCCTTATGAGTTCCCTCATTATGTTCAACATTAACATCATACTCAAGGGATTCTTCTTTGATATCTATGCTTCCACACTTCCCATACAATTTAGCACTTGACAAATCAGATGTAGTATCTTTATGGATAAGACCACCCACCTCAACACCATTTGGATCACCATTCATAGAATTTATGTGATCCTTGTTTTTAATATCCTCAAAGGGAGGATTAATCCTTCCCCAATAAGGGATATCATTTGTAACTTCATCCTCCCAAATATCTTCATGAAATAAAATATTTTTCCATGCATTAGTTGGATGTATCTCACCATCTTTAAAATCAGGATACAAGCAATTCAAAGAACCAGTGTACTCAAAATCAGTATAGTCATTTCAAGAAAATAGAGAAGAAATTTCAAAATTATACTCATCACATCTCCAACAAATGATCCATAATTAGAAAATTCTTCACATAATGAGAACTACTCATTGCCTTGAAAATTCACATTTGCAAGGCTATTAACATATCCCATACTAGAGGAAAGGGATTCCATCTCCACTTCATATGAAGAATCTTATTCAATAGAGTATTCCTCAAGTTCAATTTCATTAGTTTGAACTCTCATGTGAGTGATGGCATTGGAATCAAGTACATTCGATTGATTATAAAAAGCTTGGTGACTACTAAATGAATCCACTTGGGAAATTGCATCTTGCACTTCTTGTTTTTGCTCATATTTTATGACATCCGAAGGAAGATAATTAGGAGTCACTTCTTTATTTTCATATTCTGTGTCTTCATCTTCATCATTATCATCTACATCTATTTCTAGATGCTCAGTTGAGTGACAACACTCGAAAATTACTTGTTCTAGTTCTGATGCTTCTCCTTGATTTGATGACCTTATTCCTTGACCATTTACAACATGACAACTATTACCTTCTCAAGTACCAGATGAGGGCACATGACCGTGTTCCACTCTTTCTATAATATTGATCTAATCTACCACTTGTTCTAGGCTACAAGGTTTGAGATCCTTAGACCATTGACTAGATCCTAACATATATGCTTCAAAAAAAAAATTAATGCACATTTGATCACTGGGTCTAAGGTTCCTAGGAATTTCCATCAACATATCCAAGAATCTTTAGAATAAGTCATATGGTGACTCATCTACATGTCTCCTTATCTCATGCAACTTCTTGATAGAGAGGACTATATCATATTTTCCTTTCTTTCGATGATGTGAAGTCTCTACATTTTTGTATTTGGTTTACCCCTTCTAATGAAGGGGGTTCGAATGAACCACCCCCCTTCTAATGAACCCCCCTTCTAATGAACCCTCCCCCCTTCTAATGAACCCCATTTTGCACCATATAAGGGGGGTTCGAATGAACCCCCTTTTTTCACCTTCCCCTCCACCATTTCAAAATTTATGCATTTTTTTGACTATAGAAGCTTGGGAAGGAGGTGCAAATGGAGTCAACTTGATAAACCAAGCTAGATAATTGTAGAGATTGAAACGAGCTTTCCAACAACTATAAATTTAATATATTTTGTTTTTATATTATATTTTATTTTTTAGTTTTACTAAACATAGGTTTTTCACTGAACATCAAGTTTAGTGAAAAATCATTGTGGAAAAATATTAAATTTGAGAAAAAAAAATTTGAAAAATATATACGCCCTAGGTATTGGTGTCCTCATTCTAACAAAAAAAAAAATTGAATTTCAATACATACCAAAAAAGTTATACGTGCCGAAGTGCACCTATGTCTAAACTATAAATGTTTTGACTTCAAAACTTAATTTAAAAAAAAATATTCAACAAAATGTTATAAAACAAAATGAAACCAATAGATACCAATGTTAGCAACCTAAATAAAAAAGAATCAAATTTTTATCCTTTGTAGAAAAAAAGTTATGCGTGTCGAAGTACACATCACTTTTAAAAAATGTTGTTTACTACTAAAAACTAGTTATCAAAGGAGAAGCAAGAAAAAAAACAATTTAATTCCAATTTTTTTTAAAAAAATATATTTAAAATGTACAGAAAAAATATCACAAATCACTAGTTTACATCATTTTCAAATTCCTAATAGTTTGCCTACTATAGGTGTCAGAAGGTGAAGTTTTTTTTGAAAATGTTGATTTCAGTGTCAAGTTTGGCCAAAAAGTGTAACCCATTATTGTGGGATGACCCTATTCTACATGTCTTGGGAGTAAAGTAGATATAACATCTACAAGGTCCATTTCATGACACATCCTGTTACCCTTTGAGCTACTTGGTCAAAATTGGGGGTAGTGCTAGAACTACTACTAGTAATTGTAGGTCCTCTCATCATTGAGTATTTCAAATTATTCTCAATGCCAATGGTAGTGTAATAGGCTTGATGTAAAGTTGTGGGTTCCTTTTCTCTTAACAAGAAACTCATCTTCTTATCAAATGCTCTGAGATATACCACCAAACATTTTTCATCATTTGGCCTTATGTCTTCTGGGATTTCTCTAATTGCCTTTCCAAATCGGAGATTGAAAGCAAGGACCAATTCCCCTTGATTTATATGGATCTCCATAAAGGATTTACTTACCACACTTGGATTTACCATTTCACCAAATTGGTCAATAATTTTTTTCACAAATTGACTCCATGAGGTAATGGAACTTGCTGGAAAATATGAATACCAATCTCTAGGATCATCCTTCAAAGTTTGAACATAAATTTTCATGAGAAAATATTCATAATTCACCTCAAAATCCACCATAACATCTGTGAACATTTTTGGATGCTTAGAGGTTGATTCAAAACCTTTCCTTGTGAACTTGGGAAAATGCTTCCTAACATCCTTAGGAATTAAGTTAGGGAAACCTTCCATACGATTGAAAACTAATGGCATATACCTTTCAATAATAAAATCCCTTTGAGGGGATGAAATGGTTTCTTCACCCTGCATACTTTAGCTTGATTCTTCATAGAGAGACTCTTCAAAAGGAAATACTTAACAGAATAACATACTTCATGGATAATGACAAATTTATGGACAAGAAGTATGCAAACGAATTATTACTGTTCCCTATCTTAATGGAAATCCATCTAGTAGGGAATCATTTATGCTCCTAAGCTTTGAAAATTTCTCACAAACCTTCTTCAACACAGATACACTTGCTTTAGATTTATGAAAATACCTAGGAATTTTGTAGTAGCTATTAATCTTTCTTCGTGACTACAAATTGTGCAAATCTTTGAAAGTTTCTTCACAATTTAATTGGTTCCTTGGACAAATTTTCCACCTCTTTCATAGAAGAATAATCTTCAAGAGTAAATCTCATTTTGGGTCTTTTCCAATAGGAGAGTCATTCTCATATCCTTTGATCTTTCCTGCAATAAATCTTTTCTTCAAGGGCTTTTCAATTGTCTAAACAAAGATGTCTAGATCCACCAATTTATGAATGGAAAATGTTATGACTCGTTGTAAATGATATGACTCTTTTTCTAGATTCTTTAATGAGAGAAATTTCATTCTTCCTAGTAGAGTCGCCATACTATTGGTGTTTTTCCAATACACTCAAAGGAAATCTTAAGGAATTTCCATTTCCTATACTCAAAACTCCTAAAAATGACTAGCCAACTGATAAGATCTAGTGAAAGACTGAGATCTTCTGCACTTTAAGTTGTGTGGGGGCCAAGGAGGGTGTTCCTATTGGTGTTCACTTGAGATACACTTGGTGAAACACATCACTTTCACAGATCATTTCAATTGAAAGGTAAATAGGAAAAGAATACTATGGAATTGGCTAGTTCCTAAGTAACTTGCTACCATTTTAGTAAATGCCCACACATATGACAAATGAATACAAGATTTGTGTAAATATTTTGGAAATTTTAAAATGAATTTAAATTTTGTCTCTAGGTTGGCCACCATAGAATAACTTGATTAACCCATTTAGAAAATCCTAAGGAAACAGATCAGTTCCTTATGCAATTGGGTGACAGAGTCATATACATATCATTAGTAATACAAAAGCGGTCCCAAATTTTTAAGGAGAGAATATCTTCATAAAAAAAAATTATTATGAGACGTAAGACATATGATGCATAACTTCTTATCACATCCTAGGTAGATAATTGTAAATCTATACCTTCTATTTAAGCATTCAATTGATTGCTTGAATCAAGGTGCAAACAAAGACATACATTTGAATTGAAACTTGAAGGAAGAATGAAAATGTTATTGACAATTCCATCCAAAATTTACTCAAAACCCACATAAGGAGAGAAAATGTGTCATAGGAAAAATTTCATTTGTGTTGACTTATCAGGTATGTATAACAATTTAAGAGAATATGTGCATATTAATTCAAAATAGCTCAACACATGCATGCTTCTCTATTCCTTTTAAGTATAATCACATTATGTCTGGCCTAGAACTAGCCTCATATTTTCTATTATTTTATCTTCTCTTTTCTATGTCTCATTTTCTTAAGTGATTTCCTAAGCTACTCACCATGCTTGTTCATTGGCCCCTTTTGTCTTAGCAACCGGTCATCTATTCCCACCATGTCAATGTTTTCCTAAAGTTAGGTTGCAAAAATATTTAAGTTTGGTGACTTGAAAATGAAGTCATTAACCCTATGGTCATGTCACCATCGAGTGAGCCATGTGTTGTCCATTTAATGCTAACATCGTGTGTTGTGTAACTTGCAAGATTCAATGATCAAAGATGAAATATGAACCGTACCCCACCAGCTCGCGGGAGTGAAGTGCATGCAAGATAAAAGTAGCAAGGTTAGTGAGAGATTAACATGTGTCCTAGGTATAGTGATGACAAGTGGTAGGAGGTGGCTCGACTAGAGTCAGGTAGGAGGGTAGATCCAATAAATCTATTCCTAGAGGGGGTTGAGGAGTCAAATGAGGATATCAACTATGAGGGGGAAGAGGATGATGAGGAGATAAAGGATGAGTAGAGACAATTGATGAGCGAGGATAGTGATGGAGGTGAGGCTAGTCCTCCTAGACCCGAGTGTAGAGATATGGTTCCCAAATGAGTTTTGAATTCACAGTCTGCACATGCCAGTGTCTAAGAGAATGGGGAGAGTAGTAGGTCATTAGAGATTCCTATAGATCATGCTACAAACCTAGTTGATGTTATTTAATATTATTATCCTTTATGTTTTTATGTATATCATTCTCATGTATATATATTATGATGATGGATATTGATTATTCTTATAATTCCTATCTTGTAGGGCTTGTGATAGATCTTGAGGATCTCTTTCGACATGCAGCTATAGAGATAGTGCCACCCCTTCCTATAGATGAGGCTATGGACATAGAGTACATGCCACCACCTTTCATGGTAGAGAAAATGGACCTGTTCAAGCCTTATGTGAGGCTTAGGGGAGCATATATGTTAGTGAATTGGAAAGTTTCAATTGGGTTGAAGGTCAAATATCTGCACTGGCAATTGAGTTAGAGGCTTGAGTAGCTCGGTGATTTGAGAGAGAGGCTATCTTACAGTTAGAGGTTGAGTGACTATGGAGAATGAATTCTAGAATCTAGGTTGATAGAGATCGCATAGAGTGAGAGTGTGTGGAGGCACTGATATGTGAGGGTTAGTTACACAAGTTAGTATGGACTATGTAGTAGATGACTAGCATGAGCAGATCCTAGTCACACACCACTATCTCTCGATTGGCACAAACACCACATCTTGACGAATTCAACAGTCATAGACTATAGAGCCATTGTATCATTGATGAGATGTATTAAACACACACACACACACACACATATATGAGCATGCTTGGATTTTACGTTTATGCGTTAGACGACAATGTGATTAACAAATAATCTCTGTTAGACTATTCAATAAATATTTCCATGATCTAACATTTATTTTCTTAAGTTGTCTTAAATTTATGATGTATTATGTAATGCTAAATAAAATGCGCTTATGCTTTAATTGTAAAACATTAAATAGCAATAAGGATTTAACATAACATAATATACACCACAAGGTCTGAATAACATGATACCTAAAGTAAGAATCCAAAACCACATTAGTCCCATTACTCAATAATTCAAGACACAAAAGGCTATGTGTTAGGAATGAAGCAACCACGTGAGGCAATGACATACTATCCATTAATTGTAACAATGCCTCTTTAAGAAATTCACACTATTCAGAAGGCTAAGCATAGTACCGACACAAATGTGAGACATTAATAGGTTCTTGAAGAGTTGTACCATCCATTTTGGATATTAGGTATTCTCTAAACCCATAGATCTCTTGAATTTCATAAGATCCTAACAAATTAGGGCTAAACTTTCCTTTCTCTGTCAAGTTAGCATTGACATTTTTCTGATTCTCATATAGTAAAAAAACACCCTTGTTAAATGAATGAGGGATGACATGATCACTATATCTTTGTTGGATTTTCTTATGATAAGCTTGAATATTTTTGAGGGCATTGATGCACCTTTCATTGATCATTTCAAGTTGGTTTAATTTTTCTTCACTATAAGTATTATCAACAATTAGCCCTTGAAGAGTGATTCTTAAGGAGGGAATCTCTAACTCCAGGGGCATAATTGCCTCGGCACCATAACTAGGGTTATAAGGTGTGTTTCTTGTTGGATTTTTGATACTAGTACGATAGGGATATAGTGTGTATATTAATTGCATATCCCAGTATTTATTATGTTTGTTCACCATTTTTCTTAAGATTATTTCAATAGTTTTATTGGTTGATTCAACTTGTCCATTAGATTGTGGGTAGCAAGGCATTGGGAATCAATCTTGGATATTGAATGTCTCCAAGAACTTCTTCACATAATTATTCTTAAATGGTGTTCCATAGTTCTAAACTAATGATGGAGGAAGTCTGAAGTGAGTAATAATGTGTTCCAATATAAAATGACATATTACATCAACTTTTGTTGAATACAAGGGAATAGCTTCTACCCATTTCATGAAATAGTTTGTTGTCCTGATTATAAACGTATGTCTTGCAGATGAAGGTTTAGATATTTTTCCAATAATATTCAAACCCCATTACTATGAATGGCCAAATAGGAACTTGTGTGCGAAGCTCAAAGGTAGGAGCATGAATTAATTTTTGATGCTCTTAACACTTGTGAAATTTCTTAATGTATTCAAAGCAATCTCATTCCACGTTCTTGTAATAATATCCTATGCAGATTAACTTTTGAACTAATGGTCTTCCTCCAAAATACCCCACGCAAGCACTTGGATGAGCTTGTTCAAGTGCTATAGAGATTTCATATTGTTTAATACATCTAAGAAAAAGGCTATCAAAGGAGTCCTTATATAAGATATCCGCTAGGATGATATATCTAGATGAAAATTTTGGAAGACGAGAGAGAGTTTTTTTATTTGTTGGCTTGGGAAAGGTTCCATATTTCAAATAATTGAATATTGTATCATACCATTCACTCTAGTTTTTTATTCTTGATTCTAACACTTTTCTTTCTTTATGGTTGATTGATGGTGGCATAATTGTATGCACAACAAAGGTGAAGTATTTTGAAGGATCTTCAGAGATAAAAGAAGCTGCACTTGCCATTTCATCTACATGATGATTATCTTTTTGAGGTATGCTATCAATGGTTAATAATTCAAACTTGTATAGTAGTTTCATTGTGAGACCTTATATTTCAATAATTTGTCATTTTTTGTTTCATATGTTCCTTTTATTTGTTTTATGATTAATTGTTAATCAACAAACAATTTAATGTCTCTAGCACCCATAACTAGAGTTGTGCACAATCCAATGAGTAACGCCTCATATTCAATAGTATTATGTGTACATAGTGTTGATAATCAAAGCTTGCACCTCTCCAACAGTCTTATGGGGAATTCAGCGAGTGGGGGAAAAATTGCTTCTCACTAAATACGTCCATGCTTTTTATAGAAAGTTGGCTCTTCTTTGGGGTTTTGAGATAAGGGGAGAAGGAAATGTAAACATAAAACATAAAAGGTGATGCACCAAAGCTTTAAAAAAAAATTAAACCCAAATCATTCCTATGATTGATATAAATAGACATAGAACGCCACAACCCTTCATTGTTGGAAAGAGAATGAACAACAAAGGATAAATTCAAACAGAGTACAAAATTTCATATCTTTTCATAGGTAGTTTTCATTAAGGTCTAATCAAACTTAAATATTTCTTATTGGAAACAAAATGATATTTCAAAAATCACATGAACTCTTCCTCCTAATACAACATAGCACAATAAAATTACAAATTTTAGAAAAACAAAGAAGTCCAATGACATAGTCCATTTTTCTTAAGCCACTACTCTACCATACGAGCATAAAGAATAAAAATACGCTACTTAAACTATCTAGATATATATTTCAAGACACAATGTTTCATTCAGAGCGATAATATAAAGAAAGAAAACTTGAAAAAGGCCATACATGCACAGTCTCAACAATTTCTCCTCAATAGTTTGTGCTTTTAAATATCAAATGAACTTTGAAATAGAGGACATATGCCAATTTGACAATAGTTTAAACATTAATAGATATAACATTCCAAAGTAAGGTAGTTATGCGACTTGCTTCTAAAAATACTACTAAAACCGTAAGAAAACTAAATAAAATTTTCCAAACAGAGAAAATATCACTTGGAAAAATCATGCTTCTTTGGAAGGATTCCCTATCCTCATGCCTTATATAGCTAGAAGAAAAGATACATGCCACCTCAACTTAGAAGTAATTGTCGCCAGGTGTTGAGACTTAATAGCACATAATTTGATCATAGATCCTTTGTTAGGTTGCAACGATCTTTGCACATCAATTCTCGGCTACTACATTAATATCATTTAGATATTTTAACAAAGATAGAGGCTCATAAATAATAAAATCCTAAAAATAACAACCTAGAAAAAGTCTCAGTTGACCGATCACATCACTCCTAGGCATTGTCTCAAAACATCCATCCCAAAAACTGAGAAAAAGAAAAGAAAAGGCCAATCAGCTCTGACAAAATCCTTAATTAGATTAATCTGTAGGAGGTGCAAATAGCCCACATCAAAGAGATGATGTGTCAGTGAAGCAAAAACTACTAAACTTATGAATATAGCTCCCAAGAAAATGTCTGACAAGACAACACATCTCTCAAACTCTCTGCAGAAGAGAAGACGAAAGATAAAAGTTGCACAACCACCATGTGGCGCATTGCACATATTTCTAATGATTATATTTGAGTGCATGTGCACCCACATCTGAAGAAATTTATGTAAACTAAAAAATGGAAATGATTGAGGAAAAAATAGTACTTCATACTTCTAGAAACTCACAAGGTTCTTCGCTCTGCGAAGAGATGAACCTAGGCCTTTGGTTGTTCTTGGAGTTTGATGAAAGTGGTACGTTGAACCTCCCCATCCACATCAGTTGGTAGAAAAAGGTTCTAGATTAGCATATATGCTTGCTTGAGATAAAAAATATCCTTAAAAGAGATGACCCCCCATCTGCAAGAAATCACACCCAGGTGATAATAGAGCCAAGAAAGAGGGAAGATCTCATGCTTAACATCATCCACCATGGGTCTGGCACTCGAGCTTGGAAGTTTTGTGGTGGGTTGGATCTTGCATTGGATTGCATCATTTATTTGTTCCATTTTCAGTGCATCTTCATTTGGTGAAAGAAGAGGAGTCAACCCGAAACCAACCAATATTGCTAAGTCCTTGATCTCAATGACCCATTTATTCAACACCATCTGGTAATCCTTACATTTTGTCACAACAATGTGACAGTTGATGATCTCATTAGATTTGATGGAGGTGACCTACCGATTGGGAATTCCTACTCTTCCAAGAACATGATCAGTGGTGATGCACAATTTGGAGATGAAACTTTGGGAATCCACCACTCGGGGTGAATATTTTTGCATGAAGTGATTAGCCATCAGACTGACCTTGCCATTTTGTTCTTAAACATCCCTTAGAAATTTCCAAGTGGGTCCAAGAACACACACACTAGCCACTATCCACTTCCAATGCATAGCTATCAAACTTCTCATTATAGGAAGGGGTCCAGTTCCTATTGCAATAGTTAAATCTTGGTTAAATCGAACCTCTCTCACCCTGGTGTTTTCTTCCATTTGACCCTTCTCTTGAAGAGCATTTTATAACTCATATTTTAGTGTTCTAACTTCTTTTCTTGACTCTTTTTCTTTTATCTGGATGCTTCAAATATCATCACTATTTCAAGGTCGAACATCACTTAACTCCTTAAGTTTTCAATGTTAGCACGAAGGTAAACTTGTTTATTCTGAGCATCTAAAAGCAACTTGGAAACTTCTCCTTGTTGGCCTTGAATTTTCCTTACACAGGTTACTTCAGCCTCCTTAGCTTAGACTTCATTCTATAGTCTACTCACTGTTCCTTTTACATTTTCCAACTCAACTTCATGCTTCCTTAATTGCCTATCCAACCTTTCATAGTCAACATATACCACCCTTTGTGTGGCTTTGGCTAGGACCATTTTATTGCGTGGGTGAGTTTCGCTCAATTTTAGGCCCGCAACATGAATGTCATAATATTCCATTTGCATTTTTCCTTTGGGCTTGGAAACAAGTGGCTTCATGGTGGTAATACGCAGAGAATTTTTCTCTTCATTAAAATAGACTTCGATTGTCTTGGTGGTAGGCCTCTTGGCACATTTTGACAACATTTTCTACTTCCTAGCCTTTTGAGCTTGTTTGGTAGCATATAAATGATGCTAAAGAGTCTGAGGGATGTTGATGCTCTGAGTTGCAATGGGAGCAGCAGGGGGCAGTCAGAAAAAGGTGACGGTAGGGGAAACTTCAAATGCATGAGCATGGAGGATGCAAAGGGTACCATGATCATGGAAAAAGGAAAGATGCCAAATGGAGTAGGGGAAGAAACAGTAGGGGTAAACACATAAATAGGTTGATAGAGAGGTTCCTTCCCAGTAGTAGATGGACTGGGAGTAATGGGAAAGGAAATGGATTCATCCACGACAGATGATTCTCCTTCAACATGCGAGATGGTTTCAACAGGTTCAATGATAATGGCAGGGGGTGTATTAAACATTATTAGTTCAAGAACTAAAGATGGAGGATTCCCTTCGATAGACAGAGGTAGGGGATCGACCAAAGATGCATAAATAGGAAGAAGAGAGGGAGTGAAACTTACCTGAGCAGTAATAGATGAAAAATTTTGTAGGGTGGACTCCATTTCTTCTTCTTGTCAAACCAGTATGTCAGGGGAACTCAGGTCCTAGATCCTCCTTCTCTTCGCATTATTAGGACCAACATGTTTTGATCCTCTAGCTAGATATTCCTCCGACATTTGACCTTTAGTGGCTGTTGAGGATCCCCTTGGGGATCATCAGACCCCTTTTCCTTTACTTTAAGCATGAGAGGTAGATGGAACTTGTGGACCCCTTGCCACAAATCTCTTCAGATGTCAATTTCTTGAGGTCTAGGAACTAGTAGTGGAAATTGTTCCCCATCAATTTCATGGCTTGTCTCTAGATTACTATTGTCAGAATCAACCTCTTTGTCATATATTTCCTTGAATTCCTCATCAAGCTGAAAGCTACTGAACAAGGCACTTGGATTTCTCATCTCTTGTGAGAACCTCTATAATTTTCCCTTATGCCTCAACTATACATTGAGAGATTTTCCCATTGGGAGATTCCTCTGATACTATGCCTAGGGTTCATAAAAACTTGGCAATTTTGGCAACTCTTTTAGAATGTAGGCCAAGTCAATGTATATTTCCATACTCTATCGACCAATATTTCTCCTTTTTTTGAAGTATTCGTTATCCTTGTTCCTTAAACTGAAATGTTCGTCCAGGTTTAAATTCCATTTGTCACAAATGAGGACCAAACCCAAAACTACTAGTGAATTTTTGATCTCATCCTTAGCCTTCTGCTTAGCTAGTATTACTTGAATATTTGCAATCACAAGGGGAGTATCGAAAATCTTTTCTTTATTCCTCCTAGCACCATAAATCTCGTCAATGATAGATACTTGTTGGCATGCTTCCAATGCAATGGTTTGGTCTATTACAAATCTGGGGAGTCAAAAAACCTCCCCAGGAAAGGCATGAAACCTGAAAAATGTGGGATCCTCACCCAAGAAATAATCCAATGGGATAGGTAGATGCTCCATCCATTCTATAACCTCCTAAGAGAAATAAACAATGTGGTGAGGCAATATATCTTGGAGCATTGACCTCAGAAAATAATCTACAAATTGATAATAATCTCCTATTCTTGAAGGAATAGGGGTCCATACATGAATTGGTTGGAGATAATCCCTCTCATCTATCCTAGACACCTGTACATTCCTCCCTAGCCACTCAAAATGTTGATGTAATAACAAATGAACAAGGATGGAAGAATACCTTAATTTGGACTCAACATTGTAGTTCTTCAGCTGTAGCTTCATATTCCCAACTACTACCTAAACAAAATCATAATGCCTCTAGACCATTTCTCTTTTGAGTGCAAGGCCTAGGGAAAACTGGAAAGGGTTAACCTCTTCATCATCATCAAATGCAAAAACCCAGACCAACATTGAGAATATAGGCTTTGTATCCTTCTTAAAAAGAGGCCAATGAATCTCTCGTCTTTGTGGCCTTTCCTTTCTCTCATCCTCATAGAAACTTGTTTACCTCAGCATATCTTCTCCCAAGGTATCCATTTTCTCTTCGTTGAAAAAATCAGAACCCCAACTTGTAGGTAAGACTATGCTACCATCACTAGCCCATTAAATGCTTCCACTAGGGTGATACATGTGGATATGGGATCTATATCCCTTAGGAGTGCTGAGAGAACCACGAAGATGGAATTTGTACATTCTCCTCATTGCCTCTTTTACAACTAAATTTATTGCATCAAAATGTGTGCTTTTTGTCATATGAAACATGTTGAAGTGACATAAGGTACTCTTGAAAAGATGTTCCCATTAATTTTTCAAAGCTTTATCGTGTTAATCCATGTCTTTTCCCATTAGTGAATTGGTTGGCACTGATGATGGCGAAGGACACACATCAACCATCGACATATGAGAGCATTTACTCCCAATGCCTGAATTTGTTTCTCAAGGAATTCCATTAGATCCTATGTATTATTTATCCACCTTGGTCCATTTTGTATTAAAACTCTTTTTTGTCATCCAAAAAGTAGACATCCTATTAGTTGAGTTTGTTGGTTGACCTTTTCTATATATAGCTATGCCACCTTTTGCAACATTCATTTGAACATATAGTCCCCTAAGTTAGCTAGCCTTCTGCTTATTCTCTTTGTACCATAACTCACTACTTCATGAGAATGTTTGCTAGTCTAGGCACCCGTATAAAGCTCCTTCCATAGAGACTACAAAACTGCTTTGCGAGAGAGGTCACTACTGAATCAATCAAGCATTTGGTGAAGAATTGTGACGCCCTCATCATGGTAGTGTTCAAGTGGGTAGTTGGCATGGACTCTATTACTAATGAGAACCAGATTCAGAGCAACTACAATGAGCTTTCCCACTTTGTGGCCTCACTATTGGACCTAAATGTGGCAAAGCCCATGATAATTGAGTTGTGCCAAAAGATGTTTGACACTTCTCTAATGGAAAGGCTTGGAAAGGTAGTGTGAGTGGCCATCCCTAGCATTGGTATTCCAAGTGATGTAGACCTCCATAGGAACATGGAATTTGGAGTAGACATACCTTGGTTACCTTTCTTTACTAATTTTTGCACCATGGATGTTGAGATGCACTGTTGTTCTTCTCATCTTGCAACCACTTTTCTCCATCAAGCGTACAATGTGGAGTAGGTTCTGGGGATCACCTAGAGAAAACACTTTGACTTCCTAGTGCAAATTTGTGGAAATTAGACCTTAGGCCTTCACGGCACGGCCAATGTGTGTTGTGTGTTTTACCCCTGTTGCAACTCATTAGATGGAAGGAAGAAGAAGAAGAAGAAAAAGAATAAGAAGAAGAGGAACCTAATAACAAGCCCTATTTTTTTCATTGTTAATGACTGGAGGCTGAATTTTACTATTTTTTTGGTTATTGCCTCCCTTTTGCTTCTTTTTGCTCACTATTTCTTTTAGGTTTTGCTCGAGAGAGGCTCATGTTCAATTTCAAGCCTTGGGCCATGCATTATTATAAATTTTGTCGATAAACATAATATAATATAGCCTTTATCTCCTCTGTATTATTCTTGGGTTGTTATTCTAAACTTTTTGAAATAATTACAAATTTTTTACATATGGTACATAATTACTATTTTTTTAAAAAAGAACTATGCATTTTAATGGAAAATCCTTAGATAAATACCATTCATTGGTATATCTAAAGCATTGTTCTCCATTTCTTCAAGTTCGTACGTGTTCTTTCCTTTGCACACATTACTTTTGAATGGTTCTGTCCACATCAATTTAAAATTTGTATGTTTCCCAAGTTTTGTAGCACATTTGTCACATTTTAGCACTAAGTTCCTTTATTTAAACTTTGGGTTAGAAGTCCTTTTACAAAAACATCACTTGATTGTCTACTGGTGATTGATCATGGTTCCATGAGCCTTTTCTCTATCTTCTTCAAGTCTTGGGGTTTTTCCCAATTTTCCAAGTATATCAACTCATACGGGGAAGCCTTCAAAACCTACTTGGGGGTAATTTGGTCCACCAACCAGGAAGCTCATTTGTGATTGTGCTAATCTATATGTCGTTCTGACCCAACACATTTGATTAACCTTGTTAGGTTCTTGTTGATTGATTTTTTTAACCTACTCCCTTGTAAGTAATATTTTGATGAAGCTTTTAGAAAAATCCTATATCTGGTAGCAAAATTTGACCCTCGTGATTCCATCAAACCTTGGGAATTGCCGGGTATGATTGTCTCAAGCAGGCCAAGCATGGCTTCTAGCTCCTCAAGAAACTTGACAATTTTTCCTCTTGTGATGTATTCCCACACATTGGCTCCCTTTTGCTTCACAGTCCTTGAAGGGAATGCAATAGGATGCTCTCCATTATCTTCTTCATACTTTTGAGTGACTACAAAAACTATACCATGTTTGCCATTATACATATAGAGTAGAAAACCTTTGGAAAACTTTGAGATAATCAATGTTGGGGCTTCAAAGAGGGTCATCTTTAGCTTCTTGAAAATTGTTGTGCCCTTGTAATTTTGTTGGAAAGATAGGTTCTCTTTAAACATCAAGGTGATCGGGAGCGCAATGCTTGTGAAATCTAATATGAATCTACAAAAAAAATAATCTTCCGTAGAAAGATTGCAGCCCCTTTGTCCTTCAGATATTTTTAGGATTTACTACTATTTCCTTTTGTGGTAGTATAAATCAAAGAGGATTTCTTTGGGGCACTTCAAGGAAATCATTTTTTGGATTAAGAAGAATCCCAAATCATTGGTGTTTCAGAAAGAAACCCTTTTTTGATGATCAAAATGATCATCTTTTACTGCTAGGTCACCCAAATATATAAAAATAAACTAGTTGACCTGCCTTTCTAAAGTAATTCACATTTCCCTTTGAAGAGTTACACTAGCATTGTAGAGTCTGAATGGTGTTTCTGAATATGCATAAATTTTCCACTTAGTGGTAACCATCGTCCCATGTTGGTCAAGTTTGTTTATGTAGTCTTGATTGTACCTTGGGGAATCATCTATCAAGAAGAAAATCCTTGATCTAGTTAGAGTCTGTGAGAACTACTTCATCAGTGGTGAGGGGAAATGGTCTTTTAGTGAAGTCCCTCTCGAGTCCTGTAAATCAACACAAAGTTGGATATGACCATTCCTTTTCCAAACTGGGATCAAATTTAATACCCAGGTAGAAAATTTGATAGGGCATATGACCTTTAATTTGTCCCACTTGAGGATATCTTGTACTATCAAAGCTTCAATCTTTGAGTTGAATAACCTTTGTCTCTATCAAATAGACTTGGATGCTTCAGCTAGGCCAATTTTATGTTGAACTATACCCAAGATGTAACCTATGAGATCATACTTGAAGCATAGATTTTTCAAATTTCTTTTGTCCTTGCGAGAAACTTCCCAATTGACTGTAGTCTTTTTTTACTTCTGATGTTAAGCTCTTCATAATCTTTTGAAACTATGGAAAATATTTGCTTTCCATTCCTTGCATCTTTAAAAAGATCCGTTCTTGGTGGTGGATAGTCAGAAGCTATTCCTAACTTCTATATGAAGGAAACAATTTGAATATCATTACCCAAAATTTTCCAATTCTAACCTTTGTCAGGAATTGAAGGTCAGGAAATGATCTACACTGCATCCTACTTTCTTAGGTTAGAAACTATTTCCAATTGTGTTCTGATAGGAAATGTCTGATTAGAAATGCTATTTTGTGGTCGGGGAGTCACTTGTATACCAAAAGCTTCAAAACACTTGTTGAGATCCCATACTTTATGTATGTAAGATCTTACCCTTGTATTTATTGTAGTTTCTCACCCATGGATTTGGCTTACTACTAATTTTGAATTTTGAAAGCTTGTATCTTACTTGCACCCATCTGCTCTACTAGAATCAAACCATGAACTAAACCTTCATATTCGATATTGCCGTTGGAGCATGGAAACTGAAAATGGTATGTTTTGGGGCTTTTTGATCCCATTGGAGACACTAATCAGATACCCACTCTAGCACAAACCTTGCATTTGGTAGCATCAATATATAAGGTCCAGAAACAATTATCACATGGGTCGTCAAACTTCTCTTGATTCTTCATTAGTTTCAGGAAGAGTTGATCCCCTTTAAAAATTGCATAGGTGCTTAGCCATGTAGCATGGAAGTTTCCAAATGGATCAGAATCCATGAACTGGTTGAGCAGTACTTCTTCTTCAAAAGTCCACTCACTTATGTCTTCCTCTTCTCTAGGAATTTCTACACAATATCTCTCCTATTGAAAGATAGAGGCATGGGAAACCCCAAAGCATAGATTTGCATCATTTACAATGTGTTCAAGATGCAATAATTTAGTTAGGATCTTCATATTTTCCCCATGTTTGGTTCTTAATATCAAGTGGGAATAGTCAAGTGCTAGGTATGTGCCAAGCTTGGCAGTGAAATCTCTTGATAGACACATTTTGAAGACTAGTGGAATGTGTATTACTACCACTTCTTGTGTGATTGTTTTGCTTGGGCAGGAGAAAAGGGGCAGGGGTAGATCTTTTATGCGACCAATAGTTGGGACCTTTTTCTTGTCCAGTTGCATAATTCCCTTTTCAAGGGGCTCATACCTAAGCTTTAAAGTATCCACCACTTTTTTTGGCATAATGGTTATGCTAGCCCCCGAATCAATCATATTATTATGCAACAATTTGTCTCCTACTATAAGTGTTGAAAAGAAAGGCATGGAATTTTTTCTTCTTACCTTTTTGTCTTTTTTGTTTCCTACATCATTTTCATATAAGTTGTTTCTTTTAGAGCTTGGGGGGAAAGCATGGGTCTATCTTCTCTGCCTTGATTACACAACTATGTCGCATTCACCTGCGAGCTTTGTTCTTCCACCTTTAATGCTTCTTGAATCAACATTTTTTTGTTCGGGAATTGATATGAAATCCCACAATGATACATTTGTAGGTTCCTTCTTCAATTTCTCCACCACATTAAGTGTTCCAACCATTTGGGCCATGGGATTAAATGGTTGAATTTCTCTTATTTTCAAAATAAAACATCCCAATGTGACTAGGCTTGGTGTTTTGTTCATATCTTTCTCCACCAATGATATGTTATGTGGCTAAGAAAAAGGTCAGACAATGGGCAATGAAGCTTGCTTCTCCAGGGGGAATAGTTGATGCAACTATGGATGTGGTAGAGCTTGTTGCACATACTCTCTTGTAAGCCTTCTCTTTGATCTTGTGTTGTAGTTTGACTACACTTATGGAACTCTAGTCATTGGAGTTTCATTTATGAACAAAAACTTTTCCTCTTCTAACCATGAGAAAAGATCTTGGTCGGTCACAATGTCTAATTCTTGCTCCAAGTACATCCCTTGCATTTATGCTCTAAAATGAGCATTCTCCATTTTAGATGATTTTTACTCATCTGCATTTGGGAGAATTCCATTATGTCTTTGTTCTGCCACTTTCTACTGCATATTTCCCCTTGGGAAATTTTAGGGCATATGGCTATCGTTGCACATTAAGCACTAGACATTTTCATATTTCGCCAAATTACTTTGGCCCTAGACTAGTTGTTTATTTAGGCTATCCTTGAATTTTTGCAATGGCATGGTGGTAGGAACTATCTACTTTGCTAGTGACGTCTGTTGACCTCATCCTCTGTAGAATCCTTGATATGAATTTTGTTGATAAGATGAATTTCCTCCACCATAGGCTTGAGTGGTTAGATTCATAGGTGTTGCTTGTTGTTGTTTGATAATGACCAATTTGTTAGTAAAAGTCCACATGAGATCCTTTATATTGATGATATCTACTACCATCAAAGAGAAATCAAATGTGCTTGCTTGCGTAGTAGGATGCACGTTGGTAGATTGTAGGATGACCAACTTTAATAGTGTTGCAGGAGTGCTTGGAGTGGCTTCTTCCTAATGGACATTAGAGATTTCTACAAACATGGGGATCGATGGTCGAGGAAGAAGCTTTTGACATTGATTATATTTTTCTCTACACATTTTTCCAGGTTGTATGAGTTGGGTAGGATATCCACTCCCATGGAGGTTATCATGACTACGATATTCAGGTTAAAGACCTTTAGATAGAACATAAATGCCATGGTGGTCTAGGGTTGAGTTGTCAGGGTGATCCATTGCTAGGTCTTGTGGAACCTGGTGTTGAAGTTGCTCATGGCTTCATGTGAAGCCCTCTTGATGGTAATTAGTTGTTGCAAGAATGAGGAATGGTCTGATTTTTCTAAGAATCATTTGAACAAACATTGTATAAGCTAGTTCTAGGAGAGGATGGAACCTCAAGCCAAAGATCGATACCAATCTTAAGCCTTTCCCTTTAAAGAGGTAGCTAGCAGTCTCAACATGATGTTTTCCTCCGATATGCTATTTACCCTACATACCTCTGCTATATATTGAAGGTCTTCAAAAGGGGTTTTGAAATTTTCTCTAAAGAATCCTTGAATAGCCTTGAGGGCATTAGCGGGTGTAGAATACCATGCATCTGGTGTTGTGTGTGGTTGTAGTGGACTACCACTATCCCATGTTATGTAATTTCTAGGAGCAAGGGGAGGTATGTGAGCCATAAAGAGAAGATTCTGATGAATTAGATATACATGTAATCTTATTTTTAAGGTTAAGCCTTCGGGTGGAGTAGACAAATCTTTAGATACTGGGCTCTGAGTTCTCACTCTATTACTCCTTATAGGTGATACATAACCTATAATTATCCTCTTTCTATGGATTGAGGTAGGTAACTGAGATTACTAGAAGTGACCTCTTGAGGATGCTCTTGTTTGGACTCTGGGCATGAAACTTCTAGTTTCCTTCCTTAGCTTGATTCGAGAAATATTTCTGACTTCTACTCAAGTGTTTGGAAAACTTCTATTCCACTGGCCATGTCGGAAAAATAATTGATCATAAAAGCTTGCACCTCTTTAATAGTCTTATGGGAAATTCAACAAGTGGGGGAAAAATTGTCTCACTGAATACTTGTGGGATTTTTATAGAAAAATGACTTTTCTTTGGGGTTTTTAGATAAGGGGAGAAGGAAATGTAAACGTAAAACATAAAAGGCAATGCACCAAAGCTTTTACAACATTTCAAACCCAGATCATTCCTGTGATTGATATAGATAGACACAGAACACCACAACCCTTCATTGTTGGAAAGAGAAGGCTAACTTCAAGCACAGTGCAAACTTTCATATCTTTTCATAGGTAGTGCTCATTAAGGTTAGATCAAAAATAAATATTTCTTATGGGTAACATAATGATATTTCAGAAATCACATGAACTCTTTCCCCTAATACATCATAGCATAATAAAATAACAAATTTTAGAAAAATAGAGAAGTCTAATGACATAGTCCAATTTTCTTAAGCAACTACTCTACCATATGAGCATAAAGCATAGAAATTTGCTACTTAAACTACCTAGATATAGCTTGCAAGATACTGTTTCATTCAGAATGATAATATAATGAAAGAAAAGTTGAAAAAGGTCATACATGCATAGTCTCAACAATTTCTCCTTAATAGTTCATGCTTTTAAATATCAAATGAACTTTGAAACAAAGGTCAGATGCCAATCTAACAATAGTTTAAACCTTATAGATATAATATACCAAAGTAAAGTAATTTTGCAACTTGCTTTTGAAAATAATTCTAAAACCCTAAGAAAGGTAAATAAAATTTTCTTAACAAAGAAAATATCACTTACAAAAATCCTCCTTTGGAAGTATTCCCTATCCTCGTGCCTTATATAGCTAGAACAAAAGATATATGCCGCCTCAGCTCAAAATTAATTGCCGCTAGGTGTTGATAGTTTAATAGCACAAAATCTAATCATAAATCTTTGGTTAGGTTGCAACGATCTTTGCACATCAATTCTTAGCTACTTCATTAATATCCTTTAGATATTTTAGAAAAGATAGAGGCTCATAAACAATCAAATCCTAGAAAAAATAGCTTGGGAAAAGGCCCAGTTGACCGATCACATACTCCTAGGCACCATCTAAAAACTTCCATCCTAAAAACTGAGTAGAAGAAAAGAAAAGGCCAGCCAGCTCTGACAAACTCCTTAATTAGATTACTCTATAGGAGGTGCAAATAGCCTAGATGAAGAGATGACGTGTTAGTGAGGCGGAAAATCCTAAGCTTATGAATATAGCTCCCAAGAAAATGTTCACTGACTCAACACATGTCCCGAACTCTCTCCCAAATGGAAGACAAAAGATGAAAGCTATAGAACCACCATGTGGATCATTATGCATCTTTCTGATGGTTCTATTTGAGTGTGAGTGCACCTGAAGCTGAAGACATTTATTCAAGCCAAAAAATGGAAATGACTGAGGAAGAAAAAGTACTTCACACATAATAAATTTAATCAATCCAATAAGGAAATAGGCTCTTTTGCAGGTAGTTTTATTATAACCCGCTTGCCAGAGCTAGTTCTACACTTAGATCCATCGAAATAAAATTCCCATGTATCTTCTTCGATTATCAACACATTATCATCAGGGAAAGAATCATTACTAGGTAACGCTGAAGGAGAAGGAGCATCAACTAACTGGTGAATCAAGGCTTGACCCTTATTTTCTTAATGTGAAACAAATTTAAGGTCAAACTTGGTCAAAATCATTGCCCACTTAGCTAAGCATTTTAATAAATATTTTTTTAGCAAAAAGGTATTTTGAATGGTCAAACTTCACCGTCATTTGTATTTTGACATTTAATAAATAATTTCACAATTTACTAGTAGGGAATACAAGATCCAAAAATTATTTCTTTATTGTTCTGTATCATTTCTCATAATCAATCAATGTTTGACTAATGTAAAAAATAGGATATTCTTTACAATTGTCATCTTGCTAAAACAATAATGTTGCAAGAGCATGGGTTGATGATGATGTATAAAGGATGAAGGGTTTTTTTTTTCATAGCAGCTTGTAAAATAGGTGGAGTGACAAGATAATCTTTCAAACACTCAAAAGTTTGTTTACAATCCTCATTCCAATAAAAGTGTATGTGTTTCTTAAGAAGATGTGTAAAAGGTAATGTTCGATCTTCTAAGGATGCTACAAATCATTGAATGGCTTGAATTATTCCTTGTAAGGTACACAATTGGGAGATATTTTTAGGAGGTGGCACATCAACTATAACATCAATTTTCTTTGTCTCAACCTTGATGCCTCTATGAGATATGATAAAGCCTAAAGTTTTCCACTATCTACACCAAAGAAATACTTTTCAGATTTAGTCTCATGTTGTATTTTCAAATTTTCTCAAAGATCTTTTGAAGAACATTTACATTTTCTTGTTGTGTTAAAGACTTACTTAGAATAACATTAACATAATCTTCCAAAATCTTATGTATGTAATCATGAAATATCAATGTCATAGCTCATTGATATGTAGAACCCATGTTCTTCAATCCAAAAGGCATCATAACCTAACAAAATGTTCCCCAAATAGTTGTAAATTTTTTATTGTACTAATCTTAAGGGTTGATGAAAATTTGATGTATCTAGAAAATCCATCCATGAATGACAACAATGCATTCTTCGCAATCAAGTCTACTATCATGTCAATATTAGGAAGGGGAAAGTCATCTTTTAGTGATGATTTATTCAAATCATGAAAATCCATACACATCCTAATACGATTGTCAGGTTTTGTGACTATGAAAATGTTTGAGATCCAAGGAGAATAATCTATAGGTCTTATGAATCAAACTTCATGTAGCTTTTCAATTTTGTCTGTAACTAAAAAGGCTATTTTAGGGTTTATTTTTCAAAACTTCTCTCTAACGGGTGTATCATTTACAACAAGTACTATGTTTTTTGTTATAATATTAGGGTCAATTCCCTGTATATATGAATAAGTCCAAGCAAAAAATTCAGGAAAGTCATGAAGTAAGGTTCCAGTATTCTCTTGTTCTCCATCACTGAGGAATTTTCCTATCTTCATGAATTTCTCTTTATCATTGATATCCATTTCTATATCTATGGTATCCCTTAAATGAAGTGTGTTTGATGTTGGAAATTAAGGATTGTAGTCTTCATTATTCATGTCTATCTCACTATTCTCTTTTTCTCCATCTCTTTGTTTGGTGCTTATCATAGCACATGCAACCTTTTTCTTATGAGGAGGAGTAGATGGTTTATCATAAACTCCTAGAATTTGTTTCAAGGATTCATCATTTTCAAAGTAGTACCATGATGGTGGTAAATCCATATCAAGAAATTCAAGATGTTTGATAGTGAGATTGATTTCTTGTTTATATGAAATAGTGTTGATGTCTAATGAAGGTCTCGTGTTTGCTTGTGTTACCTTAGAAAGATAATACCCCAAACCATTTTTTGTTTCTTGCATTTTACGTTCTATAGGAACATGAATTCCTTGTTCTTTCTTTCCACATCCTTTTCTACTATAACCTAATTGTTTCAAAAGTTCATAGCCTCTTCCATAAATTTTTTCCATTTATTTTGGGTTTGGTGGTTGTTGATAATCAATCTCATCATAGTTTGTTGTGTAGCTTGTGTCTTCCTCAAGTGTAGATGAAGTAGATGGTTGTGAGTTTTCTTCCAAGTTTTGTGTTGAAATATTCATTGGTTGCTTTTTTTTTCATCCTCTTTTCTTGTGATTATATATTCTCCCATGAATGAAGGTGTGAATTCCAAGGAACCACAATCATCATCTATTAAGTTTGACACTATTTGCATGTCTTGTATTTCCTATGTTATCAGCTCTATTTTTATGATGTAATTAATGTTTTTAGAGGACTGGTAGTTCATTTTTAAAATTTTAAGCAACTTTCAGGCTCAGGGTCCATTTTTGTTTGATATATCTTATTCTTATAGAAATACTTCATGATACGATTAAGAGTCAAAGGCATCACATGCATCTCATGAATCCATGGTTTTCCTAAGAGAATATTGTGTGAATGCCCATGAGGCATAACCTAAATAGAAGTTTGTAAGGTATCTTTTCCAATTGAAATGGGAACAGTAATCACATCAAGCAGTTGCTTTCCTATATTTTCAAATCCTCGAAATGATAGGGAAGCATGTTTTATTTTTGATTTATTCACTCCCAAATTGTCTAAAAGGTTTACACTACACACATTAAAAGCTGAGCCATTATCAAAAAGGGTCCTATTTATTTCCATGGTTTTTTATCTAACTATTATCATGAATGCATCATATTTCTTTCTCGTTTCTAATGGAAGGAGTTCATATTGGTGAAAGGTAATGTCTACATTAACTATATTCATTCCTTGTATGAGAGCCACCTTATCATTTGTGTTTATATTAGGAGGAACCACAACATGATGCAAAGCTATTCAAAGCATGGTGTGGTAACTAGGTGAGGCTTGAATAAGATCCCATAAAGAAATATTAGTAGGAGTATTCTTAAGTTGCTCAGCAAGATCATACTCCTTTCCACTATGCAATGGTAAACGAGGAGAACTAGGCAACATGAGATTAGGCAACGGTAATGAAATAAGACTATGTTTATGTTGTCCATTATTCATTGTGTTATATGTATGAGAAATAGTATTATAATTTGATTGTTGCAACACATTTTCTTTAGACACTTCAAGAATAAGGATAGGTATGTTTGAAGGTTGAGGTTTGGTTGCTGGTGGATAAAGGATAAGTTGAGGTTGAATAAAATTTACTTCTATTTGTATAGGTTTTTTTGGAAAATCCTTAGTGGATGAACCTTATGAGAGGAATTCCTTAAGGGATTCACCTAACATATCAAAGTCATCACTACTAAAAGGGTTGTGTTTTCTAATAGGTTGAGGCTGGATGACATTTACATGTCTTTAGCTACGTTTGTTTGAACAATCCTTAGTAGATGAACCTTGTGAAATGAAGTCCTCAAGGGATTCATCTAACATATCAAGGCTATCACTATTAAAGGCTTGAGGGCTAACCTAATTTTGAAAGAGGGTTTTAACATATTTAAGTAACCATACATCTATTCTTGTTTGTGTTGAATATTTATGGTTTTTTGTTTTGATTTTCTAATGAGTTTAAAATGAAGGCTACAACTAATGATATGAAAATGAACTGATCTATCTTTATCAAGAAATTATAAACATAAACTATGAAAATGCATGAAACAATGGAATGACAAACTGAAACAACAAACTAACTATAGCAAATAGAACCACATAAATTCATTGGTTAATCCCAAAAAATGTAACCTCAAACTACATAGGGTACAAGATGCTAGGAATGATGTCTTGGTCCCCCTGATGAAATCTAGAGATTCTAGAGACTAGAACAGACAACTCAAAGCTCACACATGATTCTGGATCAAGAACCCTAAGAGGGACTAAGACACTAGGAAGGGATTTTTAGTCCCAATAAAGTTTTTTGTCAAAAAAATAGTAAGATCTGATTTTAAAACAGGGTTTCGAGGATGCCTACCTAGGGACTTGGTGTTGAGAAATAGAAAACTATGTAGACAAATGCAAGGAAAAGTAAGTAGTTACAAGTAATTGATTGCAAAGGTAATGCAATTCTTTTTCAATTTTGAATGAAACAAGAATATTTATAAATTTAATTAAGATGATAAATAATTCTCTTTTTAGTTTTTGAATGAAATGAAATGATGCAAGTGATGCAGGAGCATCTAGTGGTGTAAGGGCAATCTTGCATCACCCAAAAATAGTTAAATTTCAAGTTTCTCAATTTTTAGATGTTTTTAGATTTTTTGATACCCTTTTTGTCATAATGAAATTCCCAATTTATGGTTTTTATTTTCTATTCTTGGGTTGAAAGATATTGCAGTTTTAGTTTCCCAGATTTGCACTTGAAAATATTCTAGGTTTGATTTGAGGCACTTAGAGCTCCCATAATGGTCCAGAAACTTTCTAAAGTTAGTGTAGCATATTTTTAGCACGTTCTTGACTTTGAGACCTTTTCAACGGTTCAAACGGTTTGTGAATCAGAGCCCCGGATCAAAAGTTATGGCCCCGAGAAGTTGGCGCACTTTCTAGAAGATACAATTGCAAATGGTCTTTTGAAATTTGAACTTCAAGTTTAATTTTCAGTGCCAAACCCCCTAAACTCAAATTTTAATGTTGTTTTGGCTCCAAACTAAGGAGGAGCTCTATTTATGGGTGGGTTTCTAATTTTTTGTGTAACTTTTTGGGGACAAGCTCAAATATT
The DNA here is from genome assembly GCA_007258455.2 of Sequoia sempervirens. Taxonomy (NCBI): domain Eukaryota; kingdom Viridiplantae; phylum Streptophyta; class Pinopsida; order Cupressales; family Cupressaceae; genus Sequoia; species Sequoia sempervirens. Next base: position 227,298,243 of record VDFB02000015.1, on the reverse strand, counting down.
GCGAAAGGGTTAATCTGTAGCTTTCTGTAACTTGCATGTGTTGTAGAACTTGGGGATTTGAGATCCTCTACATGTAAGAAGCTCCATTTTCTGAATAATAAAACTATTCTCTTGTTTGTGGGTTATTTTTTGTGCCTCAGGCTGCACCCTCATCAAGTTGTATCAGAGCAGGTTTTCTTGAGCGTGTGGACAGATCGCCGATTGTGAGGTAGTTCACACCAGGACTGTGGTTGTGGGTCGAAGTCAAGAAAGCTGCCTCCAAGAGTGATGTCTGGTAGGCATGCTGGTGCCAGAGGTGGTCGAGGTAGTAGAGATGCTAGTGGAAGAGATGCACTGGTAGCCCTCTAGAGACAGATTGATGTGTTACAAGAGTAGTTGAGAAGAGGGTTAAACCCAAGGGAGGAAAGTGAGGATGAAGGAGAGGAAGAAGGTTCGGATGTAGAAGAGGCAGAAGAAGAAATTGATTAAGACAAAATGTGGCTAATAAGGGCCATCTCAAAGATTGGGAAAAGACCCAGAGTAGAAGTCTCCAGTTATTCTGGAAGTCTGAACTCAGAAGAGTTGATCGACTGGATCAATGAGCTAGAATAATATTTTGAGTATGAGGAAATAGAGGACCCATATCGGGTTAAGTTTGTGAAAATGAAGCTAAAGGGCCATGCCAGCATTTGGTGGAAAGAGGTCCAGTTGGAAAGAAATTGAAGAGGAAAAGTCAAGATCACCAGATAGGATCACATGGTAGAGAAACTGAAGAAGCAGTTCATACCAGTGGACTATGAGATAGATCTGTTGAAGAAATTGCAAGGGTTGAAGCAAGGAAGCAGATTTGTGAAAGAATAAACTGAATATTTTCAGAAGATAATCATCAGAACGGGTCACATAGAGGCCAATAAGGAGAATATAGCCTGATATCTTAATGGGTTATGACTGAGCATTCAGGAGGAGTTAAGCCTAGTCAGAATGACCACCATTGAGGATGTGTATCAGTTCGCTTTGAAGGTGGAAGAGAAGTTAAAAAAGATTTGATGGCAAGCAAAAAGGACGAGGAGGTCAAAGTGGAAGGGGCAATGGAAGACCTTCAGGAAGCTGAAATGATGATGAAAAGAAAAGTGAAGATGTGGGTACTAGCCGAAGCCAAAAGAATGACAACTTCTACACCTCGTGATCAAAACAGTGGTGATCAAAGAGGTAGAGGAGAGGGAGATATGGACAAGGATCTAGAAGAGGTGGTTTTGAGGAACATGTTTCCAGTGTGGTGAAGAAGGGCATCGCCTATGAATGTCCACAACACCAAGGAAGGGTAGACAAAAGGCCAGAAGGTCATGGAAGGGTTGCGCATGTAGATGAGGAGGCCTAATCTAACATTCAAATGATGCTAAAAGGGGAGAAACCCTAGTGATTAGGAGAGCCCTGGTGAATGAGGAAAAGGAACCAGAACAAAGGAAGAATCTATTTTGCACAAGGTGCAAGTGTGAAGGAAAATTTTTGTGATGTCATTATTGATGGTGGGAGCACTGATAATCTGGTGTCGAGGAGATGGTCACAAAGTTGAAGCTAAAGAGGGAAAGGCACCTGCATTTGTATCGATTTCGGTTATAGAAAGACCACATAGTTTTGGTCAATGAGCAGTGCATAGTAAAGTTCAAGATCGGGAGCTACCATGATGAGGTACTCTGTGATATCATCCCCATGGATGCATGTCACATGTTGTTGGGGAGGCTGTGGCAGTTCGATAGGTGAGCTATACATGATAGCCATGCAAACACTTATTCCTTGACAAAGGATGGGGTTCATCACAAGTTGAAACCCTTGAAGGAGACTGAAGAAAAGGTATGCAGTAGTGCTAGAATTTGTTATGTAGATGGAAGAAATTTTTTAGAAGGTATGAAGCATGAGTGTGTGTGTTATGCATTGATTCCTAGAGTGAGTAAGGAGGATAGTGAGAAGGTTCAAAAGAAGTTTCGGGATGTTAGATGAGTTTTAGGATATTGTTTTTGATAATGTACATGAGGGTTTACCACCAATAAGGAAGATCAGTCATCAGATTGACTTGATTCCTGGAGCCAGTTTGCCAAATAAGGCAGCTCATAGAATGACTCCAGCAGAAAATGAGGAGTTGAATAGACAAGTTCAAGAGTTGTTGAGAAAGGGTTTGATATGGGAGAGTTTGAGTCCATGTGTAGTACCTGCAGTACTAGCACCAAAGAAGGATGGGGAGTGGAGGATGTGTACATATTCCTGAGCCATAAACAAGATAATAATTAAGTACATATTTCTCCTACCAAGGATGGATGACCTAATGGACTGTTTGAGTGGAGCTTAGTACTTCACAAAGATTGATTTGAAGAGTGGATATCACCAGATCTGGATTCGAGAGGGAGATGAATGGAAGACTGCCTTCAAGACCAAAGAGTGCCTGTACGAGTGGTTAGTCATGCCTTTTGGGCTAACCAATGCACCGAGCACATTCATGCGGCTCATGAACGAGGTACTAAAAGAATTTCTGGGAAGTTTTGTTATTGTTTATTTAGATGATATTTTGATTTTCAGTAAGAAGTTGGATGAGCATCTGATGCATATTCGGAGAGCCTTTGAGAAGTTAAGAGAATAGAAATTATTGATTAATCTGAAGAAGTGCAGTTTTGTGAAGATGGAGTTAGTGTACTTGGGGTTTGTTGTCTCTGTAGAAGGTCTCAAAATGGACCCAGAGAAGGTGAAGGCTATTCTAGAATGGCCTACCCCAAGAACTGCTACTAAGGTGAGATCTTTCCATGGTTTGGCTAGTTTTTATAGAAAGTTCATTAGAAACTTTAGTAGTATTTGTGGACCCTTGACTGAAACAATGAGAGGGGATAGAAAAGAATTCAAGTGGAGCACTCGAGCAGCAAAAAATTTTGAACTATTGAAGCAGAAGGTGACAGAGCAACCTGTTCTAGCCCTCCCAAATTTCAACAGGGTGTTTCAGGTGGATTGTAATGCCAGTGGTTGTTTCATTGGAGCAGTATTGAGCCAAGAAGGTAAGCCCGTTGCCTATTTCAGTGAAAAGTTAAATAATGCCAAGAGAAAGTATTTTGTATATGATCAGGAATTTTATGCAATAGTTCAAGCATTAAAGAAATGGAGACATTATTTGTTGCCAAAGGAATTTGTTCTATATACTAATCATCGAGCCTTGCAGTACCTAAATAGTCAAAGAAAATTAAATCAAAGGCATATGAAATGGGTAGAGTTTTTGCAGATTTATACATTTGTTTTGAAACATAGGAGTGGGAAGTCAAATAGGGTTGTAGATGCCTTAAGTAGGAGGCATACATTGATGACAAAGATGCAATTTGAAGTGGTTGGGTTCAATGAACTCAAGACACTATATGCAAAAGATCCTAATTTTGTAGAGGCTTGGAAAGCTTGCAAGGAACCTGTTACAGTGGACAGGACAAGGTGGCTGGATTTCATAATCTAGGATGACATGTTATTTAAGGGAAGTCAATTGTGTATCCCGAGGAGTTCTGTGTGGGAGAACCTAATAAAGGAGAAGCATAGTGGAGGCATGTCAAGACATTTTGGTCTAGATAAGACCATGGCCATTATTAGTGATCATTATTATTGGCCTCAGTTGTCACAGGATGTGAAGAAGTTTGTACAAAGCTGCAGGGTATGTCAGATGGCCAAAGGAGTGAGCCAGAATACAGGCTTATATCAGCCCTTACATGTACCAGAGAGGCCATGGGAGGATATAAGTATGGACTTTGTTCCTGGTTTTCCAAGGACACAATGAGGGAATGATTCAGTATTTGTGGTGGTTGATAGGCTTTTGAAGATGGCACATTTTATTCCATGTCAAAAGACCCATGATGCAGTCCACATTGCTGACTTGTTCTTCAAAGAGGTGGTGAGGCTACATGGTCTGCCAAAGAGTATTGTTTCAGATCGTGACACCAAATTTGTGGGGTACTTTTGGAGGAATTGTGAAAGAAGATGAAGACAGAGCTGAAGTTCAATACTGTACACCATCCACAAACAGATGGGCAGACAAAGGTTGTTAACAGGAGTCTGGGTAACCTACTGAGATGTTTGGTAGGAGATAAACCCAAGGGATGGGACTTGATCTTATCCAAGGCAAAATTTTCTTACAACAATTCTGTCAACAAAAGCACTGGTAGATCACCATTCCAGATTGTGTATGGAGGTAGCCCCAGAACAGCTCCAGAATTGAGGAAGATGGACCAAGAGAAGAAAATAAGTGTTGAAGCCGAAGATTTTGCAGAACACATCAAGGATATACATGCGAAGGTAAGAGAACATATTAACAAGATGAATAAATATGCAGTATAAGGCTAAGGCAGATTAGAAGAGGAGGTATAAGGAGTTCCAGATTGGAGATGCAGTAATGGTCCACTTGAGGAAAGAAAGGTTTCCCGTGGGAACCTATAATAAATTGAAGATGAAGAAATTTAGTCTTTGTAAGATTTTGAAGAAGCATGATTCAGGGAATGCATATGAGGTAGAGTTGCCTGATGGAATCAACATTTCCCCTATGTTCAACATTTCAGATTTGATAGAGTATCATGAAGGTGGAATGGAGGAAGCACCAGCAATAGGGAAGTATGACATTGCAGCACCTACTACAGAAAGGGAGGAGATTGAAGCAATATTAGATAGTCATGTGGGAAGGAGTACCAGAAATAGACAATATGAAGAATATCTTATGAAATGGAGAGAAAGGCCTGTAGAAGATTCATCCTGGCTATCTAAGGCATCAGTTGACCAGTTGGGTTTTCCTCAACCATCTGAGATGTGATGGGGTCACTTCTCAAATTACCCTAGGTGTCTGATGCAGGAGCATCTAGTGGTGTAAGGGCAATCTTGCATCACCCAAAAATAGTTAAATTTCAAGTTTCTCAGGCATGATTCAGGGAATGCATATAAGGTAGAGTTGCCTGATGGAATCAACATTTCCCCTATGTTCAACATTTCAGATTTGATAGAGTATCATGAAGGTGGAATGGAGGAAACACCAGCAATAGGGAAGTATGACATTCCAGCACCTACTACAGAAAGGGAGGAGATTGAAGCAATCTTGGATAGTCATGTGGGAAGGAGTACCAGAAACAGACAATATGAAGAATATCTTATGAAATGGAGAGGAAGACCTGTGGAAGATTCATCCTGGCTATCTAAGGCATCAGTTGACCAGTTGGGTTTTCCCCAACCATTTGAGATGTGACAGGGTCACTTCACAAATTACCCTGGGTGTCTGATGCAGGAGCATCCAGTGGTGTAAGGGCAATCTTACATCACCCAAAAATAGTTAAATTTCAAGTTTCTCAGGTTTTAGATGTTTTTACATTTTTGGATACCCTTTTCATCATAATTAAATTCCCAATTTATGGTTTTTATTTTCTATTCCTGGGTTGAAAGATATTGCAGTTTTAGTTTCCCAGATTTGCACCTGAAAATCTTCCAAGTTGGATTTGAGGCACTTAGAGCTCCTGGAATGGCCCCAAAACTTGCTAAAATCATCATAGCAGATTTCAAGTTCCTTCTTGACTTCGAGACCTTTCCAACGGTTCAAACAGTTCGCGAATTGGAGCCCTGGATCAAAAGTTATGGCCCCGGGAAGTTGGCGCACTTTCTAGAAGATACAATTGCAAATGTTCTTTTGAAATTTGAACTTCAAGTTGTAATTTTCGGCGCCAAACCACCTAAATGCAAATTTTAATGTTGTTTTGGCTCCAAACTAAAGAGGAGCTCTATTTATGGGCGGTTTTCTAATTTTTGGGTAACTTTTTGGGGACAAGCTCGCATATTGTGAAAGGGTTAATCTGTAGCTTTCTATAACTTGCATGTGTTGTAGAACTTGGGGATTTGAGATCCTCTACATGTAAGAAGCTCCATTTTATGAATAATAAAATTATTCTCTTCTTTGTGGGTTATTTTCTGTGTCTTGGGCTCCGTCCTCATTAGCAAGAAAGAGAAAATGCCACCTATATGCACTTTCACTAATGCAAATATGAGAAACCCTAAATGCAATTTTCACTAAATATAAAAAATGCTAGATGTAATTTTACTAATGTAATATGCAATGCAAGAATGAATGCAATCTATATCTAGAACTTGAATAAACTCTAAATTAGAAAATGAATGCTCAAAAGAGGAAGGCTAACCAAAATGAAATGTAGGGGAAAAGGGGTGCACTAATAGCACTCTTCTCCCCAACCATCATTCAATAATGTCCTAGGAGTCCTGATTAGATTGACTATCAACATCATAAGGTGAGTCAATTCACAATAAGGAAGACCTAGAAGGGGTCTTTTCCAACTCTTAGGGGTTCACCTCCAAGAAAATGCATGTAAAATACAAATGAACATTCAACTCACAAAATCAAGTAATGCAAGCTAAATGAAGGATGCAAATAATGGAAATATGCAATAGCGAGTTAGGATGTATGTACCTATCAAATCTGGAGATGTTGTGAGGATTCTAGAAATGAAAAGAGGCTACAAAAATATGCTAGGGAGGACAAAGATTCCTTTACTATTATCTTAGTCATGTTGCTCTTTTTTGGGGTAAATGCAGAATCTTTGGATGCCGGAATAGGATCCGAAAGAATCTATACAAAATTTAACATGGAGGAATAAGATACCTTTACTATTGTCTTAGTCCCGATCTAGGTTTTTGAAATTTTTGAGTGTGATCCCAAGATTCATGGTCTATACTTCCTTTTCCACCAAGTTTCTACTTTTGAACTTGGAAACTGGCCTATAAAATAAAGAAAATTGGATTGATTGTTTATGAGGGTTTCCATTGGTCAAACCCCGTGCTTGGTAATTAAACCTTGATGAAAAAGCATAAATTTAAAAATGGAAATGTGTGTGCCTTAATCTTAAGTGTTTATAATATTATGTAAGCTAAAACATGGAGAAACCCTATTCAAGTGTGTTAGAATAGAATTCCTAAAATGCAAATGAATGTGACCTATAAAGGAGATCTCTAATCACCCTAATATGTTATAAACATGAAATATACCTTCCTTAGGTAGAAAAAGAACGACAATGGAAGATGGAATCAATCAAGAAACAAGTCCTTAGGCTTGGAAGAATGGCTAGTTGCATCTCCAACCTAGAATCTCTCATGATCCTCAATAGGAGTCCATTATCAATCTTTGGAAATGCTAGATTTTGGCTTGAAAATGGACTTGAAGAACCTACAAAAACACTAGAAGGGTACTCCAAGACTTGAATCTCTCCTTCACTTGATTCAACTTAACACTTGCTTCTTTCAAATTATGTCTCTTATGTGAAAATGGGGTGTGAATCTTACTTTTCTAGGCACTCCTATCTAATAATCCAATTATTAGATCCTAAAGGCTGGAAAAATGCCAAATAAATTAAAATATTGTTATTTCCCACTCTTAATTCCTGAAAACTAAGCATCTAGGACTAAGACACCCTATGTGGCATCTTTTTCCCACTAGGTGGGTCTAAAACACCAGCAATGGCATCTTGGTCCCACAAGTCTTAAATTGCAACTTTCAAAGGTGGGCTACAAAGATTAATGGTTGTTTATTGATTTTGGTCAGGTTTACGATTGAAATATGCCTCAAGATGCATAAAAAGGGGTCTTAGGGTCCCAAAACAAGCGACCTAAAGGGAATTTATTGCAAGGGGTGCCAAAATAGGTCAAAATTAAGTGTGAAAATGTAAAGGTATGAATTTTTATATACTACACCTATAGGATGCAATTGCTTTATAGGCCCTCAGACCTACAAAGAAGGCATTCCACCAAGTACTCTCTCATGAAGGAATCCTAGTGAAAGGGGAATCCACAAAGTTAGACTAGAAATCAGCTTCACAGGTGCACCTATAAAGCAACATGTTAATCTATGGATAAAACATGTTAGAAAAAAAAAAAAAGCCACACAAGCAAACAAGCAAATAGTCATGTAGATAGTTGAAAAATTGAAGGAAGAGAATTCAAAGGGGTCCCTCAAGAATGCTTGAAAATAAAAGGGGTCCACTCAAGGGAAATGCTATTTTAAAGTGTAAAAATTCCTTTCACAAATTGATTCAATAAACAATGAATCCTTTGAAAAGATGTTCACCTCATCAAGGATTTTGAAAGGAAGAAAATGCCTCTTCATGAGGGGAAGCTCAAGAATTTTCTTGCAAGAAAATATTATCACACCTCGAAGGAAAGTTTTTCAAACTCATTCTTTGTTAACCAATGAAAGAGTAAACACATTTCATTTGGGGTCCATGTTGAGAATGCAATTTTTAAAAAAAATTGCAACAATTTTTTGGAAAAGATTATTTCGCCATGAATTCATTTTCTAAAAAAAGTTGGACATCATGGTGATGTCATCACACACACAAGGGACAACATATGAACACCAAAATGCTACAACTCAAGCTAAGAAGAGAGAAATATGAAAAAAGAGACAAATACATTATGTAAAAAGGGAATCGGGTGATCTGATATATATATAAGTATAATAATAGTATATAGATGAACTATCATCAACCCCCTACTATATCAAACCATGTGAAAAATGCACAAGAAGAAAAAGTAAAAATAAAAAATTTGGGTCAACATGGAAGGGAGGTATAAATTCCCCCAACACTTGGCATTGTCCCCAATTTGCCAAAAAATAATATAGATAATAGAGGAAGAATGATTCCAAAAATAGAGAAATTTTTATGACACATAATCACTCTTGTATCCAAGCACCTACAAGGGTGAAAATGGTCATACAGGAACACATAATGTAAGCATGGGGGAAGACATCACAAAAAACACACACCTAATCTAAAGGTAAAGAAGAATCGCCCCTAACACTCATTGACCAAGAGGTTGTCTACTCCCCAATGTAGATCGTTAACAAAAAGGTGGATGATCCCTTAGTGGTGGAATATTAATGGGGAGACCCTCCAACCCCCCTTCAACAAGAGCTAAGGAAGGAGACACTTTATGATCTCCTCCAGTCAGTTTCAGTGCAGCGAAGGTCAACGATTCCATGAAAATTGTTGATAGTGACAAGACCTTGTTTAAAGAGTTGAGCTTGCACCTCATAGGAGTGCCATGTGTTACCTCAATGGGTGAGGGAGTTGGTGCCCAAGATTCACTGCTAGGCTCACTAAGTGACTTAGGGGATGTTAGAGCTTCCTCCATCACAAGGAAAACACACACTAGTGAAAAACCACCCTTCAAAGAAGGTTGACACCTCTTATGCCCCCGATTACTAGAAGGGCCAACCTCCACCTTCTACTTCGTCAGAGGGTGTGAATTACCAACAAATGAGGAGGAGAAAACCATGAAAGGCACCACTAAGGTGTTCAACATGTCCATGAGTTTAGGGAATGGTGGGATGTCTAGTAGGGACATCAAGAGAGGTATATGATGCTTGAATCTTGATGAATTGCTCTTGAATTCTCTCTTGAATACTTGAATGCTTGGATGCTTAGATTCCTTGTTAGATTGCTAGGTAAATATATGAGTGAAGGAACCTTGTATTTATACTTATCTATCCTTACTATCCCAAAATTACATCACACCAAGCTGACATATGAATTGATTAAATAAAGGAGGCTAAATCTTTCCAAGATTTGAAATTAAATCCCAAAAATAACTTAAGGGGGAATAAGATACCCTAGGTGGCATCTTAGTCCTAAGGCCTAAAACTCAGGGCACAAACTCCAAAAATGGGGCCATTTAAGGTTCCTTTTAAAAGAGGGTCCCAAGATGCTCTAGGTGGAAAAAAGACACCCTAGGTGGTGTCTTAGCCCTAATCCAAAAATCAGTGACACACATCTAGAATCCTTAAATTATCATTTACCCTTTAATGCTTGTAGGCATTAGCCATAAAAATATATAATTTATTAGGCTTGTGGGTGCAAAATAGGAACAATTAAGACATAAATAGGGATAAACAAAGAAAGGAGGGCCCAAACAAGAGTGAAAATGCAAGGGTATTTATTTTCCTACACTACATTTTACCACCACTTTAGTGATTGGATGAACTTTCTTCAAACTCGCACTAAAGTAGCCAACCACACAATCACAATGGATTCAAATGTACTACTACTAGTAATATAAGATGACAATAATCAAGAGGGTGGAAAAGCCCCCAGGATCAAGATCCAATGGAAAACCAACATAGGCACAAAGGAATGCACTTGTAGATGGTATATGAATCCATAACCAAATCACAAAAATACACCATAAAAGATAGAAAAATAGAAAGGAAAAAGAAAAAAAGAAACAAATCAAGCTTCAACTGGTTGTCCAACGCACAGTGGATTGGGTCTAGGTTGTGTTTCAAAAAAATAATTACAAGTGGAAAGTTCTATCCACTATGCAAACAAAACACATTCTCACAAGGACTAGTGAAGCTAGTTATCCACTAGGCGAGCCCCAGAAGGTCCATATCAAAGTCATACCCCCGTGACTATGATAAGGACAAAATAAAGAAAATTTATGTTTTTAAGGGATAGTGAAGCTAGGTATTCACTAGGTGAGCCCCAGGGGACCATATCAAATACATGCCTCCATGAATTTAATAAGGTACAAAAATGCATGCTCACAAGGGCTAGTGAAGCTAGGTGCTCACTAGGTGAGCCCCATGAACCATATCAAAGCCATACTTCCATGAATTTAATAAGGTACCAAAATAAAATGCAACAAGAAAAAGGGATGTTCAAAGGGATTTTTCTTCATTCATGCAAGGTCTCATCTTAGGGAACATTGTTCTTAATGTTTCCAAGAGAGGAAAAGTCAAATAAATATCACACTCTCAGAGGAAATCAAACACAATGAAACCACCACGAAAATGGCACATCACAAGCAAAAATAAAATCACACATTGAAACATGAGTTTCAATGTATGCCCCCACTTTAAAGCAGTTGCTAACACCACTAGTATGAGCAATTACTTTAAATTACCAAAGGATTAATGCTAACAATAAAGAGGAAATGAGAGATTATTTGGAAATCCCTATGCCAGGTAATATGTTTCCAATGAGATACATCATGAATAAGTATGTCACATGTGAACCAACTTAAGGCATGTTGTCCACATCTCAAGCTTTCATTTTTATATACATGAAATGTGATCAACTAGACAAAAGAGATCATGACAAGTGACATCCAGTGACAAGTCTATTTGACCCTTGACCCCACTCAGTGCAAGAAAAGGATGAGCCAAATTTTATTAATATAAATTAGAGCAATTAGGTGCTTCAACACTAGGGAGAGCATCACACTCATTAAGATGTTGAATTTTATCACTAAAGCCTTACATTCATTAGTAGAATGAACATGAACTCTATCATATGCACAAAATGAATTCTTGTAGTAAATATTATTTTATGTTCTTGGAGGAAGATAGATCAAAAAATCTTGGAGGAGCCTTGAGATGATACTCTGTTGACAAAATATGCAAATCAGGTTCACCAAAATGAAACATAGAAAATTTGCATATTCTAAATGGAGATCACTAATTCTCTATTTTCCATTCAAATATGAGCTCACTTTCAAGGCTTTAAGCATCCCCACATTCCCCTATTTTTCATTTTGGTGAACCTAACATTTTAGAACATTCATTTTTCTAATTTGGAGTTCATTAAAGTCCTACATCTAGGTTCCTTTCACTCTTGCATTGCATAGATTGCATTAGTGAAAGAGCATATAGGCTGAATTTTTTCTTTCTTGCATCATTTTATCTCATTGAAAAAATGAAAAGTGCATTGTTAATTATCCTAATTTCATTTAGAATCATTTTTATTGCATACAAAATGAAAAAAAACTGATTTCAACTTTGCATCCAATTACTTGTCATTAGTCACTTTTTCTTGCATTCATTTACAAATTTTTTGTTTCTAAACACCAAGCCCCTATATAGGCAACCTAGGAACACTCTAAACAATCTAGATTTTTCTAGTTTTCTGAAAAAAATCTTTGCTAGGACTAAAATGTTATTCCTAGCATCTTAGTCCTTCTGTGGATTTTAGGATCAAAACCTTGTCTGTGTTATTTTCTTCCTATTACAGTTATTGGAACCTTAGAATTCCATTAGTAGGATCAAGACACCATTAGTGGCATCTTAGTCCCTGTTGAATTTTACTTTCAAGTTTTCAAGATATGAAATTTATTTTTTGTGCTTATGTTTGTTGCTTTAAGTTTTTTGTTATAGTTTGCAGAATTGATATTTCAATTTCTTTCATTTCTAGTGTAATTGTAAGGATGAGATATTGTATTCATTGTAATTTCTTTGGTTTACCCCTTGCATGAGTTGTACTACTTGGTTTCCTACTACTAATACTATGGTGAGGTGAAGTGTGAGACTCATGGAATTCCATGATAAAATACTTTTTGTGGATCTTGGGTTATCTAGCACTCTTACTCTGAGTGTTAGTATTAGTTCACTAAGTATCGACTATACCTTTGATACCTCTTTTGCTATGCCTACCTTACCTAAAAGTGCTATGTCAAGTGTTCAAACAATGTATAATCATATACCTCAAGAAAAGATAATGAAAATACATGAATACCTATCCCATTTACAAGATAGTGTGAGTACTAAAAACATTTCCAACACTGTTATACCTACCATAGATAGTATTCACCACATGATTGAAAGTGATGAAAGGCTAGAAGTTGTGCATAAAATAGATCATATAATTGGAAAACATATTCCTTCCATCACCAATGGTTTTCAAGCTTCAAATAATGTGAAAATCAAAGGAGGAAATCAAACTCCTCTGTATTTGTGGACAATGAATTTGGGACCTGAAGGTTCTCTAACTCTTCTAGGTTTTTCCCCTAAAAGGAGAGAAATGGTACCAAAATGCTAATGTCTATAGTAAAGATTAATGTTATGAGGGATGTAATATTCCTAATTATGATTTATAAATGCAATGAAATGAAAAAGAAATGATTTATTTATGATAAACGTAAGGAATGCAAAGTGCTGGAAAACACAGTGATGTATGCAAAAACACTTAAGAATGCAAGTAAACGATAAAATAATTAAACAAAAATGGAGAGATGCAACTGGAATATGAAATTTGATGCAAATAAGCTCTCGAATCCTATAGAGTTGACTAGAAATGTTGAATGAGACACTTACACCAAACTAGGTGACTTAGTCCAGTTTTAGGGAAAATATGTCAGACTAGGAATCTGCCAAATGGGTATAAGAAAAATTGTAGAAATCACCTTTCAAGCTTAGAAGTGGGACTAATTCACCACAAATGGTGACTTATTCCCCTTTATAATTTCTAGAATTTTAGAAAAATATTATGTACCTTTCAGTCTATACTTTCCTTCATGATAGGTGTCTGATCCTGATTCGTGCAGGAGCACCTAAAAAGCAATATGTAGCACTAGGAAAATTTGGAAGCCTAGGAAGAAATTTTGTGTCTTGATACTTCAAGGTCATGTTGACCATTTAATTTGGAGTTAGCGGTGTTAGAAGATGTTAGGATGAAGGTTGATCAGTAGCATATGGTAGATGGAATGATTTTCACAACTTGTTTCCACTAGGATTCACTAAGAGATGGTAATAAAGCCCAAAATGTTGCATTTGTGCAATTTTGTCCTTATATGGTGGTTATGTCTGACCAAGGGAAATGTACCCACCTTATGAACCTTTTAAAGGTGTGTTTTGACCTGTTCTAGGGGTTAGAGAAGCTTTTGTTGCATTTGAAGTTTGCTGTTATAAGGAAAAGCAATGAAGTTCTTGTATTTTTCTAGTTTTTAGTTCTTTTAGAGTGTTAATGGAGCTTTCCAGGCATTGAGAAATGTGTGGCACCTTTAATAATTGATTTTCAAGTTTTGTGTGGTCAGTAGTAAGGTTGTTTCATCATTTTCTTGCTTTGTTCTTAGTTAGGTTTTGTTCTTTCCATTGCTGATCAGTCTAGCAAGCTGTTAACCATGGAGTCTTAGACCTCTGTCTTCCACTATACCTAGTGTATAGTCTATGGGAAATGAGGCTAAGCTCCATGCATGTATATAGAATAGGTTTAGGAGTTTGTAGGAGGCAAGGTTTCATGGAAAAGGTCTTTTCCTAGGTGAGCTTGGCTATGCTTGGTTAGGAAAGACGGTGAAAACAAAAACTAATGTTGTAGGGGTGACTATTCTGGGCCAACTCAGGGTGTGTGGTGGCTGTAGAAGGCCTTACAAAGGCTTGGTAGGAAGCAAGAGATCTCACCAATCCATTTGGTGACTGAAACAAGTTGACTATTCATTGTGTATTCAAGAAATGGCCTAAAAAGCCCTAAAACCTAGAAAAAGAGGGTTACACCTGTGTACAGCCTGTGAAGGCCGATAACCTCAAAAATCTTGGAGAGGTAGGAAAATGAACTACGGTCTCTTTTGGAAGATTGTGATGTTCTTCAGGAAGTTTGGGATTTTAAGCCTACTTTCTCGAGTTAGGAGGCCTAATTAGGGCTCAAGGGCTACTAGCCCTTTTTAAACCCTAGAATAGGGTTTGGTGAGAGCGATGGAGAAATGAAGTATGGTGGATGATCAGGAACCCTAGGTGGATATTTTTGAAGCTATGGAAGTCAACACACTCCCCTACAACAAGTTAGTAAAGCTTGGAGGTTTAGTGACCTTTAGGGAAGAGTAAGGGCCAAGGGTGAGATAGCGGCAAGGCACTAGGATTGGCTTGGTGGAATGAAAGAATGATGATAGTGGGGTTGGCCAGAAGAACCATGGGTTTCTATACCTAAAATAGGACCTAAAGGTTAAGGTGGGAGAGTCACATAAGAGTTCTTGTGAATAAGGACCCAGAGCATGGGATAGTGAGTGTCTCATCCAACCCTGCCCTATCAAATTTGTATCAGAGGGAGTAAAAGATTTAGGAAGAATCTTGTATGTCATACCTTGAATCCAATGGTTCTACCATCATGGTGAAAAATTTAGAATTGGCCAAGATGATTGAAGAGAAAGAGGAGGACAATAAGTTGTTAAAAGAAAGAATAGAGAAACTTGAGAAAGCATTGAACAATGTGAAGTTGGAAGGAAAAATACCAAAGGAAGAAGAGGTTGCAGAGGAAGACAAGATCACTGAACCTGACCCTATTTTGGAGGAAGATCCTTTCTTGAAAGCATTGAAGGCGTTGAGTGGAAAAGGAGTTGAAGGAATACCACTATTTAGTGGAAAAATGGAAGCTGATTTGGTCATGGATTGGATAGAGGGAATGGAAAACCATTTTGAATGTGATAACATCACTGAGGCACATAAGGTAAAGGTGGCCAAATCAAGACTATGAGGTTTTTCCTTGACATGGTGGAAGTTCATTCAGACAGAGAGGGAAAAAGAAGGAAAGCAGCCTATCTCTACTTGAAAGGGAATGGTTGCCAAGATAAGAGAAGCATACATGGTAGATGACTATGAGATTTAGTTACACAAGAAGAAGCAAAGCTTAAGGTAGAAAGACCAAGATGTGAATACCTACATAGAGGAGTTCCAATAACTTTGTATGAGGTCTAATATTTTAGAAGATGAAAGTCTCAAGGTGGCTAGGTACCTTAATGGTTTGAAATGGAACATTCAGGAGGAGATGGCTCTTTTAAGTTCTAAGACAGTACATCAATGTTACCAATTGGCTGTCAAGATTGAGGAAAGGAACAAGAGGAAGCAAGACTAGGCTTCTAAGGGTAGAGGAAAAGGCAGAGATCAAAGATATCAAAGAGGACAGTGAGGTGGCTACCAAGGTAGATGCAATGACCAAAGAAACCAAGGAGAGTCTAAATTTACAGATCATGGAGGTGAAATATCTTCTAGAGGAGGATACAATAGGGATAGAGGACCTCAAGGAGGTTCAAATAGAGGAAGAGGAGTAGGCTAGAGCAATTCATACTTTGCAAACATGAAATGCTACCATTGTGGAAAAGTAGGTCATCCTGCTTATAGGTGCCCAGAGAAAGCATCTTCATCAAGCAATGAGAAGAGAGTGGCTTATGCACAAGAGGACACCATGAGTCCTAAGGCATCTGAGGTCAGTAATATTGAATCTAAGGTAGGAGAGAATCTGATGTTCAATAGAGTTTTGATCAAACAACTGGTCAAGGAAGAACCAAAACAAAGGAGAGCTCTATTTACAGTAAGATGCAAGAGACTTGGAAAAGTGTGCAAGGTTATAGTAGATTCAGGTTCAATAGACAATATCATCTCAGAGGAGGCAGTAATGAAACTGAAATTGGAGAAGGTACCCCATACGAACCCCTACAAGGTCACATGGCTAAACAAGCGACAAAGTGTTTTAGTAAATGAGCAAGTAACAGTGGAGTTTTCCATTGGAGGGTACAAGGATAAGTTAGTTTGTGATGTGTTACCCATGGATGCCTATCATATACTATTGGGTAGACCATGGAAATATGATAGAGGTGCCATATATGATGGGAAAGAGAACACCATCTCATTCAAGAATGATGGGAAGACTTTCAAGTTGCAGTCACTGTTAGAAGAAAAAGAAGGATGGTCAAAGACACCAAACATCATGTTGAGCAGTGGAAAAGAGCTCCTTAACAACCTACATCAAGGGGGTGAAGGATATGTGGTTGTGTTACAATCTAAAGAAGAAGACAAGGCTGAAAAGACAGTCTTACCGGAAGAAGTTCAAAAGTTACTTGAAAAGTACAAGAGCATAGTTAGTGATGGTACACCTACAACTCTACCACCAAAGAGAGGCATAAGTCATCAAATTGAATTCATACCTGGAGCTTCATTACCTAAAAAAGTAGCATACAAACTTACACCAGATCAAAATCTAGAGGTAGCTAGACAAGTGCAAGATTTGTTGGATCAAGGATTGATTCAAAAGAGCATCAACCCATGTGTAGTACCAGTGGTTTTAGCAACTAAGAAAGGAGGTAAGTGGAGGTTATGTACTGATTATAGAGCAATAAATAGAATCACAATCAGATATAGATTCCCTATCCCTAGGATTGAAGACTTGATGGATTGTCTTGGAGGAGCTTAGTACTTCACAAAGTTGGATCTCGAGAGTGGATACCATCAAATCATAATTAAGGATGGTGATGAGTGGAAGACAAAATTGAAGACAAATGATAGGTTATATGAATGGAGAGTTATGCCATTTGGCCTCTCTAATGCCCCTAGCACATTCATGAGGCTCATGAATGAAGTGCTCAAGGATTTTATAGGGATATTTGTGGTAGTGTACCTTGATGACATCCTCATATTCAGCAAGACAATAGAAGAGCATTTGAAACATGTGGAGTTGGTTCTTAGAAGGTTGCAAGAGGAGAAGTTGGCAATAAATCTAGAGAAGTGTGATTTCTTCAAACAAGATCTTGTGTATTTTGGTTTTGTAGTGTCCAAAGGATCATTGAAGATGGATCCGAGCAAGGTGGAATCCATCCTAAACTAGCCTATGCCAACCACAAGGATAGAGGTAAGAAGTTCTCATGGATTGGCTCAATTTTATAGAAAATTCATAAGGAACTTTAGTGGAATATGTGCACCAGTCCTAGATAAAATCAAGGGTGGTTTAAAAACAAAGTTTTTGTGGACTCAAGAAGCTGAGAAAGGGTTTGAGAAATTGAAACAAGAGGTGGCAACTCAACCTATTCTCTTATTACCTAGTTTTGACAAATTGTTCACTATTGAATGTGATGCTAGTGAAGTGGTAATAGGAGGAGTGCTAAGTCAAGAGGGTAGGCCTATAGCCTTCTTTAGTGAGAATCTAAATGAAGCAAAGAAGAATTATTCAACCTCTAACTTAGAAATTTATGCTTTGGTTTAGTCACTTAGGAAGTGGAGGCATTACCTTCTACCCAAGGAGTTTGTAGTCTTTACTGACAACCAGGCACTTAACTTTATCAACACTGAAGAGAAGTTGAGTAATAGGCATTTGAAATGGATGGAATACATCCAAGCTTTTACCTTCACCATCAAGCACAAGAAGGGACAACTAAACAAAGTAGCAGATGCACTAAGTAGGAGATTGTTGATAGTGCAAGAGATATAGATCAAGAGCATTGGCATAGAGAGTTTCAAGGATCCCTACGGAGAAGATGAAGACTTTTCAGAGGTCTGTAAGGTATGTTCTAACTTTGAGAACCATTTCCATAGCCAATACTTTGAGTATACTTTTCAAAGTGGGTTATTATTTAAAGAAAATTAGTTATGTGTTCCAAGAGGGTAAATGAGGGAAAATCTAATTCAGGAAAATCATAATGGCAGTCTTAGTGGACATTTTGGCATCAATAAGACTTTAGAACTAGTGCAAAGATTCTATTACTAGCCTAAGTTGGCAAGAGATATTAGAAAGTATGTGGAACAATGTGTTGTGTGTATGAAGGCTAAGGGAGGAGCTAGTACTGCTGGTTTATATCAACCCCTACCCATTCCTAACAGAGCATGGGAGTGTGTGAGCATGGATTTTGTGGTAGGCCTTCCTAAGACCAAGACTGGTTTTGACATTGTCTATGTAGTGGTAGACAGATTTAGCAAGATGAGTCATTTCATTCCCTATAAAACTACTCATGATGCTAGCTACATAGCTCGTCGTTTCTTCAAATAAGTTGTAAGGATCCATGGATTTCCTTTCAGGATTGTTTCAGACAGGGATGTGAAGTTTATGAGTCATTTTTGGAAGACTCTATGAAGTAGATTGGGTACCGACCTATCTTTAGGATCAGCTTACCATCCTCAAACTGATGGTCAAACAGGGGTGGTTAACAAGGTGATAGGTAACCTTCTAAGGTGCTTAACTAAAGAATATGGACAAACATGGGATATGGTTATCTCACAAGCTGAGTATGCTTACAATGATAGTGTGAACCGAACCACAGGGAAGAGTACTTTTGAAGTGGTGTATGGGATGCACCCAAGAGGAATATGTGAGCTTAGAGATCTTGGAGCTATGGAACATAGGAGTGGACATGCAAAAGACTTTAGTCAAACCATGAAAGAGATTCAGGAGCAAGTGAAGAAGACAATCATTGAGGCTACACAAAAATTGAAAGAGAAGGAATATATGTCAAGGAAAGATGTGCAATTTCAAGTAGGAGACTATGTTATGGTCCACCTTAACAAGTCAAGGTTGCAGAAGGGAATGTCAACCAAGTTGCAAATGAAGATAGTAGGACCCTGCAAGATATTGGCCAAGTATGGCAAGAATGCATACAAGGTGGAGTTACCAACCAATCTAGGAATCTCAAAAGTTTTCAATATAGCTTACTTGATCAAGTACAAGGGATTAGTCAATGATGTTGATTAGAATAGTTAGGATATCTTCAAGGACATAATAAATATATCCCTACCAAATCAAGACAAGGCTCAGGCATAGAAGATCTTGGAGTCAAGAGTGAAGAAGGCTACAAGAAACAAGGTGTAGATGGAGCACATTATCAAGTGGAAGAACAAACATGAATCAAAAGCCACATGGGTACAAGAAGACCAGTTCAAGAAGTTTGGTATTGACCTATCATTGGTTTCTCCTTCCATTCCTTAGTGTTTGGGCTGAGAGGGGAGAATGGTGCAGGAGCACCTAGAAAGCAATATGTAGCACTAGGAAAATTTGGAAGCCTAGGAAGAATTTTTGTCTCTTGATACTTCAAGGTCATGTTGACCATTTAATTTTAAGCTAGTGATGTTAGAAGATGTTAGGATGAAGGTTGATCAATAGCATATGGTAGATGGAATGAGTTTCACAACTTGTTTCCACTAGGATTCACTAGGAGATGGTAATAAAGCCCAAAATGTTGCATTTGTTTAGTTTTGGCCTTATATGGTGGTTATGTCCAACCAAGGGAAATGTACCCACCTTATGAACCTTTTAAAGGTGTGTTTCAACCTGTTCCAGGGGTTAGAGAAGCTTTTGTTGCATTTGAAGTTTGCTGTTATAAGGAAAAGCAATGAAGTTCTTGTATTTTTTTGGTTTTTATTTCTTTTAGAGTATTAATGGAAGTTTCCAGGCACTGAGCAGTGTGTGGCACCTATAATAATTGATTTTCAAGTTTTGTGTGGTTATTAGTTAGGTTGTTTCATCATTTTATTGCTTTGTTCTCAGTTAGGTTTTGTCCTTTCCATTGTTAATCAGTCTAGCAGGTTGTTAACCATGGATTCTTAGACCTCTGTCTTCCACTATACCTAGTGTACAATCCATGGGAAATGAGGCTAAGCTCCATTCCTATATATAGAATAGGTTTAGGAGTTTTTAGGAGGTAAGGTTTCATGGAAAAGGTATTTTCCTAGGTGAGCTTGACTATGCCCGATTAGGAAAGACGGTGAAAACAAACACTAACATTGTAGGGGTGACCATTCTCTTCCAATGATGGTTGCAGGAGACCTTACAAAGTCTTGGCAGGAAGCAAGAGATCTCACCAATCCATTTGGTGACTGAAACAAGTTTACTGTTCACTGTGTATTTAGGAAATGGCCTAAAAATCACTTAGAAAACCTACAAAAAGAGGGTTATGCCTATGTATGGCCTGTGAAGGCCTATAACATCAAAAATATTGGAGAGGTAGGAAAATGAACTAGGGTCTCTTTTGGAAGATTGTTATGTTCTTTAGGAAGTTTGGGATTTTAAGCCTACTATCTCCGGTTACGAGGCCTAATTGGGGCTTAAGGGCTACTAGCCCTTTTTAAACCCTAGAATAGGGTTTGGTGAGAGTGATGGAGAAATGAAGTATGGTGGATGATCAGGAACCCTAGGTGGATAGTTTTGAAGCTATGGAAGTCAACACACACCCTTGCAACAAGTTAGAAAAGCTTGGAGGTTTAGTGGCCTTTAGGAAGAGTAAGGGCCAAGGGTGAGAGAGCGGCAAGGCACCAAGATTGGCTTGGTGGAATGAAAGAATGATAATAGTGGGGTTGGCCAAAAGAACCGGGGGTTTCTATACCTAAAATGGGACCTAAAGGTTAAGGTGGGAGAGTCACCTAAGAGTTCTTGTGAATAAGGACCCAGAGCATGGGACAGTGAGTGTCTCATCCAACCCTGCCCTATCACTA
Organism: Sequoia sempervirens; assembly: GCA_007258455.2. Classification (NCBI taxonomy): domain Eukaryota; kingdom Viridiplantae; phylum Streptophyta; class Pinopsida; order Cupressales; family Cupressaceae; genus Sequoia; species Sequoia sempervirens. Next base: position 227,277,257 of record VDFB02000015.1, on the reverse strand, counting down.
ATTCTACAGAAAATAGGTTGAAAGAAGTCTCCAAGCTTTACCTAGGGCTTTGTTGACTTTGATGACTTTGCAGCACATTTTTGACACTTTCGTCTTTAACAAATCTACATACAAGACCTACAAACACACATGCAAAGAGGAGAAAATGGGTTAGGGGTTAGAGTATAGGGGTTTTCCTTGGTCAAACCTCGATTTGTTAATCAAACCCTATGAAAGTGAAATGAAATGAGAAGAGAATGATATATAAACAAAATTCTTTTTTATAAATTTACCAAACCCTTGATGTATAAATCTAAAGATATGCAATGAAGTGCTACAATGGATGACTTGATTATGCTTAGAGATGCTTGAATGATTGAGAATGATAAAGTGAATGAATGCTTGAGTGTTGGATGAATTAGGTGTAAAATGAGGGGGAAAACCCTTTTATTTATACTTTATTTTCCAATAATTCTCAAAAATGACACCTCATAGGCTGACCTCAAGGGTAAGAGAATAAAATCCCACCAAGAAATCAAAATTATTTTAATTTTTGTGTCGTCGCCCTAGGTGGCGACTTGGTCCCACTAGGGCAATTTTACTAGGTGCCAAAAATTAAAGTGCATCTAATAAAGTTTAACATGAATATCCTAAAAAATACACTTAAGTATGGTCAGAAAGTTCATTAGTAGGTCATTTAAACATGATAAAGGGTTGAATTAGTGATGAAAAGTCTTGAAAAGCATGAGAGCTTGTTACAAATCTTTACAACACTTTGAACTAAGACTTGGTAAGTGATCAAAATGGTGTATTTAGGTGAATTATATTGAAAGGGTCCTAGAAAAGTGTGAAAGTGGGTTACAACACTTCACAACACTTTTACAAGAAATCCTCAAAGTCTTAATTATTCACAAGGGTCCAAGACCTAAAGTCGATGTGTTTTCCACATTACAACACTAAATCTAGATAAAACCAAGCTAAAGTCCACTAGAAAGACTCAAGTCAGCATAAAAATGTCAACTATACATTTTTTTGTGAGACATCATTCAACCATAATCTCTATTCCCACCTATACCAATCCTCAAGTGACCACAAAAATGCAACCAATTAGAAATATCTTTCCTACCTTGAACATTTCCACTAGTGCTCCTTATACCTATGTGGCATCTAACCTTATATCTCCTCACGTAATTAATTGATTCACTAGTCCTCCCAACACACACACACTACCACCATATTCACCTCCATCCTAGAAAAAAAAAAATGACCCTATCATTGAATACCTTTTACAAATCCTTTCATCTATTCAACATCAAGTTTCCACCATAAATCAAAAGCAAAATGGTCTACCCTCAAACTATGTCAAAAGCAACCCACTATCTTTGGAGATATTGAGAACTCTGGTGCCACAAGCTATAGATATCCCTAGATTTGTGAAATAAGGAGGAAAGGGATATCCTACTAATCATGTTAAATCATTACTTCCTTGTGTGGTGGCATTATCCTTTAGGATAAAATTTATGCTAAGCTTTTTCCCTGACCCTTGAAAGACATTTCTTTGGACTAGTTTTATGCATTATCGAATAACTTATTTTTTTCATTTAATGAACTTGTTGAAGCATTTATTAACCATTTCCAAGTGTAAATGGTTCCTAAAATGACATTATCTAATTTGATGAGAAGTAAAAAAATGAGGGTGAAAAATTCAATGACTTTATTTCACATTACCAATTGCTTTATTCCCAAATTAGTGTAAAGATCCTTGATTCTCACCTTCAAAAGATGTTCATAGAAAATTTTTAAAAATACAAGACAAGCTTACCATGATGAAATTTCATTCCTTCATGCACTTGTGCACTTCCCTTCAAGATTACTAGAATTCCATAGGTAGTTGTGAACCAAAAACCACTTCTATCCATCCTAAAAATTTTGAATCTTCAAACCTAAACACGTACCAACCTTTTAGAAGAAACAATAAAATTTTCCTTCAACTAAATTCTACCTCCCAACCTACCCAAAAAGTTGATAGCCAAGTAGCTACTATAAAGAAGAGTAATCCTTATATCTTTGGGGATCTGCAAAGATACTTTACTCCCTTACTTGACACACATCACAACATCATGACCCAACTATTAAATAAGAACATGCTTACCTTACCTCCCATTTGACCTCTTGATCCTAGCAAGCCATTACCTTTGAGGTTTAGACACAATGTCTATTTTTCTTATCACTAACAAAAAGGACATGATACAAAACATTGCAAGCATCTTAAACATCTTGTACAAGACCTCATTGATTTTAATCCTATCCAAATTGGAGGTGTGAATGACAAAGGTAATAAATATGTAGCTCCTCCTAACCAAAACTTGCAAATATTTACCAATCCCAACCTAACCATAATATTTCATTTGTTAAGGCTAGTGAAACTAAACCTGATGTGATGAGCATTGACACAGATGATGAGACCATGAACAATAATGAACAAAATCCTATAGATACTAATTGCCAAAGTCATATTAGTACAATGATAAGAGTGATTGAAATTGAGCCTTGTAAAAAAAAACCAAAATTCCTATTAGCATTACTTTCTCTTCACAAGAAACAATAAAAAATGCACATGATGGTCCTCTTTAAATAGCCCGTAGAATCAATTACATGCCCACTCTTGGGATTTTAGTCGATCCTATATGTGGATATAATGTGATCACAGAAGACTCTTATATGTGCATGAAATGACTCAAGATAGATATGATAAATCAAAAGCATGGATTAAAATGCATGATGGTTTTGCTTATGCTACTATGGGCTTGATGACACTCGCTTTTCAAGTAGAACTGTAGAGATCAAATGTATCATTCTCCATCATCTCTAATTGATATCAATTTCATGTGAAGTTAGGCTACAAATGGCTTCACTCCATGAATGAAATCACATCCATTGTCCATAAGTTCTTAAAGTTTCCACTCAGTAATGAAATATTCACTATGAACCATAGTGGCTTTAGACCTCCATCTTCCCATGGAAAATTTTCCTTAGACTATTTTTGGCCTGAGCCCATGGAACCTATAAGACCCCATGGGGACTTCCTTTTCTTATCCTCCCAAAAGTCCAAACAAAAATGCATTGAAAAGTTATCCCTCAAAAATTTACCTCCACCTATGATTGAACCTCCACCCCTTGAAGAAAATAATATTGAGTTTAAAGCCCTTTCAACTAACCAAGACCCATCCATAAAAAAATCCATTTCCTATTTCCTACAAAAGGCCAAAAGAGAACTAAACAAGTCCTAGTCCGCCTCCTAAAAAAATTTATAGAGACAAAGAGAAATTGGTTGAACAACCTTCCATGGTTTCTTCGATTCTTCCCCACAAGAAGAAAAGGAGCCTATGGCTGTAAAAATCACTCCTACACAAATGCAAATTGAAAAACATAATAAAATAAATAGAGATGCTAGAGAGCATAGGCATAGATGTTATGCTATTTCTAAAAATAAGAATGATGGAAGCAACATAGAAAATATTAATTCAAACTTGACAATAGCGATAAAGAATGAGCCTCCCCCATTACCAAAACCAACAGCTCCTATGTCTCTAGCACAACAAGGACCAACACCTTCTATGGATACTATTATTCATCCTCCTATTGTGGTTAACTTGGATGACGATGAAGAAACTACTAAAATTGATGAGGAAGTGCATAATGAGTTGAATTTTTTATTCTCCTCTTCCATGAGCTTGACTGATAACAACTGTGGTGATCCTCCTAAACTAAGTGATGCACCACATGTTGAATTTGGTGATTCTCCTAGTTTAATGTTTGATATTGTCCCTCTCACTAGTGATTTGCATTCTACATATATTGAACAAGACTGGGATGTGAATGACATTCTAGATGGTTGACTCGCATGTACTTTACTAGTTTTTTTGCTTTCTGTTTTGCTTTGTTTTTGGTTGATTGTATGTCTATAATTCGATCCCTTGTATTGTTTTATGTTTCCTCTCTATGTGCATTCCTCTATTTGTACCTTCCTTTTTCTATATGTCATAAGCTTTTTTTCCTTTTATTTGGTTTTTACCTTTTATTTTCATTTATCTTCTCATTTTTGTCTTGTGGTTTCCTTTTTGGGATGATGCAATGCGTCGAAACACCCTATGTCTCTTGCATGTTAATCCAAAATATTTTTCATTATCTTTTCTTTTCTTGTCTTTTTTTTCTTCTGTTTTCCTTTTGGGGATGATGCAAGGTGTCGAGACACCCTATCTCTCTTCCATGTTGACCCAAACTATTTTTCATCATCTTTATTTTCCTTTCTTTTTTTGTCTTATTTTTTCCTTTTTTGGATGACACAAGGCATTGAGATACCCTATGTCTCTTCCATGTTGACTCAAAAGGTTTTTGATTTTTTTTTCTCTCTTTGTATCATTCTTCTAGTTCTATGTGTATTTAGGGAATGATGACAATTCTAAGCTCTCTAATATCATTGCATCAAAGATAGATATTGACATTGAATCCATAGATCCCTTATGTGTTTCAGGGGGGAAACCCTCTTTTCCTTTTTCATTTTTGGCTACTTTAAAGTAATTTCTCACAACATGGTGTTTAGCAATTTCTTTAAAGTGGGGGCATACGTTAGCATTACATTAGCATTATTTTGGCATGATTTCAATTGTATTTTTTATTGAATCATGTTCCTTTATGTGATTTCCTTACTGCACATGATGTGTTTTTCTCTTTGTGGTGACATTGGGAGTAATGTCCTTTAATAGCTTGATCTATCTTACCATATTACATTTTTCTTTGTGGTGATGCAACACGTTGCATTCCTTAAGTTGCAAATCTTTTATCCTTTGATTGGTCATCTCTTTGAGAAATTAGGAACCATGTCCTCTAAGATTAAGACCTCACATGAGAAAATTAAAATCCCTTCAAATATCCCTCTTTGAGGTATGTGTAGGATCATGATGGGCCAAAAAGTGGCGATATGATGGGTATGTGGATGACAACTTTTCTTTTACGCAAAATTGATGAAACGAAAAGGGTTTTTACATGATATTCTCAACTTTACACCAATATAAATTATTCTTTACTTTGAATTTAATAAATAATTATTATTCATTTTCTATTTAAATTACAACTAAATTCTTGATTGATAGGTTGATTGAAAAACATCTATAGCTTTCAAATGGTATCACATTTTTTGAATCTGAAACATGTGTCACATTCTATGCTTTGTATTCTATAGGATTAGAAAGAATTTTTTTTTTTTTTTGAAGTTTTGACCAAGTTAAGGTGGTTATACATATGATTTTTTATATTTTTTAAAAGTTGTAATAAAAAATTCATAATTAATTATTTACTTGGAACACAATTACAAAAAAATATGCCTCACATTGGGACACAAGTCCTCTACTTATATATAAAATCTTATTAAAAAATATTATCATTTTCTTGTGGCTAGGGTGGCTAGGTAGACACCTACTTCTTATTTTTTCCTTGAAATTTAAGTACAACTACATTGAAATTTTAAACTTTCCACCAAATAGATTATTTAAAAAAATAAAACCTAGCAGTTTAGAAACTATATTCAATTTTCTACAGATTCTATTCTTACATATTTTTTAAATAATATAGAGAACTTATTCAAATTCTTACCTCAAGTTTCCTAACTCCATTTTTTTTGAACTTTTCACCACTTACGGGCCTATTTTTTCCATGATGATCCTACACATACCCTTTTGTATTGCATGCATTTTCTTTTTGTTCCTTACTAAATTAATGGAGGTATGACTTTGATATGGTCCTCTAGGGCTCACTTAGTGAACACCTAGCTTCACTAGCCCTTGTGAGCATGCATTTTTGTGCCTTATTAAAGTCATGAAGGTATGGATTTGATATAGTCCCTTGGGGCTCACCTAATTAACACCTAGCTTCACTAGCCCTTGTGAGCATGCATTCTATTTCCTTTTTTCTTATCATAGTCATGGGGGTGTGACTATGATATGGACCTCTTGGGACTCACCTAGTAGACAACTAGCTTCACTAGTCCTTATGAGTGTGCATTTTGTTTACATAGTGGACAACATGTTCCACTTGTAAACCTATTTTAGACAAACAACCTAGACCCGGTCCATAATGCAGTGGATGACCAATTGAATGTTAATCCATTTCCCTTTTTGTTTCCTTTTTCATTTTCCTTTTTCTATCTTTTATGGTGTATGCTTGCAATCTGGTTATGGCTTCATATATCATTTGCAAGTGTGTTCCTTTCTACCTATGTTGGTTTTCCATAGGGTATTGGGAGCATGGCCAACCTCTTGATTATTTTCATCCTATCTTACTAGAATTCATAGATTTGAACCCCTGTTGATTGCATGGTTGGCTACTTTAGTGTGAGTTGGAGGTAGGTTCATCCTCTCACTAAAGTGGGGGCTAAATGTAGTGTAGTAAAATGCATAACTTGTATTTTCACACTTTTTTGGGTCCTCCTTGCTTTGTTTATCCCTATTTATGTCATAATTGGTCCTATTTTACATCCTCAAGCCTAATAAATTATATCTTTTTGTTACTAATGCTAAAACACATTAAAGGGTAAATGATAATTTAATGATTTTGGTTGTGTGTCCCTTATTTTTGGACTAGGACTAAGATGCCACATAAGGTTTCTTTGTCCTCTCAAGGTATTGGGACCCTCTTTTCAAATGCACTTTAAATGGTCCCCTTTTTGGAGTTGGTGCCCTGAGTTTCATTCCTTCAGACTAAAATGCCACCTAAGTTTCATGCCTATGGCATCCTAGTCCCCCTTAAGTTGTTTCTGGGATCTAATTTCAAATCTTGGTGGTATTTAGCCTCCTTTAATTAATAAATTTATATGTTAGAATGGTGTGATGTAATTTCAAGATATCAAGCATAGATAAGTATAAATAGAATGTCCTTTCACTCATTTTCTCCTAACAAGCAATCTAAGCATCCAAGCATTCAAGTATTCCAACATTATAGAAAGTTTGTGATCAAGAGAGCATTCAAGAGTAATTCATCAAGCATTTGGAGATATCATTAAGATTCAAGCATCATATCAAGGACATTCTTGCATCATTTATTTTTTTGATCTAACATTTTTGATGTATGATTTTGAATCAAGCAAGTAGTTCAAGTCAAGAACTATCAAGCATTCATTTTATTCAAGATCTACATTCAAGCTAGCAACTTCACACAAGTTTCCAAATTTCATAACAAGGGTTTGGTGAGTTGCAACATAGCATTTTTTTCATTCATCATTTCCCTTCATTATTCTATTTCATTGCAAGGTTTAATTACCAAGAACATGTTTGATCAATGAAAACCCCCATTTACTAATAATAATAAAAATTACTCTCTTATATGTTTGTGTTTTTAGATTTAGGTTGAAGAATTGAAGATGATATGAAGTGAAAACTTGCAAAGTTTTAAAGTTGCATTGAAAAGTTGTCATCTCCATGGAAACTTGCCTACAGGCCAGATCTAGAACATTGAGAACCTAAGATTCAAGAAGAAGGAATTGAAAACATTGAACATCAAGATCACATTTAGAGATTTATAAAATTTTAGATGGGACTAAGTCAGAACTAAGGGAATCTTAGTCCTCCCAAGGGTATTTTACAGATATTCTATCATATTTTGTTTTGACATTCAAAGATTTTACATCTGCCCTGAAAAAAGAGCAGTAGGACTACGACAATTGTAAGGGAATCTCTATCCTCCCTAGCATATTTTGACAACAGTTTTTTATTTCCAAAATCATTATTACATTTTCATACTTCCTAGGTAGACATACCCTAACTTGATGCTGATTAATTTTATCATTTGCATTCATCATTTAGCTTGTATTACTAGGTTTTGTGAGTGTAATGTTAAGTAGTCTTTTCCAAGATTTTGATTGGTGGTGAATCGCTCAAAGCTCAAAGGTGAAACCCCTCCTAGGTCTTCCTTTTTGATAATTTACTCACCTTTGTGTTGATAGTAAATCCAATTTTGGATCCTAGGACATCCTTGAATGATAATTGGAGAATAGTGGTGTTCTACGACCTAGGCCATAAAGCACCCATTTTCCCATTGTTCATTTTGGTGAACCTGACACTTTAGAAATTCATTTTTTTAATTTAGATTTCATTAAATTCCTAGATCTAGGTTTCATTCATTCTTGCATTTCATCTTGTATTAGTGAAAGTGCATCTAGGGTTTCACATATTTGCATTAGTGAAAGTGCATATAGGTTGAATTTTTGCTTTCTTGCATCATCTTATCTCATTGAAAAAATGAAAGGTGCATTGTTAATCATCCTAATTTCATTTAGGAAGATTGTTATTATTGCATTCAAAATTGAAAAAAACTGCATTCAACCTTTCTTTCAATTTCTTTTCATTAGTCACTTTTCCTTGCATTCATTTGCCCACTTTTATGTTTTTAAACATCAGGTCCCTAGGTAGGCAACTTGGGAACATTGTTATCAACTTAGATTTTTCTATTTTTGTAAAATAAACCTCTACTAGGAGTAAAATTCCCTTAAAGGCATCTTAGTCCCTCTGTGGGTATTTTGCTTAGAACCATGTCTAAATTGTGTTATTTTTGTTTCAATTTCTAGAACCTCCAAATTTCATCAGCAGGACCAAGCTACCCTTTCTAACATCTTAGTCCCTATTGAGTTTTAGGTTGTATTTTTTAGGGTTTAAATTATCTTTTTGGCACATTTTTTTGCTACCATTTTTTATCCATTTCAATGGGTTTACCTTCTATTTCATGCATTTTACTAAATCTAGCTTAAAGTGGTTAATTTCATGCATTGCTTCCTTTCAAATTCACATTCACAACATTTGAATGCATAGTGTAATAAGTAAATTACCTTTTTTAAGATATGAAAATTTCATTTATACATTTCATTTTGGGCCTTTACATTGCATTTTGAGTTTTGATAGATTATTGTTCAAAAATGTTAGTTTCGGTCTTTTCCAAGTTTGCAAAGAAAACGTTAGTCAATAAGCATGTCAGTCATTCATTCAATGCATTACCTAGTTATGATAGTCTCTTAGCACAAGTGAGTGACAATATTGATGCTCAACTTAAACCTACACCCCCTTTTATATCTCTTATTTATGTGGATGATGTGATAGAAGATAATACAAGCATGGACATTCATGATAATCATAGTTTTTATTCTCTCAATACTTCTCCTTTTAGTGGAAAAGGTATCATGGTGAAAGAAGATGCACTTTTTGAAAATCACGAAAGTCTTTCTTGTCCTTCTCCTTGTCCCCTTTGGGAAGATATTATAGCACAAGAGAATGAAATCATAGACAAATTTCTAAACATTTCCTTAAATAATTTCCATTCCCCTCTTGCTTTTGAGAATGATTTAATGGACTAAGAGATTGTAAATGATGAGGATATGATGGTGTTAGATGATCAAACCTTTAAGTTCTATAAAAATCTTCTTTATGATCCTTCCTCTACCTATCCTATTTCGGAGGACATTAGTGAACAAAGGAATGAAATCATAAATGATCATAAAAAATATTCTTTTTCTTTTCCTAGTATCTCTTGTAGTTGTGAAGAAGATTCTTTGATTGATGAAACTCATGAGAATATTAGTTATCCCTGTTCACCTAAGGAAAACTCTATTAAGTAAGACAATTCAATCATTGATCAGTCCCCTACTTGTGATGAAGTAATTTTGGAAGAACCAGTCCTCAAATGTAAAGAATATTTGGTTTGTAGTTCTCCTAAAAACTATCTTACGAGGGAAGATATAATGGTGGAAGAGCATTAGAATATTATTAATAGTGTTGAACATCAAAAATACTAAGAGGAGGGTGAATCATGATTCCATAAAACCATAATAAAATCCATTTAAACATTATCACAATTCTGACTGAATCAATAAGAGAGAACATAGAAATAAGTTTATGCAACCATACACAAGAACGCCAAGATTTTTACATGGAAAAAATAAAAGGGGAAAACCCATGGTGAGGGTTAGCTCACAATATATTATATCTGAATACAAAATATTATGGGCTCACTGCCAAGGCTCACTGTCCTTAAAAGGATCATAGACTTAGTACAAAAGATGGCTCACTACCAAGATATAATGATAGTAGCTCATTGCCAAAATATTGAACTAATAGAATGCACCTTTAATGTGTAGGGTTCAGTTCCATTGAAGCTCAAAATATGAAGGACTTCATCACACAATAATTCCTCAAAAAAACTACACTGATCATAACTGATAAGGAATTTAGGCTCTCACAATTTTATTTTCCACACTTTCTTCACCTTCATGCACAAACACACCTCTTACTTCTCCTTATCCTTATCCTTTATTCTTATACTTATACATTCCTCAAAAAAATTTATATATGGGTATGTGCAGGATCATGATGGTCTAAAAAATGGTGATATGTAAGTGATATGATGGCCCATGTGGCTAACAACTTTTTCTTTAACCAAAATTGATGAAACAAAAAGGATTTTTAGAGGAGATTCTCAGCTTTCCACCAATATAATTTATGCTTTACTTCGAATTTAATAAATACTTATTATTTATTTTCTATTTGAATTACGACTAAAGTCCTAATTGATAGACTAATTGAAAAACATCTATATCTTTCAAACGGTATCATATTTTTTGAATCTAAAACATGTGTCACATTATATGCTTTGCATACCATAGGATTTTAAAAAAATGAATTTCATGAAGTTTTGACCAAGTTAAGGTGGCCAGACATACAAGTTTTAATATTTTTTAAAATTTGTAATAAAAATTCATAAATAATTATTTACTTGGAAAAAAATTACAAAAAAATATGCATCACATTGGGACATGAGTCCTCTACTTATATCTAAAATCTTATAAAAAAATATTATCATTTTATTGTGGTTAGGTTGGTCAGACAGACACCTACTTATTGTTTCCCTAAAATTTAAGTACTACTGCATTGAAATTTCAAATTTTCACCAAATAGATTTTTTTTTAAAATAAACCCAATATTTTAGAAACTACATTCATTTTTCTACAGATTCTATTCTTACATATTTTGAAATAATATAGCTAAACTATTCAAATTTTTACGTCAAGTTATCTAACTTTGATTTTTCTAAAAAAATTTCCACATAAGGGCCTATTTTTTCCATTATGATCCTGCACATACCCATATATACAAGAATATCTTGATAATCAATTAGGTTAGCCTAAACAAATGAACACAAAAATAATCACAACTTTCTTTATCAGCACCATATGTGATTTAAGCATTATACCAAGTCAGAAAACATCCATAAAGAAGAACTAGTCTTCATAATATATTATATGCACTGAGTTGGCCAAGACTAAACACAATTATCCAAACCAACAAATAATTCTCAAAGAAAAAACCTTCCAGATCTGAGAGAACATTAATTTCCTATCATATGATCAACAAATAGACTATCAATCAAAAGCATAGCATAAGAATATTCACAGTAGTAGAATGTAGATTCTTCCACATAGTATGCCACACACAGAACAATGGTAAAATATAGAGTTAAACTCTATCAAAGATAAATTTATTCTCATAGAAAGGACATATCAAGATCCATGATATAGATATCTAAGTGAGGTAAAAAAATATGGTTAGGGGATTAGAGTCATGTTAGATCTTGCGACAAATTTTGAACTAAAATACCAACACACTGATTCATCTCAGAAGGGTATTATTGGAAGAGAAAAACTTCTAGTAAACCATGTATTCTTCACATATAGTTATCACCATGTTGACATCAATGAAAACATAGGAACAACCAACACAAAAAATCCATACTTAATGCTTATGTTGCAAGGCTTCCAAAAATATCCCCCTTTGGCATTGATGACAACATGCATGACAAAAACATTTTCCAACAATTGAAATCGAATACTCTAAATATCCCCCCTATCAAAACCATTCTTCACAAAATAGTTTTGAACCCTCTGACTCTCTATCTCTTCATCTCTTCGTCTCTTCATCACTCCATCTCTTCATCTCTCCCCCTTTGACATCAATGACAAAGAAAGGGGCACTGATATATATCTGTATATCAAAATGTAACCAAAAAGATATGTAGATGGAATTGAATTAACCTAAAGAAGAACCTCTAAGACTCTCCAAGATAGCCTTCCATGACACTTTACCTTCTTTGCATGAACCTTTTGCACTTACAAGAGTCAATATACCAAACATCACTAGAAATAGAAGTATGTCTAAGTTTAATCATGTCTCTGAGTGCCACAAAATTCTTGATAGCATGTCCTATGATCTTGTATAGAAATGATTTTTTTCCTAAAGCTAAATAATGTAGGATGACCTCTAATTATCTTTATCTTCTACGAAACTATATGTATCTTCCTGAGTGCTCAATTGAGACTCACTCATCTTTATCTCATTTCTTATATCTAGTGTATAGCAAAATATATCCAGGGAAAAAGAAAGTAGTTTCTATGCCACTTCTTCACAACCTTGTACACTCTCCAATTCCTTAATCACTCAACTATGTGCATTCACACATTTTTCTTTGATATCTTTGAAATTTCCTTCATTGGTCCTGATTCCAACAGACACTACAAGTCTAAAGATGTAAAACTTTAAAGAATCAGTCATGCCATGGAGATTTTCCACAACAGAAATAAATGAATCAAAATTAGCACCAAGAGTAACCTTCTACAATTCTTCCAAAACACTCTAAATATTTATTCTTTCATGCTCATGTTCAAGCTCACTTCCTTTTGCAACTTCTTTCTTAACTACACTCTTCCTTTTCTTCCTTGTTTTGGTCATGCTACTAGAGGTACCTTCTACACCAAAATTCCTAGGGCTTTCTAAAATAATTTTAGCATAGTTATCAACTTCAGCCTCTCACACTTCATAGTTCAATTTACATATCCAAACTAACCTTGATTCAATTTCTTCCATGTGACAAAAATTTGTAGAAACAAGAAAATTTATGCTTTGGGAGTACCTTTGACAAACACTTACTTGAAGCATAAACCTTTTATTCATCCTGATCTGAAATATTCCAAAGAATATAGTAAGGGCAGACTGTTGTACATTGGAATTAAAAATATTTATCATAAAGTTCCTGATTTGATAGACAATAAGCTCTGATTTTGACTATTCTATCCTTCCTATTATTGACAACTTTTTCAAAAAGTAAAAGAGTAAAAAAATAACCAAATTTCTAGATTGAAATGTATTGTTCTTATTCTTCTTGATTTTGCTTAAATTCTTTAAAATATGTATATGAAGTAATTCACAAGTCATATTTTTTACCTCCTTTAACCATATCAACAGGAGTATGCACAACAATAGTAGAAACTATATGGTCATTGCTAGGGATACAAACTTTGTGACTGATGACCATAGTAGCAAAGGTATTACTAGATCAACAATCAATCTTAAATCAATCTCTTTCCCTTCAACATTCATACTGGTGACCTCAAATATCTCTTTCTCATCTATAGTTTTTTCGTTTGGGAACTAGTCTAGAGGAACACAAACCAGTTACATCTCTAATCGCTTCTCTAGTAATCAAATATGCTTCATCAATCCACAAAGATTCATCATGAATTCTACTCAACACTATTTTAATTTACTTCTTCTCTAATTCAAACAAGGGAATTTTCCTCCAAACCTCCACTTTTTCTCAACTAACACTTTGTAGGAATCATGGCTTTCTTTCAATTCAGTTTCCCAAACCATGCTTAACTGGATTGATGACATTTCTTCTATCTTACTAAAAACACATGCATAGATATCTTCTATGGGAAACACTCTCAAAGGGATGTGAGAGAATGCACCAATAAAATCTTCTAATAGAACCTTCAAATATCTTCTCAAATTGACTTGCACTTTATCTACACTATTTGCAACCTTTGAATTATCTATAACAATAAAAATGAAATGTTGTGCAAATAGGAATACCTCTAAAAATGACAACAAGAAATTTGTAGATATCTTGCTTTTAGAGCTCACTTTGAATCCTCTTCACTTCTTCTTTAAACCCTAAAACTTTGAATTTCCTTCTAGAATTCCTTTGCATGCTTCTCTGAAGATACATAAGCCTTTAAAAATATCTAAATTTATGCCTTCCATTCTGAATGATTTTATAATAAATGATTCAACTTGCTGGTAGATTTCCTTGAAGATTGTGTACACCTTCATCCTTTCAAATTCTATAGATTTTCTCCTTCACACATGCAACTGAATACTTTCTTAATTTCTTTACCACATTAAATATACTTTTGTCAAGATATAACACAAGTACCAACGCAAGGGTTCATTAGATTTTCAGATGATTTCTCCCCGTTAGCCACTACTTTTCCCTAGAAATTGATTAGAGTATCTACACCAAAGGTCGGTATAGATAAAACTGATGATTATGATTCCTTTCTCCAAATCCTTTTTATTTCTTTTCTTTCTTCTTTTGGATCAATGATTTGATCATTCATCTTCGTTAGAAAGATATTTTTCTTTCTTATGATGATACTAATATGATTTTTTGGATTACAACACTAATAGAAAATAATATTGTTCTTTGCATTTTCATTTTTATTCAATGGAAAAAATTTATTTCCATTCTTCTTTCTCTTAGAAATCTAACCTTTCCCAAACCGTAAACCACTCATATCAATCATCGATCTTTGAGAAGTAATCAATTCATTAAACATCATGAAGCTTATCTCAAATTTATCTAAAAAACTTCCTCTCTTTTCCAGATCAGATCTCAAAATTTATGTGTCTTCTTCTATCTTTACGCATTTATCCATCTTCCTTTGAATATCAATTTCTTGACATTCTTTAGTTCTTTCCTTCTCATCCAATTGTTGTAGTAGGCTAGAGATAATTTCTTCTCCTTCAACCAATAGATCACATGCTTCAACACCTTTACTTTGTATATTTTTGATATACTCATTCACTTTTATCAACTTGTCCTTCAGATCTTCCATTTCTTCTAAACATTTGGGAGAGACCACTTTTGAGGGAAAAAAAATCTTATACTCAAACTGTGGACCTCCCTCAAGATCTTAGGATTCCTCCGAGGGACGTCAAGCTATGATACCAATTGTTGAACATCTAGAATATTGAGAGGGGGTTGAATTAGTATTCCATAAAACCATAATAAAATCCATTTAAGAATTATCACAATTCTAACTAAATGAACAAAAGAGAACATAGAAACAAGTCAATGCAACCATACATAAGAACACTAGGGTTTTTACATGGAAAACCCAAAAAGGGAAAAACCACAATGACGGTTAACTCACAATATATTAGATCTAAATACAAAATATTATGGGGCTCACTACTAGGACTCACTATCCTTAAAAGGCTCATAGCTTGAGTACAAAAGATGGCTCACTTCCAAAACATTGAACTGATAGAATACACCATCAATGTGTAGGGTTCAGTTCTACTAAAGATCAAAATATGAAGTACTACCTCACATAGTAATTAGTCAACAAAACTACACTGATCATAACTAATAGACCATTTAGGCTCTCAAAATTTTCTTTTCCACACTTTCTTCTCCTTCACGCGCGCGCGCGCACACACACACACACACACACACACTTCTCTCTTCTCCTTATCCTTATCCTTTATGCTTATACTAATATATTCCTCAAAACATATTATATATATACAAGAATATCTTTATCATCAATTAGGTCGGCCTAATTTGATGAACACAAATATAATCAAAGCTTTCTTTGTTAGCACCATATATGATTTAAGCATTCTACCATGTCGGCTAACATCCATAAAGTATAACTAGTCTTCATAATATATTTTATACACTGATTCAGACAAGACTACAACACTATTCTCTAAACCAACAAATAATTATCAAAGCAAACAACTTCTAGATCTGAGAGCACATTAATTTTCCATCATACCACCAGCAAGGAGACTATCAATCAAAACCATGACATAATTATATTCACCTTAGTAGAATGAGAAGTCTCCCACATAGTATGTCACACACAAAACAATAGTAAAATATAGAGTTAAAATATTTCAAAGATAACTTTCTGCTCACAACAAAACACACCTCAAGATCCAAGATATAGTTGTATGAATGACCCAAGAAAACATGCTTAAGAGATTAGTCTTATATCAAATGTTGCAGAAAATTATGGACTCAAATAGAAACACATTGATCCATCATAAAAGGGTATTACCAACAAAGAACAATTTCTGCTAAACCAAGCAATCTTCCCATATAGTTACCACCATATTGACATCAATAAAAACATAGGAACAACCGACACAAACCATCAATATTTCATGCTAATGTTGCAAGGACTCCAAAAAATAGTAATTCCTTAGATGAAGATGATGAAGTAACATTAGACTCTTATTCACTAAGAGATCATGAAAATAAGGATAATTCTTCTGAGGTTATGCACATTAGATACTATTGGTGTACTCTCTAAGCCTAAACATATGATTTACATACCCTCTCAAAAACCACAAGTTCAAAACAAACCGTCCTTATCCTTGAAGCACCTAAGAAAAATGTTTCACAAAAACTAAGTTATAATACCATTGCTCATACATACAAAATAGGAACAATCTGCAACCAAGACAAACACCTTCAACATCTGTCCCATTATCTAATCCTCTCTTTCCTAGTTACCCTTGCTTTCCTTCACAATGTGGAAAGAAGTAAAATCTTGTTGAACAACTTAGGAATACTCCTACTAAAATATCATAATGGGACCTTATTCAAGCCTCCCCGCATCATCATAACATGATTCAAAATTATTTCAGCATGTTCTTATCTATTCTAATGTGCAACTAAATGACATAGCATTGCTGATTCAAGAAATAAATGCTGACATTTTTTCCACCAAAGTGACAAACCTCCTTTGGAAGTGCAAAAATGAATTTATGCTTACATGATCATAGCCCAATACAATAGTAGATGGATAAAGAAAACCCTTGTTGACAATAGCTCAACCTTATACATGTGTAGTACAAACCTTTTGGATAAGCTTGGTGTTAATAAATCCAAAATCCAACCATCCTCTTTATCTATGAGTGGATTTGATAACATGGGAAAACTATCACTTGGGGTGATTACATTACCTATTAAAGTTGACAAAGTCACATTACAAACCTTGATTCATGCTATGCCTAATTATCTTTCAAACAATCTTCTTCTAGGAATACCATGGATTCATGAGATGCATTTTGTGCCCTCTACCTTTCATTGTATCATGAAATATGTCTACAACAATAAATTTTATACAATCAATGATGATCCTAAACCGTATAGTTGTTTGAAAATTCAGAAATGTAAAGAGAACTCTTTGAAAACATTGACACCAACTATGCAAGTAGAACCCATGCAATAGAAGGAAAAATAAAAACATATTGAGGAAATTACGAAGCTGCTAGAAGATATTGGGGTTCCTTATACTTCAAACGAAACTATATTCATGGTAGAATAAAAGATCATAAACAAAGACTTTAAAAAGGAAATGAAAAAATAGTAATTTCAACAAGAAATTTAGAAGACCCTTCACATGCATCCACCTCAACCACTTTAGAAGAAAAAGAAAATTATACAACAAACTTTGACAAAACTGACTGCCAACAACCAACAAATCCTAAAGAAATAAAAAATATTTATGGAAAAGGTTACAAACTTATGGAACAACTTTGATACAGTGGAAAAACATGTGGTGCTAGAGAACAAGGTATTTGTGTCCCTATAGAGCCTCACACACAAGAAAAGACTAGTGGTCTTCATTATTTCTCCTCAAAAGAAACAAAAAAGCCTTCACTCAATATCAATAGTATTACAAAAGTTTCCTCTAAGCCAAATTTAACACTAGGGCATCCTAAATTGATAGGCACTAGTGGTTTTGATTGTTATCCTTTGAAAGAAATTGAGAATTCCTCCCTTAACATTAATGTAATCATGCAAAACACTCATGATTCAAATTTGATAGATTTTACACACTCATGTAAAGGAAAGTACAAAATCTTACAATCTGAAGAGTCTTGTGTAGGTATGAAAACTAGTACTAAGCAAGAGATATTGTTTGATGTCTCTCCTCCCAAGAACATGAGAGAAATTTTACTACAAATGTTCATTTTGTGCATATCATAGAGTGAATGGTCATTATACTAATGAATGTAATGCTTTGACAAAGAAAATTCAATATCTTAAGGACCATGGTACCCTCCCTTGGGTTCAGGCACCTAGTTCCTCTTTTCACCTCAACTCATCCTTAGTCTGCACTAAGTGTGGGCAAGCGATTAGGTGGCCTTGTCCTCTTATGTCACCTATCATTTCCTCTCTTGGCTAGTTGAGCATATTCCATTATTATTTAAGAGAAAGATTGGAATTTGGATGACACGCCTTAAGTTGGCTCACATGTGAAGTATTGAGTTATCTTTAGCATTGTAATTTTGGGGGAAACCCTTCCATCATATTGCATGAAGTAGCTTATTTTAAACATATGACTTGGCATAGGGATTTCTGAGTAAGCTCTCATTTCTTCTTCTACTTTAAAGAGATTATTCACAAAAATGGTGTTAGCAACCACTTTAAAGTGGGGGAATACATTAGCACTCATGTTTCGTTGTGTGATTTTATTTCTTCCTACAATGTCTTCCTTTCATGGTGGTTCCATGGGTTTGATTTTCTCTAAGAGCATGATATTTATTTGATTTTTCCTCTCTTGGAGACATTAGGCACAATTCTTCCTAAGAAGATACCTCACACGAACTAAAAAAAAATCCCTTCAAACATCCCTCTTTCTTGTTAAATTTTCTTTTTGTACCTTATTAAAGTCATGGATGTATGGCGTTGATATGGTTCTTTGGGGCTCACCTAGTAGACAACTAGCTTAACTAGCCCTCATGAGCATGCATTTTCACTTTGTCATAATAATATTCAGGGTGGTATAACTTTTATGTGGATCTCTTGGGGGTCACCTAGTAGACAACTAGCTTCACTAGCCCTTGTGAGTGTGCATTTTGTTTGCATAGTGGAAAACACATTCCATTTGTAAAAACCTTTTGAAAAATAGCATAGACCTAGTCCATAGCACGTTGGATGCCCAGTCAAAGCATCGTCCATTGCATTTTTATTTTTCCTTTTTTATTTTTCTATCTTTGATGGTATATGATGGTGATCTAGTTATGGCTTCATATATCATCCACAAGTGTGCTCCTTTTGGCCTATGTTGGTTTGGCATAGGATCTTGATCCTGGGGTCTTGACCACCCTCTTGGTTATTTTCATCCTATCATACTAACATCTATACATTTCAACACCTCTTGATTGTATGGTTGGCAAATTTAATGTGAGTTTGAAGTAAGTTCATCCTCTCACTAAAGTGGGGGCTATATTTATTGTAGGAAAATGCAGACCCTTGCATTTTCAAACTTGTTTGGGCGTACCTTAATTTTTTCTCCTTATCTATGACTTAATTGGTCTTATTTTTCATCTACAAGCCTAATAAGTTATATCTTTTTTATGGCTAATCCCAACAAAATTTAAAGGGTAAATGATAATTTAGTGATTCTGGCTATGTGTCCCTAATTTTTGGATTGAGACTAAGATACCACCTAGGGCATTTTTGTCCTCCAAAGGTGGTGTAGGGAAACCTACAACCATGTTACAAAATTCACTTTGGTAGCAGTCTATCTTAAGGAATTTTGTGTGATTCTTGGAGTTTTAGGTGCTTTATCATAGTAGGTATTGAAAAAAAGGTCTAGGTAGACCATTCTTTTATGTATTTAGCGATTTTGTGAGTTTGGTGGTCAAATGTACAAACATGCACTCTTCCTTCAAAATTGTCAATGTTTCCATGTAATCTTTGAAGGAAAATTATTCAAATTATAAATGGAAGTTCAAGAAATGAGTCTATAAGTTATATTAGGGATGAAATAAAGGTGTTTGAGTGGTCTTAGGTGTCTTGGACAACAAAGTTGCATAATGATGCTTATTTAGCAAAAAATTGTCAATGTTAGCAATTTTTAAGACAAGTGAAGGTCTTGGTAGTTAAAGGGTGGTTATAGGCATTGAGGGAAGGTTGTATTGATTTGAAAATGAATAAATACATCTTTCAAGACCAAATAATAGGTTAATAAAATTACTTTTGAGGAATATGTGCCCTATTTCAAGATCCATTCTATGAATTTTCAAGCATTTTTCTAAGTTTTCTAATTTCTTCTTACTGTGTATGGCCCAGTATAGGCCACCAATGGTATGAAAATTATATTATTTGGTTGTAATATTTTTTAATAATCATAGCAATTTTTTTTTAGGGTCCTTGATTAATTTTTGTGAAAGGAAACTACATTTTTCTTGCTCTGCCTGTAATGGGCCAGTAGGGTATGAGTTTTCATTTTATTTAAGAAAGAAGATTTTATTCCTATTGTGGTGACCTTTGATTTAGAGGAAAGGATTGTAATATTTTAATTTAAGTTCCCATGTTTTATTGGAATCTTGGCAAGGCATCTATAGGGTTGGGTGGTGTTACCCTTAGCTAGAAATGTGGGTTTTTGACACGAAAAAGATAAACTAAAGTAGTGATTTTGAAAAATAATGAGGTTAAAGGCCTTGTAAATGTTTAATATGTTTGTGCACACCCTATTAAAGTTGTGTGATGTTCTTTTAGGCTTGGAGAGTCTTGGAAGGGTGAAGTAGAGAAAACCCTAGGTGTTTGTAAGTAAATTGAGGGTTTTCGAGAATAAAAACATAGAGGGTATGAAATTATCAAAGAACTATGGATTTGGGCATTTTGTGACACATTTGAGGACTATCCAGGAGATTGAGGGATTAGGATAAGTCTAAGTGGCACTTTTTTTGTAAAATAGGGCTAATTGTAGTAGCCTTTCTACGGGTTAGTTTGATGATTCTCCATAATGTTGCAAAGAAACCTTGTGTGATTAGTTTTGGAACTATATTGGGGTCTAAGTGGATGCTTAATTGATGTTGAGTTGGTAATTTTGTGGCCTTCTCTAAAAAATAAGCCCATTTGTTGAGATTTAGAGGCTAGAAGTAATAGGTGTTGTCTTGGGTAGATTTAGTGAATTGTGTTTTGAAGGTTGAATCCTTGTTGAAGTCTAGTCACTTTGTTCTGATTGTGAGTTATCCACCATGGCTCTACATCATAGTGGTATCAAAGCATCAGGGATTAGATTTTTTTGCATTTAGTAGGTTTTGAAGAGTTTAGTATTCAAAGATGCCTCTGAAAAACAAAGATATTGCTAAAGAGATGAAGGAGATGAAAGATAGACATGTTAGAAAAATTAGAGAGTTGGAGGAAAGAATCATAGCCTTGGAGACAAAAAAAGAAGGGATGTGGAAGAGAGTGATTCAAATGAAGAGGAAGACAATGAGTTTGAACATATGGAAGAAGAGCTTGACTCAGAGGATCAAAGAATTGCAAAGTTGGCGAAGGTTGTTAGGAATGACAACCCTAAGGTAAAGATTGATGTTCCAAAATATGGTGGGAGTCTAAATGATGAAGAGTTACTTGACTAGATTGTTCCATTAGATAACCATTTTGAATGTGACGAGGTTCCTAAGGAGCAGAGGGTAAATATTGAAAAGACAAAATTGCAAGGCCATGCTTTAGTATGGTGGGACTACTTTCAATTAGAGAGGAGGAAGCAATGAAAGTCTAAAATCATCTAATGGGACAAGATGGTATCAAAAATCAAAGGAAAATTCTTACCCAAGGATCATCAAGTTCAAATGTTTAAGAAATTACAAAGTTTAAGGAAAAAGGAAATGGACATAAAGTCTTATACTGAGGAATTTTATAAATTAAGTTTAAGGTCTAGTCATCATGAGAATGAAGATGAAAAAGTTTCAAGATATATGGGTGGTTTGTGGTTAAACATACAAGATGAATTGGTTTTAGCTAACCATAGGAATGTAGAGGAATGTTACCAAATGGCCATCAGGGTGAAGGAAAAGATGAAGAGAAGAAAAGATAAAGTAGTTAGGGGCTTAGGTAATGCATCAAGAGGTAGAGGATCCATGCCTAATCCAAAGCCAAACAATGACAATCCAGAAGATATCATAAAAGGAAAAGAGAAATCTCATTTCAAAGGTGGATGGAGAGGAACAAGGGGCATATTTGTAGGAGGTAGGAATTCCAATGTGTTTCTTGGTAGATGTTACACTTGTAATGAATTTGGCCATCCATACTACAAGTGTCCTAAAATGATTGGTGCTTCATCAACTAGAAGTAAAGGTGATCAAAGAGTTCAACTTGTGCAAGAGGATGAAGAGGGGAGCATTGGTTCATCAAGCCATCCTACAAACCCTGTGTTAGCTCTCAAAAACATAGGCAATATGCCTCAAGAGGCTACCAATCTCTTGACACGCTTCAGGGTAACAGACAAGGTCAAGAGAACTCAACCTTCTACTCTTTAGGTGCTGCTAAACCTAGGTGGGTGTACCTCTCTGAATATTGTAGACTTAACTTGTAATTATCTCCTTAAAGTAATTTGTTCACAATGGAAATTAGAGGTGAACAAATGAAATCCAACTTTCAAATAGTAATAATATTCTGATTTAAATCCTAAAATGTTGAATTAATAGATATAAAGAAATTGAATGAGTTCAAAGTGTGAAGTGCAGAGACTATAGTGCTTTATTGGGTATGCAGAGTCAAATGAAATCAAGATGAGAAACACTTTCTGGAGAAGACTCAAACTATCTGGCATATATTCTATTTACAACTTGTATAAACATGAAATTCTATAATTACTAAGCTCTACTTGAATAATCCAAATGAATCTCTCTACTTGCAGTGATTAACTAAAAGGATTTAGTATTTACTTGAAAGAACCAATCAATCAATCACACAAGTACAACAAATGTGCACTGATAAATTGAATACAAACTTGTTATATCAATTTAAATAATAAAAAAGAATGCATCTTGGAGATAACTTAGCAATATTTTCATTAGATTCAACAAATAAATGGCACCAGAAAAATGTAGCAACATCAACTGATTTTCATAAATACCTCCATTCTGAAATCATGCAACAATAGTCTCTAATTTGATAGCTTTATTCTACTGTATCTACTTGCAGTGTATCGAATAATCTAATAATTGGTGGTAATTTTACATCTACAAAATGCCTATTTTGTACACCAGCATCAAGAAAATAAAACAAATTGAAAATCTATGTCGGCCCTCCACAAAATTCAGGCCCAAATCAAGTCGGCCTACAACAAATATTTAGCAATTTACATGTCGGCCACAATGTTTGAATTTTTGTCATTCATTTATGAAACAGTTAGCAAGACATATCGTATCATCATGCCAAAGGAAATTTAATCGCAAATCATCTCTTGTTCACTGTGCTTGCAATCACCGTGACCTGTCTGAGTCAGGGAGATATCCTGTACATCACCTTATGTTTCCCTGAGAGCTCTTTTACCATTCACATGTTGTTGTGACCAATTGCTCGTTACACCGAAGACCAAAAGCAACCGCATGTTCCCTTTGTGTTTCACTATAGCTCTATGATATTGGGGAGATGAACATTATGTAGACAAGCCTTTGTTTTCTCGAGAGCCCCCATGATCAAACTTGTTGCCATAACACATCGCTCTCGAGAAGACCTCTCGCATATTACTTTGTTATACCGAAAGAACCCAACCATCCTAGGTGTCACCGAGACAAATCATTTTTTATGCTGACAAGGACACTTTGTTTTCCATCGGCAAGACCGAAGGTCACTCACTGAGACTACATGCCGAAAATCTTAACTCATGCCGATATCGCACCCCCTTATGTTGTCGGTCAGCGAGACACAACTAACCTCTCGCCAAAAACCACATCTCATTTGCTTTCGCCAAGACAATCCAAAATCAAGGAGAGGTCCCAAAGAACTCAACAAGTCATACCAAAACATCCTAAGGACACACAATCGCCTAGAGAATGCCAACTTTTCACAGAAAGCCTATTCATAAAACATTGTTGGCAAGACCTGACGGGCTTGCTATGACATAATACCGAAGCCAAGGCCTTTTTCCGATATGTCAATTCTTCCACCACCAGTCTGTGTGACAAAAGAAACTTGTTGTTACCTCACACTGAAAGCAACCCGCTTGGCTGAAGCGAAAACTCATACGAAGTGTCGGCAAGACCGTGAAGAACTCATGTCGAATGGTGCCTACAAGAAAATTTAGATCACTGTGACATCAAATGAGTCTTGCCAAAAGGTAACACAGACTCATGTTAGTAGAAAATGTATAATGGGTCAGGGAGACAATGGTATCCTCACACTGATAGGAACCAGAATGTAAAAAATGCAAGACCCGATGGATCCAATGGGGCAAAATAACAAAATAAGGGTAAAATATGCACACAATAGGACCAATTTGGAAATACATGAGTAAAATCAACATGTAAAAACATTAGATTTTTATAGTTTTAACACTGACTCCATTTGGGGATGAATGATAGTAAGATCATTGCAAGGATCCAGATCTTTGGTTGAGCAGACCAGACACAAAAATGATGAACCAGTGGGAAGAAATGGAATGAATGGCAATGGGAGTGAATGCAAAATGGAGATGAATGGAAAATGAAAGTGAAATGGAGATGGACAAAATCCTAAACTACTGTGCATGGAAAATAATTTTAAAGAGGACCATCAAGAGTTGTCCATGTACTGGAAACCCTTAATCCTCTGTGTTTCTAATTCACCTATTCAGAGCTGTTACAGTCTGAAACTCAAACCACACCTTCCCCTATCAAATATTTGGTTTTTTCTAAAATTCATCAAATTCCTTTTGAATAAATTCAAGCAATCTGCTTGCTCACTATTATTAAAAGCTCTCAGAAAATCATCATGCTCGATTAGGCCCAAAATCCCTACACCACTCAGCAACTTGAATTTTTCATCATCATGGGAAAAGCCCCTATTATCTTCAATATAAAAAGAATATGCATATTTAATGCACAATTCCTTATTATCTTTCTCACTATTATGAATTGTGAAACATTCTCATAGCTATATTGAAAATTCACCATCAAAGTACTTCTCTTGAGAAACCAAAAACTCTATCATATCAATGTTGTTTGAGGCAAACACATATGCAACCTTTTGCACCTCTTTAACAATACCAATTGGACACAACACTGGATTTTGACTTATATCTTCAATATCAAGCATATATGAATTACTCGAATCTGGACCTCTATCATACTTAGTATGCAGACAAATGTCTTCTCCACATAAGTTAGAAAATTCAAAATCGCATACCTCATCCTGAATGAAATTAGACCTTTGATCAACTTCAAAGGTTTCACCATCAACTTGAGAAACACATTGAGAGTCATAAGAATCATCACACAAAGATCTTTCTCTATCAAGACAAATGTAAGTTGGACAAAGAACTTCAGGATCACCTTCATGTGTATATCTCTGATATTCAAGAGTTAGAAAATCTGAAATTTTCTCACTGCTTAGTCAATATGCTTCTACATTTTCATCACTATAGTTATATTATTCACTTTTGTCATCATCAAAAAGAGGTCCAAAATCATTAGAGAATGAAAAATCAAAAACACTTCCAGTACAGTCATTTATTCCATCATTCAACATACCACTTTTTTTGTCTGAAAATATCTCTTCCTCATCATCAGGTGTATCTTCATAGCTTTCAACTATAGCTAGAGGCATTGAATATTCACTATCAAATGAATCAACATTTCCCATTGCCTCTTTATCTTGATCTTCATAAGAACTGCAAGAATCACCTTGTTGTAAATTAAAATCCACAAATTCATCTTCACAATCTGCATATTCACTGGATACCTCATAACATACACTGCCATCTATGTCATAATTTGTTATGCAAGACATATATTCAATATTCTCATCTTCGTCATGCAGGAAATCATATGAACCATATTGACTTGCACATGTCTCATCTTCTATTGGTTGTAGTGCATGACCAATTTATCTATACTCATCAGAAATACAACTATTGGATTCAACATTGATGGTGTTCTCATACCTTATCCCTTTCATAGCATCAATGACTATTTACTAAATCAAAGGTATGTTGTTTTGATGATTCTAGCCAATAAATTGATTTAGGATCCCATGCTTCACCAAAGTAAATCTTCCTCACACCATTGCAGTCATGCATAACATACTTTTTAGTTAGATCAGCACTGACTAATTCTGGCTGGGTTAATTCTATTTTAAACTTCCAAGATCAACATCATAGAAACAATTTATCTGTTCTTGTGGTACACAATCAACAAGTTGGTTCATTCTTGGCTCTCCATACAACTTGACCTCCTGACCATTCACTGGAATAGTTGCATAAGACAAATCAAATTGGATATTTCCCCCAACTGTTGTTGTCCATCGTCTTGATAAAAGCATCCCAAACTGAGGATGAGAATCAATCACTATTATGTCTATATTATAAGCCACCTGTGGATAAGTAGCTAGCTTGACTTCAACATTTCTCATAGTACCTACCACAGGAATAGGTTTGTTATCCATTGCATAGCACCTTCCCTCATTAGTGCCAACTCTCATGCCAAGCTACTTCATAACTCCCATTGGCATGATATTTATAGCAGCACCAGAGTCTATCATAAAATTCCTTAGCAGTTTGTTATTTATGAGTAATGTATGAAAAAAGGATCAACTTGTGGGGGAGTTGTTAATACATCATTCAAGTAGACATCTGGGATATCTATTTTTTCCTGCCTATTGATTGCTTGAATAGCTAGTTTCTTTTCAGAATTCATTATCATTTGAACAACATTATCTTTGTATTATTTTATTTTCATCAATTCAAGTAGATAAATAGACAATTTTACCTAGGATAATGCTTGTGTGAAGTCAAAAGAAGAGCCCTCCACCTTAACAATTTTCTTCTATTATGGCATTTCTCCTTTGTCTTCTTCCTTCTCTTTTTAACTAGGCTAGTCAAGATTTTGTACTCTCTGTGTAATTCTTCAACTTCCTCCTTTTGGACAGGCTTTTGTTCATTCTTATCAGGCTGTCTCTTTTCTGGATTTTTCATAGTTCCTTGTGTTGCTTTCCGATCTTTGATAAAAATTCCCCCAGGAACGCCTTCCATCTCATTTACTTTTCTATTTTTCAACTAGTATTTACTCCTTGTTTCTTCAACTACTGCAACAGTTATTCTCTCCATTTCATCTTTAGTGAGTCTCCTCATGCTGCATTGAGCAGGTGGCTCAACAGAATGTGGCTGTGTATAATCTTCTTCAGAATCATAAAATACCTATTGTTCAGCCATATGGACATTGTATTTCTGATTTGAAACATCATATTCATAGCCTTCATCCTCTGAAGATGAGTACCCTTCTTCCATATGGTAAAAGGTGTTTGAAGTCATATAGACTTTGTGATCTTCTCCATTGTTTTCCATCAACATTCCTTTCTCTTGCATTCTTTGTGCTACAACACAATAATCTGGGGAATGTGGCTGATTACAAACTTCACAGAAGTAATTATTACTCACCATATAAGCTCCCCTTTTGCTCAGTGGATCAAGAGTCTCTTTGTCTCTTTGTTTCTAGGCCTAGCTGTTATAGGTTTTCCATCATTCCAGTCTCTATTAGAAGGCATATCATGCAACCTCAGCCTTTCATTTTTGTATGTGTTCTCCTATCTGTACTGATAATTATTGTTTTGCTGAGGGGGCCTAGGGTTGTCTCTTTTACTGATTATACCAGTAGCCTTCCTATTGTTTTCAATTCTTAGTGATATCTTCTGAGCTCAACCAAATCTCTTGGAAATATATTTCTTAGTTTGTACCCTACTTTAGGATCAAATGCATTTAAATAGACACTCAAAGCTACAAAATTTGGCAGCCTTGATCCAGGAGGTACCTTAGTCTACAACTTATTGAATCTTTGGTTGAAATCATAAATTGAATCATTTTGGTTTTTTTGAATTCACATCAATTCATGAAGAGTTGCATCTGTTGCATTTAGATTCCCATATTGCTATAGGAATCAATCTTGGAATACTTGAAGAGAATTAATTTAATACGGTAGCAAGCTATTAAACCAATCCCTGGTATCTTCAATAAGTGACATCATAAACAAATTCATGTGTAAATCTTCATATGGCACATCAATATCTTGGATGAAAATATTGAAACTTCTCCAATGCTCTTCAGCAGTGATTGCATTACTTCCTATGAATTTGGGCACCATACCCCTCCAACTACCTTCCACAAGGAATGGGTACAATTGAAATCCTACTAAATCAAACTATCTGATCATAGTTGTATGCTGGTGAGGGGAAGGAATAGGTGGAAATTAATGCTGGTGCATGGGATTGTTGAACTGTGCATTATGTTGTGGGACAAAAGACTGACCAGGAGGTGGATGCACACCTATATGCTGTGTGAGAATATGAGGTGGATGATTTGGCTGCTTGAAATTATTCCCTGTCTAATGGTTTTGAGCATTCGAGTGATTAGATGGCACTGCACCATGATTACCCTACTTATGAGGTGGTACATACTTTGGGGAGAAACCAACTATCTAAGCAGTACTCTGAGCTTTTTGTAATTCAAATTCTTTCATTGCTTGTATCATTTGAGCTTCCTCCTGCTCCTCTCTCTCCTTCTAAGATTCAAACCGTGCTTTGACTTCTTCATAAGTCAAAGATTCATAATTAGTTTGAGCAATCATATTCTCGTTAACCTAGTTTTGATTATTTTCCCTCTTCTGATCATATTCATGCTGAATTCTTATTCATTCAAGCTCAAGTCTAGCTTCAAACTCAACCTGCTTCCTAGCTTCAAACTTAGCCTATTTCTGAGAATCGTGAAAAGGAAAAGTATTTCTGTGATCTTTAGGGGTACAAATTTCTGTACTTGAATCATCTATCCATGCATCATAGCAATTATATGTTTCACCATGTGCTCCTATTGCTTTGCCTTTGCCCATTATGCACATGTCCTCATTGATCCTCTTTCCCTTATCAGTTCTGTCATCTTTGTGTGTCCACTTACTATTGCCAACAAGAGCTCCAGTATGATCTCCCCTGTACTAAGATCTTCTTCCATTCATGTTTGAACAAATGCAATGTTTCTTTTAGAGTCACCACCTACTTTTCCAAAAGTTAGAAAATCATTATTTCTGATCTTTTCCCCAACAAAATCACCTTTTCTAAAACTTCTCAAATTATAAATTTTTTCCTCCAATGACTTTATAATGTGGTCTTCAACTGAATTTTCTGATATAATCCCCAGTAGAGTCACCAATTTGTTAGCTCTCAAAAATGTAGGCAAGATGCCTCAAGAGGCTGCCAATCTCTTGATACGCTTCAGGGTAATAGACAAGATCAAGAGAACTCAACCTTCTACTCTCTAGGTGCTGCTAAACCTGGGTGGGTGTACCTCTCTGAATAGTGCAGACTTAACTTGTAATTATCTCCTTAAAGCAATTTGTTCACAATGGAAATTGGAGGTGAACAAATGAAATCCAACTTGAAAACAATATTAATATTCTAATCTAAATCCTAAATGCTGAATTAACAGATATAAAGAAATTGAATGAGTTCAATGTGATGAAGTGCAAAGACTAGTACTTTATTGGGTATGCGGAGTCATATGAAATCAAGATGAGCAACACTCTCTGGAGAAGACTCAAATTATCTGGCATATATTTTGTTTACAACTTGTATAAACATGCAATTATATAATTACTAAGCTCTACTTGAATAATCCAAATGAATCTCTCTGATTACAATGATTAACTAAAAGGATTTAGTCTTTACTTGAAAGAACCAATCAGTCAATCACACAAGTAGAACAAATATGCACTGATAAATTGAATACAAACTTGTTATATCAATTTAAATAATCAGAAAGAATCCATCTTGGATACAACTTAGCAATACTCTCATTAGATTCAACAAATAATTGGCACTAGAAAAATGCAGCAACATCAACTGATTTTCATAAATACCTCCATTCTGAAATCATGCAACAATAGTCTCTAATTTGATAACTTTATTCTACTATATCTACTTGTAGTGTATCGAATAATATAATAACTGGTGGTCATTTTACAACTAAAAAATGCCTATTTATACACTAGCATCAAGAAAATAAAACAAATTTAAAATCTATGTCGGCCCTCCACAGAATTCAGGCCCAAATCAAGTCGGCTTGCAACGGTTATTTAGCAATTTACATGTTAGCCACAATGTTTGAATTTTTGTCATTCATTTGTGAAATAGTCAGTGAGACATATCGTATCGTTATGCCAAAGTAAATTCAATCAAAAATCATCCCATGTTCACTGTGATCGCATTCGCCGTGACCTCTCTTAGTCGGGGAGATATTCTGTAGATCACTTTATGTTTCCTCGAGAGCTCTTTTACCATTTGCATGTCGATGTGACCAATTTCTTGTTACACTGAAGACCAGAAGCATCCACATATTCCCTTTGTGTTTCACTGTAGCTCTATGATATCGGGGAGAT
This sequence comes from Sequoia sempervirens, assembly GCA_007258455.2. NCBI lineage: Eukaryota > Viridiplantae > Streptophyta > Pinopsida > Cupressales > Cupressaceae > Sequoia > Sequoia sempervirens. The sequence goes on along the minus strand of VDFB02000015.1, from coordinate 227,246,745 downwards.
GTTATGTAGACAAGCCTTTGTTTTGCCAAGAGCCCCATGATCAAACTTGTCACCATAACACATCGCTCTTAGGAAGACCTCTCACAAATTACTTTGTTATACCAAAAGACCCCAACCATCTTGGGTGTTGCTAAGACAAATCATTTTTTATGTCGACAAGGACCCTTTGTTTTCCATCAGTGAGACTAAAGGTCACTCGCCGATACCACATGCTGAAAATCTTAACTCATGTCGATATCGCACCCCCTTATGTTGTCGGTCGGTGAGACACAACTAACCTCTCACTGAAAACCACCTCTCATTCGCTTTCACTGAGACAATCCAAAATCGGGGAGAGGTCCCAAAGAACTCAACAAGTCATATCGAAACATCTTGAGCACACACGATCACCAAGAGAATGCCAACCTTTCACTGAAAGCCTATTCATAAAACATTGTCAGCAAGACCTGGCGGGCTTGCTATGACGTAATACCGAAGCCAAGACCTTTTGCTGATATGTCAATTCTTCCACCACCGTTCGGTGTGACAAAAGAAACTCGATGTTACCTCACACCAAAAGCAACCCACTTGGCTGAAGCAAAAACTCATACGAAGTGTCAACAAGACCGTGAAGAACTCCAGCCGAACGGTGCCTGCAAGAAAATTTAGATCGCTGTGACATCAAATGAGTCTTGCCGAAAGGAAACACAGACTCATGTTAGTAGAAAACGCATAATAGGTCAGGGAAAAAATGGTATCCTCACACCGATAGGAACTAGAATGTAAAAAATGCAAGACCCGATGGATCCAATGGGGCAATATACAAAATAAGGGTAAAATATGCACACAATAGGACCAATTTGGAAATACATGAGTAAAATCAACATGTAAAAACATTAGATTTTTACAGTTCTAACACCTTGAAGTTGGAGAAGCTCTGATGATGCACAAATAAATTTTGAAGAATTCCAAACAAGCAAAACCATTGCATAGGAAGAGGCTTTTCAAAACCACTTGCAAGAGCAAGGGAAATGTATGTAAAATTTTAGTTTATTTTGGCTCAACTAAAAATATGGTGTCATGCGAAATGGTGAACAAGTTAAACTTGCAAAGGATTCCTCATGAATTTCCTTACGAGGTATCTTGGCTAAGTGATGGTCAATCTTTCTTGGTGAATGAGAAGGTTGTGGTAGATTTCTAGATTAGGGATTATCAAGACAATGTTGTTTGTGATATCTTACGTACATGGACTACTGCCACATACTCCTAGAAAGACCTTGGCAGTATGACAGGTGTTCCATGTATGATGGAAGTGAAAATTAGTATACTATAATGAAGGATGGTCATAAGTTTTTCTAGATCCGTTGGGTGGAAGATGAGAAAGGTAAGGAAAAGGTCATTATGTGTGGAAGAAAAGAACCTTTGAGTGTTGTGAAAGAAAACAAAAAGATAGATCCTAATGTTGCTTTAAGGATTAATAATGTAGGGATAGCATATGAGAAGGAAAAAATAGGGGTAAAATGTGAATTGGTAGGGAGTACACAAGAAGGTGTGTTGATTTGGACCATTGTATGAACTTTGGTAAGCCATAAAGGTGAAGTTACAGATGCAAAGGTTGTCAAATAAAGGGTACAAAGGTTTGATAGAGGCAAGGAACTTGTGACAAAGGTGCAAATATAGTGTGGACAGAGTGCACAACAGGGAAGACATAAACAAAGAGATGAGACTAAGTTGAGGGAAATTCAAGTTAATTTTTTTGCTGGCACTTGTTTGTGTGTAGGTATAGGTGATAGGAGACAAGTAGATTATGAACAAAGAATGAAGCAAGAGCATACCTCAGGTCTGAATGTGCAAACATAGTCCTATGCAAATGTAGGCACACTTCCAAGTGCAAGATAGTTTGGAGTGCAAGGACTGATACATTGGAATGAGATTACTGAACCAAGAAGCATGTATGGTTGATGGTGGGGTTGGTATCAACCTCCACTCATGGGGCATGAGTTTCTTCTAGGGGGTTGTATGGTGTAGGGGCACCTACAACCATGTTGATAAATTCACTTCAATAGCAGTCTATCCTAAGGGATTTTAGGTAAGCCTTGGAGTTTTAGGTGCTTTATCATAGTAGGTATTGAAAAAAGGTCTAAGTAGACCATTCTTTTATGTATTTATGGATTTTATGAGTTTAGTGGTCAAATGTGCAAACATGCACTCTTCCTTCAAAATTGTAATTTTTCCATGTAATCTTTGAATGAAAATTATTCAAATTTTAAATGGAAGTGCAAGAAAAGATTCTAGAAGTTAAATTAGGTATTAAATAAAGGTGTTTGAATGGTATTAGGTGTCTTGGACAACAAAGTTGCATAATGATGCTTATTTAGAAAAAACTTGTCAATGTTGGCAATTTTTAAGACAAGTGAAGGTCCCGGTAGTTAAAGGGTGGTTATAGGTGTTGAGGGAAGGTTGTCTTGATTTGAAAATGTATAAAGACATCTTGCAAGACTCAATTATGTGTTATTGAAATTCCTTTTGAGGAATATGTGCGCTGTTTCAATGTCCAATCTATGAATTTTCAAGCATTTTTCTAAGTTTTCTAATTTCTTCTTACTATGTACGGCCCAGTAAAGGCCACCAATGGTTTAAAACTTATATTATTTGGTGGTAATATGTTTTAGCAATCATATCCATTTTTTTTTAGGGTCCTTTATTATTTTTGTGAAAGGAAACAACATTTTCCTTGCTTTGCCTCTAATAGGCCAGTAGGGTCTAAGTTTTCATTTTATTTAATAATGGGGCCTATCCTCCTAGTGTGGTGACCTATGATTTAGAGGAAAGTCTTTTACTATGTTAATTTAAGTTCCCATGTTTTATTGGAACCTTGGAAAGGTGTGTATAGGGCTGGGTGGTGTTACCCTAGGCTGGAAATGTGGGTTTTTTACATGAAAAAGGGAAACTAAAGTAGTTATTTTGAAAAATAATGAGGTCAAAGGCATTGTGAGTGTTTAATATGTTTTTTTAGACCCTATTAAAGTTGTGTGGTTTTTTGGTTAGAATTGGAGAGCCTTGAAAGGGTGAAGTACATAAAACTCTAGGTGTTTGTAAGTCAATTGAGGGTTTTGGAGAACAAAAACATAGAGGGTATGAAATTGTCAAAGAAATGTGGATTTGGGAATTTTTTGACACATTTGAGGATTTTCTAGGATATTGAGGGATTAGGAGAAGTCTAAAAGGCACTTTGTTTGTAAAATAGGGCTAATTCTAGTAGTCTTTCTAGAGGTCAGTTTGATGATCCTCCATAATGTTGCAAAGAAACCTTGTGTGATTGGTTTGGGAATTGTATTGGGGTCTCAGTGGATGCTCAATTGATGTTGAGTTGGTCTTTTATTGTCCTTCTCTAAAATATAATCCCATTTGTTGAGATTTGGAGGCTAGAAGCAATAGGTGTTGTCTTGGGTAGATTTAGTGAATTATGTTTTGAAGGTTGAATCCTTGTTGAAGTTTGGTCACTTTGTTCTAATTGTGAGTTCTCCATCTTGGCTCTACATCAAAAGGTATTGGGATCATCTTTTCAAATGCACCTTAAATGGACCCCTTTTTGGAGTCTATGTAGTGAGTTACATGCATCGGGACTAAGATGCCACCTATAGTGTCTTAGTCCCCCTTAAGTTATTTTATAGGATTTAATTTCAAATCTTGGCAGGATTTATCCTCCTCTAATTAATGAATTCATATGTCCACTTTTTGTCATGTAATTTAAGGATATTAAGCATAGATAAGTATAAATACAAGGTTTGTTCACTTATATTTTGACATAGCAATCTAAAAATAAATCTAAGGATCTAAGCATTCAAGTATTCAAGAGAGAATTCAAGACAATTTAATCAAGCATTTGGAGGCATCATCAAGATTCAAGCATCATATCAAAGAAATTTTTGCATCATGTATGTTTTTGAGCTAACATTTGTGATGTAGGGTTTTGATTCAAGCAATAAATTCAAGTCAAGATCTATCAAGCAATACTTCTATTCACAATCTACATTCATGCTAGACACTTCACACAAGTTTGTAGATTTCATAACAAGGGTTCAGTTAGTTGCAATGTATCATTTTGTTCACTCATCATTTCCCTTCATTATTCTATGTTATTCCAAGGTTTAATTACAAACAAATGGTTTGACCAAGGAAAACCCACATTTACTAATAGTCAACAAGTTTTTCATCTCTTGCATGTTTGTGTTTGGAGATTTATGTTGAAGAATTGAAGATCATTTGAAGTGAAAATTAGCAAAGTTGCATTGAAAAATTTTCATCTTCACAAAAACTCACCTATAGGCTAGATTTAGAAGTCTTGGGACCTAAGATCTAAGAAGAAGTAAGTTCGAACATTGAGCCTCAAGATCACATTCAAAGATTTTAGAAATTCCAAATGGGACTAAGATAGCAGTAAGGGAATCTTAGTCCTCCCAAGGATATTTTGCAAAGATTATTTGAAATTTTATTCCAACATCTAAATATTCTTCATTTGCCTCAAAAAATAGCAATGTGAATAAGACAATAGTAAGGGTTTCTTACTCCTCCCTAGCATATTTTGACAACATTTTTGCATTTTCAGAATCCTTATCACATTTTGAGACTTTCTAAGTACATACATCCTAATTTGTTAATTAATTTTATCATTTGCACTCATCATTTAGCTTGAATTATTAGGTTTTGTGAGTTGAATTACAAATTGTCTTTTCCAAGAATTTGCTTGGTGGTGAACCCTTTGAAGCCTAAAGATCCCCCCTAGGTCTTCCTTTTTGAAAATTGACTCACTTTTGCATTGATAGTCAATCCAGTTTGGGATCCTAGGGCATATTTGAATGATAATAAAGAGAATAGTGGTGTTATATGACCTAGGTTATAAAGAATTTTCATTCCCCTATTGTTCTTTATGTATTATCTTCGGTGATTGAATTAAATGTTTAATTTTGTGAAAATTTATTCACCCCCCTCTCAATTGTCCTATTCTCAACTGGTATCAGAGTAAGGTTCCTTGGTAAAGAGCTTAACCACTTGAGGAAGGTCTAGGATGGCAAGAAAAAGGGTTTATGATTATTTGAGGTTTGATGGAAATAATTATGCCATCTGGAAAGTATTGATGAGAAAGAATATCTAGCCTATTTTAGATAGGATGTGGAGAAAGCTTACAAAAATCCTTACACTCCTCCTACTAATGGTCTAAGTACACCTAAAGAGCTCAAAGCACATGAAGTGAACAATAATGTGAAGTACATATTGAAGAATAGTTTGGTACATTCAGAGTTAATTAAGGTTTAGAATTTGAAGATGGCTAAGGAAGTTTGTGATTCTTTGGAAAGAGCGAATGATGGTGACGAAAGAGTAAAAGAGGTGAAATTATAGAACTTGGAAACACATTTTAATCTTCTACATATGTCTAAAGATGACAATTCTAAAGCTTATCTTTAGATATTGGATGAGATAGTGGTTGAAATGTGAGGAATTGGTGCTACTATAGATGAAACTAGGATTGTAAAGAAGATTCTCAGAACTCTTCCTGATGCTTACAGTGTGAAAGTGAGTACTATTGAGAAGACTATAGATTATGAGACCTATACTAAGTGTCTACTATTAGTATTTTTGACTTCTTATGAGATAAGGAAGTTGAATCTAAGGAATGGATGCAAATCAAAGGCTGATTTTAAAGCTACAAAAGCTTAAGATCCAGATCAAGAAAAAATAGATGAAATAGAAGCTAGCTATGTAAGAAGGATGACGAAAGACTCCTGTAAGTATGAAGGTAAGTTTCCCTTTAAGTGTTTTAGCTGTGAAGAAATAGGTCATTATTCTGCAAAGTGTCCAAAAAGAGATAAAAGAAATAAACAAAGATACAAGAATGAAAAGAAAGGAAAGAAGATTAACAAAGCTTACTATGTGAATGAGAATGCTAGTATATCGAATAAGGATTTAGATTATGAATATTTTGATGACAATGAATGCTTGTTCTTAGCGATTAAGAATGAACCTACTACTAATTCTTTAAAATAGGTAAAATAAATCCCTCTAGAGAAGGAGAAAAATGAAGGTATGGTTATCTCTTCCCTACGTGCTAAACAAGTGAAGAATTAATCGGTAGTTTATAGTGGTTGTTCACATCACATGATTGATGATAAAATTAAGCTTGTTAATCTTGAAAAATATGATGGAGGCTTGGTTATGTTTGGAGATGATATTGGTGCTAAAATTTGTGGGATAGGTTCAGTGAGTCTTGATGGAAATCATCATATTGACGATGTCTACTATATTAAGGTTTTAAGGATTAATTTGTTGAGTGTTGGTCAGATGTGTGAAAAAGGATATGATCTTGTGTTTGAGGATGAGAGAGATGAGATATGGAAAGGATCCAAAACATTTATTGCTACAAGAAAGAAATCTGAAGGGAATATCTATCAACTTAAGGGTGTTGATGGATGATGTTTATGACTCAGTTTAATGAAAATTGGTCATGGAATAGGAGAATGTATCACTTGAATTTTGATATCTTGGAAAGGATTAGTGTTGTTGAAGCTATGACAGATTTACTAAGAATTAGAAAGATTGTTAATGCTATTTTTAGGAATTTTCAATTTGGAAAGAAAATAAGAAATCATTACAAATCAAAAGAATAGTCCACTACCAAACTACTAGCTTTAGTTCATATGAATATTTGTGGTTCTATAAGAGTAAGAAGTGTACTTGGTGAAATACAATTTATGATATTAATTGATTATTATTCTAGATATATATGGGTTACATTTCTTAGATAGAAATCAGATGCATTAGATAGATTCAAGGCATTCAAAGATATGGTTGAAAATGAAGTGAAATTGTAGGTAAAATTCTTAAGTTCTGACATAGGTGGAGAGTTCACCTCCCATGAGTTTAAATTTTTTTGTGAAGAGTATGGAAGAAAAACATACTTATATTCTTCGAGAACTCCTTAGAAGAATGGAGTTGTTGAAAGGAAAATAGAACTGTTCAATAAGTTATGAGATCAATGATTACTGAGGTTGGTTTACCAAAAGTCTGCTAGAGAGAAGCTAAATCGAGTTCAAGAAAAATAAAATAGTACAAAGACTCCCTATGAGCTATGGCATGGAATAATTCTAACTATTAAATATTTCAAGGTATTTGGAAGAAAATGTTATATCAAAAGATGTGAAGAAACTTTGGGTAAGTTTGATCCAAGTAGTGATGAAGGAAATTTTCATGGATATTAAACTAATAGAAATGCATACAAATGTTGCAATAAAAGAATGAGAAATATTGTAGAGTTCTAATGTCAAGTTTTATGAGACAATGAAGAATTCTACTAAAATTGATGGATATGTATTTGACGAGCTTTGATTGTGTAAGAATAGAAGAGATTGTGGATGAACAAGAAAAATATGAGCAAGGGAAGTAGAAATAATAGAATGAAACAAAAGAATATGCTTTGGTGATGTCCCTTAAGACTCCAAAATATGTACAAAAAAATCATTTAGAAAGTCAGATTATTGGAGATAAGACAAACACTGTGTTGACTAGAAGAAGAGCTGCTAGTAAAGTGAATCTATGTATACTTTCTAAGATTGAACCAATGACTGAAAGTGAATCTTGTAAAGATGAACATTGGAAGGAAGCAATGAAAGAAGAACTTATGGAAATTGAGAAGAATCAAACTTGGGAATTGGTCCCAAGACTGATAGATAAAAATGCCATTTGATTGATTTGGGAATTCATAAATAAGTTAAATGAGAATGAAGAAGTTGTTAGAAATAAAGTGAGGCTTATGTGTAAAGGGTACTCACAAGTAGAAGGCATAGATTTTCAAGAAAATTTTACTCCAATGGCAAGAATGGAAGCTATAAGGATGTTCTTGCTATTTTCTACTCATAAATACTTTAAGGTATATCAAATGGATGTCAAGTCAAAAATTTTGAATGGTGATCTAGAAGAAGAAGTTTACATGGAACAATTGGAAGGATTTCAGTTAATAGATCAACTGGAAATGTTGTACAGATTGAAAAAAGATTTATATTGGTTGCAAAAAGCTCCTAGAGCTTGGTATGCATGGTTAGATAGGTATTTAATTCAACAAGGTTTTAACAAAGGTATGATAGACATTAATCTATACTTTAAGATTCAAAATGATAAAATCTTGATTGTCATAGTGTATGTTGATGACATTATCTTTGGAGGAAATGAAAATATGTGCAAGAAATTCATAGAAGAAATGAAGAAAGAATTTGAAATGTCTATGTTTCGGGAGATGAATTTTTTCTTGGGCTACAAATTAATTAAATGAAGGAAGCAATTTTCATTTCATAGTCTAAGTATGTGAGATAGATGTTCAAGAAGTTTAGGATGGATGGTTCCAAATTGGTAAGTACTCCTATGGTGACTGGCTACAAATTGGGTAAAGATGATTATTCACCTAAGGCTTATCAGAGCAAGTATAGATCTATTATTGGTGGACTATTGTATTTGACTGCTACTAGATAGGATATCATGCATATTTTATGTCTTATGGATAGATTTCAAGAAGACCCTATAGAAACTCATGTTAAAATAATTTTCAGATATTTGAATGGCACTTTGAATTATCAATTGCAGTATCCTAAAGATACTGACTTTACTCTTAGTGCATGTATAGATGTAGATTGGGCTAGATGTGTAGATGATAGAAAAAGTAAAATTAGTGGTTCATTATTTCTTTGATGCACATTGGTGGCATGGTCGAGTAGAAAGAAATATTTGGTCTCCTTGTCTACTACTGAAGTTGAGTATATTGTTGTTGCATCTTTTCGTACACAAGTTTTATAGATGAAGCAAGCATTGAAGATATCACAATGGTATATGATGATCTCATTTCTATTTTATGTGATAATACAAGTTCAATTAACATTTCAAAGTATCCAGTGATGCACTTAAGGATGAATCACATATCTATTGGATATCATTTCTTAAGAGAGGTCATGGAGAATGAAGCAAATCTTGAGTATATTTTGACGAAGGATCAGATTGCTAATATTTTCATGAAGGCTCTTCCTTAAGATAATTTTGAGTATCTTCAAGAGAAGTTAGGGGTTATTTCCCCTCTTTTCTTGAACTAGATGCATATGGAAATGCATTATTCTAGTGGATCTATGGATCTATCTTTCCTCTAGGCTAATGTTTTGGTGGCTATCTCTTAGGTGGAGTAGGTAGTATCAGGTGTTGTCATTATGAGTATTCTATTTTTCATGTAAAAGAGAAATAAATTATGTAAAATATTATTTTTCATTTTACATTGATGTGAAAGGGGGAGAAGAAGAATGTGAAAAAAGAAAGGAAGAATGGGAGAAGAAGGTGAAAGGAAAGGAATCATATAAGAGATTATCTTTTGAGGGGGAGAAAAAAATAAATGGATTTTGAGCTTGTATGTTTTCTTTTACCATTTTTCACATCATGTGTTTCCATCAATGACCAATGGGGAGATTGTTGTAAGAATAGAAAGATTGAACCTATGTTGTCATTGATGTCAACCAATCAACTGGTTATTGACTAGTTGTTGGTTGTATATGTCAAGGATATTGAGAAAATTGTAAGGAAAATATGTTGTAGGTTTTCAATGGTTTCTTCAAGTTTTGATCCATATTTAATCCTATATTTGTGTGGTTCAAAAATTTTGTTCATGGTTGTTAGAAGATGCTATATCTAGATTTTTGGTTGTTGATTTATTCTACAATGCAAGTTGTATTCACTAGTTGTGAACTATGGTTTTCTGTGTTTCTAATTGAGGTCTGGGAGAAATGTTGCTAGTTTAGATTTCTCTTTGATGAAGTCTTATGACTTGTCATTCTAAAGTTGAATTTCCCTAATTGTATTGAAGTTAAACTAGACAACGGTAAGTACTCCTATGGTGACTAGCTATAAATTGGGTAAAGATGATGATTCACCTAAGGTTGATGAGAGCAAGTATAGATCTATTATTTGTGGACTATTGTATTTGACTGATACTAGATAGGATATCATGCATGTTTTCTTTCTTGTGGCTATATTTCAAGAAGAACCTATGAAAAATCATGTTACTATTGTTGAAATAATTTTCAAATATTTGAATGGCACTCCAAATTATGGATTGTGGTATCCTAAAGATACTGATGTTACTGTTAGTTCCTATACATAAGTAGATTAGGATAGATGTGGATATGAAATAAAAGGTACAAGTGGTGGTTCATTCTTTCTTTGATGCATATTGGTGGCATGGTCAAGTAAAAAGTAAGATTTAGTCTCCTTGTCTACTGCTAAAGTTGAGTATATTGTTGTTGCATCTTGTTGTACACAAGTTCTATAGATGAAACAAACATTGAAAGATATCGGAATGGTATATGATGATCCCATTTCTATTTTATGTGATAATACAAGTGAAATTAACATTTCAAAGAATCTAGTGATACACTCGAGGATGGAGAATATATCTGCCAAATATCATTTCTTGAGAGAGGTCATGGAGAATGAAGCAAAACTTGAGTATGTTTTGATGAATTATTAGATTGTTGATATTCTCATGAAGGATCTTCCTAATAATACTTTTGAGTATCTTTGAGAGAAGTTAGGGGTTATGTTCCCTCCTTTCTTGAACTAGATGCATATAGATATGCATAATTTTGGTGAATCTATGGATCTATCTTTCTTTTAGGTTGATGCTTTGTTGGCTACCTCTTAGAGGGGAGCATGCAGTTTTAAGTGTTGTCCTTATGAGTATTTTATTTTTAATGTCAAAGGATAAATCAATGTAAAATATTCTTTTTCCTTTTACATTGTTGTCAAATGGGGAGAAGAAGTATGTGAAAAAGGAAAGGAAGAATGTGAAAGGAATGGAAGCGTATAAGAGATTATCTTCTAAGGGGGAGAAAAAAGTTGGTGCATTCATAGCTTGTATGTTTTCTTTCACAAATTTTAACATCATTTGTTTCCATCAATGACAAAGGGGAGATTGTTGCAAGAATGGAAAGATTGAAGGTGTTGTCATTGTTGTCAACCGATCATCTAGTTATCAGCTAGTTGTTGTTGGTTGTATATGTCAAGTATGTTGAGAAAATTATAATGGAGATATGTTGTAGGTGTTATGTGGTTGCATTAGGTTTTGGTCCAGATTTACTCCTATGTTTGTGTGGTTAAAAAATGTTGTTTATAGTTGTTAGAAGATGCTATATCTAGATTTTTGGTTATTGATTTGTTGTATAGTGAAAGTTTTTTTCACCAATTGTGAACTATGGTTTTCTATGTTTCTAGTTGAGGTTCAAGATAAATTTTGTTGGTATAGATTTATCTTTGATGAAGTATTATGAATTTTGGTTCTAAATTTTTGTTTCCATAACTGTATTGAAGATATTTCTGGCATTTGGAAAGTTCATTCTTAATGGTTCTATGTGCTTTACACTGGTTTGGATGACCTTGTGTGAAATACTACTTTCAAGGTTGATGAAGTGTGTTGGATATAATTGGGTCCCTATGAAGCATTTGTTTGGGTTACCCTCATTATAGTTCCGTCCTAGGATGTTTTGGTGTGGACATAATTTGAATTTGATTTGGATAGCTAACTTTGGATATGTTTCAAAGTTGAAGATGGTATAAATGCAAGAAGAGTTGATTGATAGAAAATACAGAAGAGCGAAGAAGAAGAGAAATAAGAGAAAAGAGAAAGTGTTTTCTGGTGTGACATTGATTTTATTCAATAAGTGTGTGTTGCAAGTGTAGAAGATTGGTGTGAAGCTTAATGTTGAGTTTTTGGATGTAATGAGAAAAATGTGAACTCTATCATTCATGCAAGTAGATCAAGTGATTGTGGTGGAATCCTTTATTTCATTTGGATTGTAGTCTCTTTGTAACTAGTCTTCTTTTTCATCTTTTTATCTCTGTGGAAGTGAGCCCTTCAGGTTGTTAGCCCTATTGGATAGTGAGTCCTTGTTCTAGGCAGTGAGTCCTTGTTTCAAGAAGTGAGCCTTATTTCAAGTAGTGAGCCTCTTGTAATTGGTTTTGATATTCTCTATAGTGTTATTTATTCCTCACTATGGTTTTTACCTCATTGGGTTTTCCATGTGAATCTAGTCTTATTGTGTTTATGTGTTGTATTTGAGTTTCTACATTGGCATTCAATGATTAATCATTTAAGCAATATTATGTATTAGTTCTAGTTATTGAATTAAAGGTTTAATTTTTTGCCAACTGATTCACCCCCCCGAGTTGTCCTATTCAACATAGGGGAAATAATTATCACCCCTGCACTAGCTCCATTCTTTGAGCAAGCATGATCAAAATGAATGTTCCATAAATCATCATTGTTTCCTTGTTGTAGTACTTATATCTCAAGGGGTGCAGGTTTTCTTTCCTCTTCTTCTTGTAACTCTTCAACCTTCAAGTTATCCATACTAGTATCTACAAATTCAATCATATGTGGAGCTCTTGGTTTTGTCATAAGCTTGATGTCCTTTTTCTCCCATGGAGGGACTTCACTTCCTTGACAATAACATGCCATAATTTGGTGGGATGTCCACCACAACTATGCTCATAAAAAAATTATAATCAAGAAAAGTAGCTAGTCTATATGTGACACATGTGTTTAATCACTCCTATGGATGGGATCTCTCTTCAATCCATGTCATAAAAACTTTGATAGGAACAATTTATTTTCAAGCTCATTTCTTTCATTATATCTACCAACATGATGTTAGATGAAGCTCCTGAATCGATCATTCAGTAGTTTAGAATCTTACCATCGATAATCAGAGTTACATAAATTGGATCAATATTACTTAGGCAAATAGTGATAGTATTGTCCAAGTAAATTAGAGGGATTTCACTAATGTCTCCCTCCTTTACCTCTTCACTTACTTGATTTACACTCACTCAGGGCTAAGTAGACACCCTTTTATCATCACATGCCTTAGCAACACCATTGATAAGGGACACTACCTTCTACTTATGTTCATCAATTCTCATCATCCCAATTAATGGGACTATCACCTTGAATTGGGAAAGTAGCTAAAAAAAATCAATTGGATTATACTTAAGTAATTCAGAAGGGACTACAATATTCTCTTGAATATAGACCTTCTATGGCTCAAATTTATTCTCAGTATTACTTTCTAATTTCTTCTCTTGATCTGTATTTGACCTTTGATTTTTTTCTTTTACAATAGGAGAAATGGCCTCACCAGATTTCTTGTTCACATTATCTTTTTGTACCTAGATCTTAGGTCCCTTACACTCCTTACCTTTGACATCTTCCATTCTAAACTTGATCAATTTTTCTATTTTAGTCCACTATTTCTCTCCATTTTTCTCCTTCATAAACAAATTTTCTTGCTTTCCTTGGTCATAATTTACAAAAAAAATCCTCAGATTATGAGTGTTTTAAGCTTGTGCTACAAATACTATTGTCAATTTTTCATATTCCTCATCTGAGGGTGTTCTCAAGGACACATTCATTTCACTTCCATAGAATAAACATTATTTTCAACATCTTCATCCTCAATAGGAAATTTTTTCTAATGATAGACATATAATTTTTTTCTTGTACAATCAATATCTACTTCATGTGATTCATCTTCTAAAGAGAAATCTTCATTATAAAAACTTGATCTATGCATAAGCACATGTACCTCCACATCATTTTACTCAAGTGGCTCATAATCACTTGACTAGTTTAGTTCTTGCTCAAACTATTTTGCTATCGAGAAAGTTTGAGAAGCATGTGGTAGTTGACAAGCAATACAATAGGGTGTTCCATCAACAAAATTCATAAAAAATTTCTATAATGGGTTAGGGGGAACTTTTATTTATGTACTTATCTAGTTTTTCTAAATTGGATTTCCGTTGTGCTAATTTTTGTTATAAGGATGATCTTGGATTTTAACTTTTTTTAAAAGTTTGGCTTGTCATTTGAAACCCTTTTCTCTTTCCTTATAAGACTATAAGTGATATATTTCATGGAAATTTCCACCTTATCAATCTTATCCTCCAATGGTGTTCCTTTACATGTAGTTTTCTTATATTCTTTCATTGGGTTCTTCAATATTTTAACATCATCCCTTCTCCTAACTTTACTTGATGCTCTTATATTTTTTTCAATATGGAACATCACCTTGAATGATTCTCTAAAGTTTTGAGGGTTATTATCTCATAGGAGATAGCTTATTTTTTAATCAAATTTATTACAATAGTTGACCAAACATACATTACCATTGAGTCTAAAATCAATAGGTAATCTATTCATGGCCTTTTGAAACCTTGTATTGAAATCGACAACCATCTCATTGGAACCTTTAGAGATGTTATTAAATTCATTCTAGAGGAACCTTGCATCAATTTTATAACCATACTACTCTCTAAATATTCACTTAAACTCATCCCATGACCCAATACTTTGTATTGGTAGAGCTCTATGCCATTCTCTAGCAGCCTCAATTAGTGATTGAATAAAAAGATTCATCATAACATCATGATCCTCCACTTGAAAATCATCTATTATGTTGAAAAATGATTTTAGGTGATCCTCACTGCTTATTACATTATTTCAAGAGAACTTAACCAAGGAAGGCCTGACATAATAAAAGAACTAATTTGGGTACCCAGGTATCCTAACAAATCATACCTATTAGTGTTTATCCACTTGCATTGGCCTTCTGGTGAACAAATCTCTTTTATCATTTGGGGTTCACTCTCATTTTAATCACCAATTTATTTATTTCCTCTCCCATTTGTGCGTCCTCCATTTCCACCGCTTCCACTTTCTTCTCCACCTCTAGATTAGGTGTTTTTATTTTGATCATTGCCTCCACCTCCACCACCCTGATCTCCACCACCACTTCCACTAGGAATATTTCCACTTGATTTAGTCTTGTGTGATTTGTGATCAAAGTCAATATGACTAGAGATTGAAGTGCTAGGATTAGGAAGGGAGGTTATAAGGAATGAAAATTTACACTCCATTTTAGTGTTAGTAGCAGAAATTTCCATTGTAATTAATTATTTATGCAACTTTTCATTTGCTAGTTGCAACCTTAACACTCCAGGGTCAACAAGTTTATATGATGGACTAGATTTAGTTTCAAAAATTTTGGTGGATGTATTATTAGATGAAGTATTTGTATTTGTACTTGGGGTGGGTTTCTGAGGCTAATCCTTAGGTTTCTTTCCACATTCAATTGGTTGAGATTTCTTAAGAGAAACTGATGGATCTAAAACTTTAGTGGCTACAATAGAACTTGAATAGGTGCTTTTCATAGTGGTTCCCATAAGAATAGTTACTTTAGGAGGATCAAGGGTTTCACTAACAATAGGTTCAAGGAATTGGCTCTTACTTTACCATTTCTTTCATCTTTTCAACCCTTCTCCTCAACTGATCTCTCCTCTACATTTTTTCCTTTATTTTATCCTCTCTTTCCTTTACTTTTTCAATACCAACTCCTTGAGTATGGGATCATCTTCATGCAAGGCTTGAATATCCCTATTTATGTCATCTTCATCCTTTAAGATAATGTTAGACTAACTAGGTGCATGAGTATAATAAGTGAGATTAATTGGTTCTATCTTACAAAAATTGTGTGAAGGTCTACTATAAGATCTTCCCCTGGGGTTGAAATTGTCATCATTTAAAATTTTAGTACCCCAAGGATTCACACTTCTAGCTAGTGATTCACCATCCCCATACCAAAATCTCCACTATTCTTCTTCCTTTCATGTTAAAGGGTTATTGTGAATATGACTGCCATGGATTTTACTAGCAGGAAAGCCTTCCTCATTTGTATTGGGTATATCAAATTCATACAACTCTTCATGAGAATTTTCATTATCAACATTTTCATTTAAAATAGGAGATGTGTTAGCAAGATTTTTAGTAGACTTACATGTTAAACATTTTTTTTTTCTAGGCTGAAATATTATTTTTTGGAAACTTGAATTCTAGCTTCTACTTAGGATTCTTCTTCATCTAGTTCCTTGTTCCTTTCATGGTCTCATATTTCTGTTTACATTTATTATTCTCTAGCTATTTCTTTATTTTCTTAACTTTGCACTGGTACAAGATACTTCAGAGTTGGTACCCACAATATGGGCAAATAAAAATGGATTACACTTTTGATAAATGTTAGTAATTTATGAGAATATTTTGAACATAACTCAACAAGAAATGGGAAATGGGATAAAAATTTGACTCGCTGAAACTAGATCCAACCTATGTTGAGAATTCACTTGAATTTTTCTTCAAACCAAAAAAAGCAATAAATTTTAATTGAATCTATGTGTACTAGATCTAACCTAGAGACATTGGACTAGCATTATCCCCTATAGAGTCACCTATCTGTGGGTGTTTCTAATGACCAAACTTGATCTCAAAAATTATTTATGAATTTTGCAAATTCTATGGTTAATAATTGTGAGGATTGGCCAACAAATAGGTGAAATCTTGCTAGGATTTCCCTCTACACTTTGTTCTCTAAAAGGCCTAAGAGGGTGATCCCTACAATGTACCTTATGATACTCTTGTGTCAATTACAATAGATATCATAAATAATAGATAAATTCTTATATAAATACAAATAAGATGAAACCCTTCAAAACACTAGTAAATTCTTTAATAAGTAATCACCTAAATAAGAGAATGGATGATTAAAACAATTTAATGTGAATGAATGATATTCTTTTTGAATTTGTTCTTTGAACAATAGGGTTGAATCAAAAACTTCAAAGCTAACAAAAACAATAGAATGTTATCTTATCTGTGGGTGATGAATTCAAATTTGAAATAGATTTTAATACAATAGTAACTAAACTTATCATCTTAGAAAATTATAATAATCCATTACAGTAAAACAACTCTAATATTCTAGAACAAAAAACTACTTATCAAATCCTTATACCTAATCATACAAACCCATGATTTTATTACAGAGATTTAATTAATTCCTTGAATTAATGCAAACAAAAAATCATACACTCAATTGAAACACAATTGAAGACCAATCAAATGATCCTTAATAATTTAATTGATAATTCATATGAAAAAATACATAAGGAGAGAATCTACTTTAGAATTTTCACCTTCTCATTCAAAAGCTAGTACTGTTATAAGACCAGTATTCCTCTTAAAAAATAAAATTCATGCTTAAGAATCAACTCTAATTCCATTCTCTATACTTATATCAAATAATTGTTTACATGAGATCAAAATCTCTATCAACCAATGATCTATACAATTGGACTTGAATTCCCCTTTTATAAACACAAGGGAGAAAACAAGCTTCGGGCCAAATTTTACCTTTGTCACATTTACATTTTACATTCATTTTAATTTTATTTCAAAACATTGTGACAAGCAGTTATATTTGGAATTCAAGAGGTGGAAGACTCATATGAGACAAAATCCCTTTTGCATCTTGTTGAAGAAGATAATTCCTACCCTCCAAATGGCATCCTATATTATTGTAGTAGAACCAACCATGAGTTATACATCATCTCCGCATGCAATCCAAAATGTTGGATGAAACATAAAATTAATAGAAAGAAGAAACTCCACATCTATGTCAGCATACAAGTCATCACTTGACCAATAGGATATAAAGCTTTCAATACTTTATCAAAGGATTAATTTGTAAAATTTTCAATCCATGTATTATATTCATCCTTAGTGGGCTACTATGCATCCAACAACCTTTTCACTTTTTAGTCATGTAGATTGTATCTAGCATCCACTAGATTCTAACCTCTTTCACAAATACATACATACTAACCTTGATATTAGTCATATAATTAATGAAAGCATGCAACATCATGTAATATGAAAGAATGATGGTCGCCTTAGCTTTTGGAAGCATTTTTTTAATTTCTTCTTTCCATGTATCGAATTATTTCCTTTCCCCATCTCCATTCAAAATATTTATCAGCCCACTTTCCTCCATGTATCTAAATATTTTCAGTTTCCTCTTGAGCTAAAGACCAATCTTGCCATGATATGTTGATATCTCACTCAACAAGTCTACTACCTTTGGAAAATATAGGATATTTGTTGGAGCTTTAGGATTGTTTCTTTAAGAGCTCCAACTCTTGAACTCCATTTTCTACAGTCATTTTGAAAGGCATTTTGAACATGAATATACCTCTTATGAGCTCCATGGATGCTTCTATATGCTTCTCAAAAAATTTCAGACTTGTGCACCAATTTAGAAACCATATGCTTCAAAATATTATCAAAAATAGTCTCAGTAACCTTTGAGTTTTCTTCCTTAGCTTTCTTAACATTTTCCTTCTCAACTTTGAACTCCCTTTTAATTGACTGATTCTCAATGCTAAAGTCTCCCTATCCTGTGATGATAGATATGATGAAGAAGAATAATGGGAAGGTAGTACCCTAACTAATGGACCTTCCTCTACAATATCCTTCATTTTATTGTACTCATCTAGAAGAGTGTAGTAAGTGTTCGATAAATTTTCATATTTCTTTTGAGAAATTTGTGTAGTATCTGCACTCAACATTACAACATGCACAATCAATTTAGTAGCTTGGATGGGAGTGATTTCTATAGGCCTTTTCAATACAATAGTACCAATGATCTCCTAAATTTATTTCTCCACCTTAGGCCTCCTTATGTTTGGGGACATTTACAAAATTACAGGGGTATGCAATGTGGGACTGAAACTAGATATAAAACTCAATTTTCAAAATGCTCCTTTGATACAGAGGCCTCTAGATCCTTCCTGATTGCATCAAGTGAAATGGAAAAATTAATATTCTACCCTAGAAATAACATCACACCACTATCTTTGACAATATTTCTAGCTTCAATAGGAGTAATTGTTGTTATCTCAGTCATTATCTTCTCCTCCCATTTTCTTCCTCTTCTTTCAATGAGGGGTCCACACTAGGATTTTCATCTTCAATTCTCTTCTTAATTTCTTGCATCTTAAATTGAATAAAAAATTCTTTAGTTTGAATAAAAGAATCACTAGTAGTAAATTATTCACAATCCATTAGCCTAACATCATAATCAACCCATTAATAATACTCCCATGTGAAAATTATATATTCTAGGATTTAAGGATCAAGAGCATCTCTTATTGGAGGGGAAGGTCACTTGACACATGCTCAACATATTTCTCTTCTCCAATCAGATCAGTTGTTAAATACTCAACTATTGGGATAGTTTCTACCCCTTCACCAACCTCTAAAGGTTGTTCTTGAATACCTTGAGCCTCTTGTTCCTCCTTGAGTAATTGAACCTTCTTCACGGCCTACTTGACCTTCACAGTAAATTCACCACTTTGATAGTCCTTCAATTTTGTCATTATGTACTCATATGGATTCTCAATTTTATCATAGAGACCTAGATAAAATGAATTTTTCTTCATTATGTCCTCTTCGATGTCACAAATATCAATTCATTGTTTCTTCCTTGAGGTCACAATAGTGTCAGTGGACAATTTTTTTATTATATCACCAATGTACAAAAAATGGTGTGAAAACCTGGACAAACCTTTTCTCCTTTTCTCTACATTTACAAACCCTTCAAGGTCATAGTTTCTCACTTCATCCACAAGAATTCTAATATTTATTAACATTATTCCAAATTTATCATAACCCTCTTTGGTAGTAGCAATAAAGTATTCAATAGAACATTGTGGAGTTAACACATAACCTTTTCTATTATTTTTGAATTTTTCTTTGTCCATGTTGTCCAACTGCCACATGATCTCAATAAAATCCATTCTTTTAGAAAAATAAAAAGGAAAGAAGTTTGGTGCAACCCTAGCTCCATAAACTCTAATCAGAGTATAATGTGAGTGGAGGAACTAGTCACACAATTTGACCCACTTTTGATTCTTCTCTAAGCTCATCTGGGCGCATGATTTATTTGATGATCCTTGAGACTCTGTAGACATGCTCTACGCCCAAGATCTCTAGGATACCAACCTTCAAAAAATTATAAAAAGAAAGATAGTTAAAGTGTGGGTAATTTTGATCCCAAATAAATTTCCACATTTGTATCGACAACTAATTTCCATCCTCATTCCTCTACCTCATCTTCATTAAATTTCTCTATTTTTCTTGCTCTATCAATAGAATCATATGTATCAATAAATAATAGTGGCGGAAGGACAAAGGGGCTTTCCCATTCTTTAATTCAACTAGTCCCTTATGCATCTGATGTATAATGTAGGCATCATAGTAATACCTTCTATTTGAATTGGAATTATGGATGTCATTGATCATTACCATTAGTGCAGTAGGTATCCTCTCATCAAATCTATGAGCTAGCACAGGTTGATCAAAATAGTAGTATGTATTCTTGAAATAGTTTTCAAACTCATCACATTCAAAGCTCTCAAAATCCTTGGGACCAAAAGATACATCCTTATACCCTTTTCTTTTCTCCTATGCTTTGGAAGCACATGTTTTCTATATCCATAATTATTCTACTCATATTCTTGGCACAATTTAGAAAAATTAATGCTAACAATAGAATTAGGGTTCAACTTAAAAACCTCAACTATTCTACTCCTAGTTATGTCAAGAAGTGGGGCTCTCTTTATACTCTTAATAGTTTTGTCCTTAGCATAATAATCCTTGGCCAATTTCAGCATCAAGTCAACTTCAACAAATTTTTTAGGCACCACTAGCCTTCCAAGGTTAAACCCATAGATGACAAGCTAGGCATTTGTTATAAAACCAATTGAAAGCATACAGGAAAAAATCCCAACCACTTTGAGGCAATGGGAACTCTCCAATTTTGGTTGCATTATCAATCAACCTACTTGTCATGATGCCTTGTCTACTAGGTTGTTTACCATTTTTTTTCCTCCTTCAAAACTATTGTGAGACTCACCCTCCATGAACCTGGTGTAATCTCTTTTTTCTCCCTTAGGTTTTGCAACCATTTCTGAGGCTCATTTTTTTCATTTAGCAAGCCTAGTATTTTTCTATTTTTTCTTACCCCCTACTCCTAAGGATTCACTAGGTTGACTCATGATCGATTACTAGGGTTTATTAATTCAAATTATGAATGGGGGACTTTTGTTTTATATTTGCAAGAAACTCAAACTATAGAGCATAAATAAAAATGACCTTGTATTTTATGTAACCCTAGTAGATTCTATGACCTCTCACAATATCAAAAGATTTTCAAAGTTCTAAGCTTTGAGAATTCACCAATATAGCCACTAGTTTCCTTAACGAGTCTAATTCAATCAAAATTTACACAAAGAAGTGTAAATATCTCTACTTGAGAAAATTTCTCCTTCAATGTCTCTATAACTTGTTTTCCTAGACTCCTCATATATTTTTTTTCTTCAAATTCTTGTAATTGTGAGGAAAAATGAACCAACTACATTCTTTATGAATGAGGAATGGAGCATTTTTACCATTAATACTTGAAATAAAGTTTTTGTGAGTGAAATTACACTTTATCCATTCAGTTTTGAATTTTAGTCATTGATCCTTATGATTTAAAACTTCATCTATCATTCTCCTTCATCCTCATGCTTTACCCCATTTTTCTTTCAGCGATGTCCTTATGATGTTGCCATGTTGCCCCTCTTGCTTTTATTACCTTTTACTTCAAGGCGATCACTCATTGCTAATCCATCCTTAACTTCTTTGAATGGATCTGTGATGCTTTAGTGTCTAGTAATGGGAGGAATATTCCATTGAATATCCCTTAAATCCCACATTTCTCATTTCCAGTGTGTTCTCCATACCTCTATCAGTAACTATGATCCTTTCAAATAAAGTGATGGGAACAAGACTTCATCCTCACATTGTGCACCTTTGATACTCCTTTTCCTTCATGTAGGTCATTGACAATATGAAAAATGTATGCAATGAAATATTTCCATTAGATCAAGTAATCCTTCTTTGACTTTATGCTTCCTTTATCAGTCATCACTGATTCACTTTCCAATAGTTGAATCACACTAGAGATGGGACAAAAGTATTGATGGTTCAATATTTAGCCATGCATCTCAGAACCAGGATCAATGGTTATGTAGGTGTCACTCTCAACAATAAATGGATTAATGATACAATTATTTAGAATAATAGGTCTCCAAGTTTCATAGCTCATTTCCAATTTGATACTAGAAAACAAGACACGATGCATGATAGGCAATGAACCAACAATACAAAGGATTATATTGTTATTGCTTATCGCTAATTCAAAATGTAGAGTATTAAGGTGATCAAAAATACAAAGGTTACCAACAATACAAGGGAAAAGCTTCACATCACACATCACTAATATGAAACTTGAGGTCTCATACCTATCTATAATGAAAAAAAAGCAATAAAATATGGAAGAAATTATTCATCACTCATCACTGCTTCAAGGCTAGCGGTCACAAGGTTATGCGCGATGGGCGATATGCTGAACAATAGGTAATGAATTAAGTGGGAACCTTTTGCATGTGCTCATAAGTTGCTTTCAAAATAGGGAAAAGGTGGGATCATGAAGCAAAAATACATGAAACCCAAACCACGATAAAGGACTAAGACCACTAATTTTTTTAGCGACTAATATTCGCCAATTGGATAATAGTTTAAATTTGGGAATCAAAAACTGGTTGATAGTTTGAGCTGTTATGGGTATGTGCAGGATCATGAGGGGCCAAAAAGTGGCAATATTATGGGTATTTGTAAGGTATGTGGCTGACAACTTTTTTTAACCAAAATTGATGAAACAAAAAGGGTTTTTAGAGGAGATTCTCAGATTTCCACCAATATAAATTATGCTTTAATTTTAATTTAATAAATAATTATTATTTATTTTCTATTAGAATTAACTAAAGTCCTGATCGATAGGCTGATTGAAAACATCTATAACTTTCAAATATCACATTTTTGAATCCAAAACATGTTTCACATTCTATGCTTCACATACTATAGGATTAAAAAAAAAAATATTAAATTTCATGAAGTTTTGACCAAGTTAAGGTGGTCAGACATATAAGTTTTAATATTTTTTAAAAGTTGTAATAAAAAATTCATAATTAATTATTTACTTAGAAAAAAATTACAAAAAATAATGCATCACATCCAGACATGAGTCCTCTACTTATATATGAAATCTTATAAAAAAATATTATCATTTCATTATGGTTAGGGTGGTCAGACAGACACCTACTCATTTTTTCTTTGAAATTTAAGTACTACTGCATTGAAATTTCAAATTTTCACCAAATAGATTTTATTTATTTTTAAGTAAACCTAGTAGTTTAGAAACTACATTCAATTTTCTACAAATTCTATTCTTACATATTTTTGAAATAATATAGATAACTTATTCAAATTTTTACGTCAAGTTGCCTAACACTGATTTTTCTAAATTTTTTGCCACTTAAGGGCCTATTTTTTCCATGATGATCCTGCACATACCCTTACATGACCTAAATTACCACATTTTTATAAAAAATATTATAATCTTATTCAAATCATCAAATCAATTATTTTATTGAAATATTTAACTCTAAGTTTCACCATAATATTTGATACATGATTAGATCACATTTGCCTAAATTTTATAAGTTACTATAGAAACCTATATTAATTTTCCAATCATATATTATAACTATTAGTTTCTTTAGGGAAAAATTTATAGTCTTTCATTTCCACCATTGATTTACAATATCATTTAATGACCCTCATTATATTCCATAAGGAAAAATCAATCCACGATTTGTAATGCTCGTGGATCCTAAAATTTCTTTTAGATCATTGATATTCTAAGGTCAACAATCCAAAGAAGTTTTAGGCCCCATGAGCATTAAGTATCATGGGTACAATTTATCTCACAAAATACAATGAGGGTCATTAGATTATATTTTAAATCAATAGTGGCAAGTAAATATTATAGTCTACCTCTTGAACCCATTAATAATCTTCACCCTCAAGCTCCTACTTTTCCATATGAATTATTTTTTAGATTGGAAGGATTCACCATCATAATTAATGTATTTTCCTATTACATTCTAGGATTCACCAATATTTTTTACAAAATATTAGTGATCTAGAAAAGTTCAATAAAATTAATATTTTTTTCAAAAAAAGGGAAATACTCGCCAATGGAAATTAATATTTTTTCCCCAAAAAGTGAAGGATTCACCAAGATTTTATATCTTTTCTTGAGGGGGGTTTCTTAAAGTTATCAGTACTTGGGATAAATTACAAATAATAGGCACTCAACTAGAGGAGAATAATACTGTGAGAAAATATTTCAAAATGATCATGAGATGGTAACCTTAGACATAAGGGGCTAGTCAAAACATGGATACGAAAGACTCGGGTTATTTTAAATGACCAAAAATTGACAACAATAAGTCAATGGGAACATAGACCAAAAGAACAAGGATTAAGATGAAGGAAAATATGCTAAGAAAGACCAAACTTGTAGCTTAAATCCCTAAACCCTAAGCAACACTTCCAAAACCCCAAACCACCAAATACCAAGAAGCCAACCAAGTAAATCTGACATAAGATCAGTGGAACATGAGAATTTTAAGGGTTTCACCACACCACTAGCATAGGCTTAGAAAGACAAGAAATGAAAGCAACATGCAAAACATAACTATGTAACATAGAATATCAAATTGAAAATCAGAATAATAGACTAAGAATGAACATAGGTGCAACTAGAAAAATGAAGATTCTTGAAATAAGGTCTGCAATCCTGAAATCGTGAATTTTGAAGCACATTGGGACTCATACACCAGTTAGGGTGATTTAGTCATAGTTTAAGGTTTTGGGCTAAAATCATAATCTACAACAACCTAGATCTATAGAAAAATTCTAAAAATTGGTATACTAGGACTCATACAACACAAATGGTGATTTAGTTTGAATATCAGGGTTGATTTGAAACTCTAATATTCTCTAGTTATCTTTTATATCTTGTATCCCTTCCAATCTTTGAGTTTGAAACTCTGAATTCCATCATGTAGATGACTTTTCATGATCTTGCAAGAAAGATGACAACTTTGACAACTTTCTCCAATCTTCCACTTCAATGGATCTTCAACCTAAATCTAAAAATTGGACATCAAAGAGAGGGAAATTTTTTGTTTTGTTAGTGGATAGGGGTTTTGCTTGGTCAAACCCCATTTTGGTAATTAAACCTTGAAATGAAGTGAAATAGAATGAAGGAGTGATGAATGAACAAATATGTTATGTTGCGGCTCACGAAACCCTTGAAATGAAGGCTACAATCTTGTATGTAATGGATAGCATGAATGCATATATTGATTCTTGATTAAATGTTATGAATCTTGACTTGAATTATTGCATGAATCATAATAACCCTACATCACAAATGTTAGCTCAAAAATAAATAGGATGCATTATGACTTTGACATGATACTTGAATCTTGAATATAGCTCCAAAGTGCTTGATAATAAACTCTTGAATTATCTTGAATGCTCTTGAGTTGCTATAATTCTTGAACACTTAGATCACACTTGCTCATGAAAATTTCTAGGAGAAAATATATGAAATAACCTTGTATTTATACTTCTTTATGACAAATTTATTGAAATTACAACACTACAAGTTGACATCAAATCTAGGAGAATAAAATCCTACCAATAATTTGAATTCAAAATAGGTCCTTGAAGGTAAGTAGGACTCATACACCAGTTTGGGCATATGAGTTCCATATCATTAAATTTGGGCCATACAATCCAAAATAATTAAATTATGAGTGGTTATTAGATATATTTCAGGATTATCCTTGAGATTATGCATTAAATAAAGCTCGTGGATATAAAATAGGACCAAAAAAGGCATAAAGAAGCCCAGTTTTAGTAGGGAGGACCCAAACAAGTGTGAAAATGTAAAGAGATACATTTTACTAGACTTTAGAAAATAATTAATACAACTTGATTTTAATACTATATAGCTCTTGGATGAGGTCAACCTATCACTTCTTCCATGGTTTTAACTTGGTGATTATTATGTTGTCTAACACTATAGGCACAAGTACACTATTCAACTTAACATAATAGTCAATACTGGAGGTAACATGTAATGAAATTTCTAAATGAAGAGTCAAAATTTAAATTTAATAGATATCTTGAGTTTTAGCATCAATTATATTGTAGCACATTAAAAACTAAGCTATAGCTCACCAATGACATTATTTTAAATCCTCTAGCCTATTTAGTTGTATATAAATGTCTCTAAGGGTATATTGAGTAGGATTATGAGAACAAGGTGTGAATGTTTAATAGATCATACATATTATCCTAGGTATAAATAATATAGTATCATCGTTATATGAATTTGAGGATCTCTCATGATACTTTATAAGGCTCTCACTCCACCTAACCATTTGTGTAAGGTCAAAGTTTTAATGTGGCTAAGAAGATGAAAATTTCTTACATGATTATTATGAGATTATTATAGGATGTAATGCTATTTTTTAATATCTAAAAGACATAATTTTTGGTTTGAATTTGAGTAATTTTTCATGCATGAAAATGAGTATTAGAGTGATAGGTTGCAACACTGAGAACTTTGGGTATCAATTGGGTTTTAGATGTATCAAATTTATAGTTGTCATAAGTTGGTGAAAAGAGTATAAATGAATAGTACAAATAAACTTACATTAAATTGAATCTTAAAAATGTATTTGTATTCCCTTATATTTATATTGGATTGTTTAATTTGAGGAAATGTCAACACTAACCTTGTAAAATACTCAAGAAAGGTGTTGTATTTGTGATAATTAATTGATGGGTAAAGACCTACCCTTGTGAAATCCGAGATAAACTAAAAATATTTTGATCATTTAGACAATGTAAATGTATAGGGAAATATTATTTCAAATTAAGGAATCTTATTAAATCGATCTTATCCTATATTCATTCTTTATGCTTGATCCAAACAAAAAGAAGGGGCCATAGATGTTGATTGTTGAGATATAGCTATTTTGTGAGGAAACTAGTTGGCTAGTGGAATAATTTAACACATCATATTTTTTATTCTCCATAACCCTCCTTATGACATAAAATCCTATATAGACATGATTGTTATTTTTAAAACATAATAAGCTTGTAGTGACCATGGGTGTCAAGAATAGACATCCTCTCATGTCCTAATTCGGATCTTGTTAAGGGTTAAGGATACACTTTATAAAACTATAATTTACTTGACCTCATCTTAAGGATACAATTTATAACATGGTAGAGACTAAAATATTTACATGCTTGAACCTTAAACATCTTAAACTTCAAATCCTTTTGATCTCTCATACCACACAAAATTGTGATCAAACATGGAATCAAATAAGTCTTCCCCCTTAAATGCAAGAAGCACTAGATAATATTCCTTGTCATTCATAGTTAAATAATTTGAATACTGAATCTAAATAGCTTCATAGCTTTATGGTTTCCATAATAAATCAATACATATTACTCTATGGTATTAGTGCTCTATGTTTAGAAAAATGGAATTTTTAGCCATACTTCTCTCTAAATACTCTTTTAAATTCCTCCCATGATCTAGTGTTGGCATTATGCAAACCTCTATATCAGTCCCTAACATCCTTATTAATGATTACACAAATAGTTTCATAAAAAAATCCTCATTCTCTATTCCAAAATCATGAATTAGATCCAAGAAATTTCTTACATGATCTTCACTTGATAGTGCATTTTCTCTTGTGAATTTGATAAGAAAAAATTACTAATATCATTGGGGATGGGATTTGTATGATGAGGAATAGTAGTCAAATCCAACTATCTATATCTGTCAAACTATAATGGTCTCTAAGAAAGATGATTTCCTACAACAGGGTTTACTTGAGGGATTCCCCAAGTACTATGTTGCTAACCAACAATATTTTGGCCTCCTTGTGGATTCATATTCTACTCAACTATCTAGAAATTAAAATTTGGGTTATACTCTTGATAGTATCCATATTGACCATAACCACAAATATTTTATGGTTGTGATTGTGGGTTAGACTATGGCATACTTTGACCCATGTGAACAAAAGATATAGGATTAATTGTTGGATTACTATTAATAGAGGTTGTAGGCGGGTTCTAAGAATTATGGCTAGAAGTTGTACAACTTCTAGATCCATAAGATTATTTTAAGAAATTTATTTTTATTTGCATATATTCCTTCATCCTTATTGATTCCATTATCTCTAATCCTATCCTTAGATATTCAACCTCTTTCTATAATTGTTGATCCTTTTGATAAAGTGTTTCAAAGACAAAGGCTTTTTCGAGATGATGGTTCTACATGAGAGCTTGTGCCCTTTGCAGTATTAGTATTTTGATGTTTTTTCCTTTGTCAAGGACTTGGGATATGACTTTTGAATGAGAAGTATTTGATATTGTACTAGCCACAAAAAACTACTCCATGTGTTAGCATGAGATTTTCCTAAAGGAATATTCAAAGTGTTACTACTAGTTACTTAGTTGGACTATGTAGATATAGAAGATAAATCAATTTTGCAAATAGTTTCACTTCATAAATATTACTTTTTAATATATCTTTTAGATTAATGGCATTCCTAATCTTCATTTCTACATCCTCATATTTTCTAATTTTTATCTATTCTATTCTATTTATTTCTTCTTGTAGTTCAAGGAATTCTTATAACAATTTATTTTTAGACTAAATAGTATCCTTAAATCTTGAAAATTTAGGAATATTCTCATAAATATTTGTAGTAGTTTGAGAAAATCTAGGATTTAGGTAAGAGAAATGGCTAAGTTATTAGTAAATATGGCTACCAAATAATTCATACTCCTAGGGATTGGGATTAGGCATTTCAACGTTCAAATTTAGGGCAACAATGTTAGCATCAAACACTCTTTGCAATAATTTATCCCTTTGTCTCTTGTGTTTTCCCATTGTATCAAAATTCACTTGGTCTTCATTTAAGATAGGTCTAATTACTGCATTATCTTTATTTATCTCAAGCATCCCAAACTCAAATAGATTTGAAAGATTACCACTATAATTTTTATGAGAATGTCTAGTGTCAAGAGGTGGAGAAGATTTACGTACATCTTTCTCCTTACATGATTGTATTTTTTGAGGCACTTTTGTCTCCAACTTCTTCTCCAAATTGTCTTTGTCTAAAGATCTTCTTTCATCCATGATTTCTTTGATATTCTTTATCCTCTTCTTTCACTTTCCCTGGCAAGGAGACTTAAAAGTCGCCACCCAATTAAGGGAATTAAAATTTATAGATCTCTCTCAACAAAATTTTCCTCGAAAAAAGAAATGGAAAAAACTTCAAACAAGTAAAAACACACTTCACACAAATATACAAATATAACTAGAGAACTTGGGGGAATTTTTTAAATTATAATTGTTTCCCTAGTGGAGTCAACAATTTGTTAGTGGTTTTTAATTCCTAATTGGTTCTTAAGATTCTTAAAAGAATAGCCAATTCTTGTAATCAATTATCTGAAGCATTTGACCAACACATTAATTTAAAACACATAATTTATAACTTAGATGACTAGCAACCAAAACAAAGGTTCAGCATACAAATATAAGAAAAATGCTAGCAAACAATCTATACCTAGGGCTGAGGGTTTTATACTTATACAAATATTGAAGTAGTAGTTATGTAAAACCCTAACAAGGAAATACCCATTTTGAAGCTTGAAGCAAGGGAAAAATCCAATAGTCAAGGAAATTTTAGAAAAAATTCTATAATGATATTTGCTTCTTCAACATCTTTTAAAATTTTCTTGTTGCTAATTAGTATATTAATATTCTTTGGCTTGTGTGGATTCTTGCTCAAATATTTTTCTCACATAAAGTATTATGTAATTGTTTTCATTATGAATTTTTTTAATGCATGTTTAAACATTTTTTTGTTTAGTTTTAAAGTTTTAAATTTAAAATAGTGAATGCATACAATAATATTAATTCAAGGATTATGATTGAAAGGTTGAGATACATTTTCTTAGAAAGAAAATTATAAAATTATAAGTAATACCATATACTCACATGTGGTATGTTCCCACATCAGTTGTACAAGATCCCAATAATAAAAAAGTGGTAAATATTTAAAATTGAATTTTATTTAGGATATTACACTTATATTATCTTTTTATTAATTAAATTGCATGTCTTAAAAAAGGTGCAAAGAATTTATATACTTTAATATCTACATAAAAAACCTCATAAAGCTTCCTAGAACTATCCTTTTTTCCTTATTATAGTTATCAATATGGAAATAATATTTGAAGGTACCAAATACCTCTTTTCTATTTCTATATCATATCACACTATTAGACAAGATCATAGTCATGTTTTCTTTTCGTAGTAATGAAAAAAGTATCCATTTTCCTTACTTAATTTGTTAATAAATGATATAATATTAACCTAATTGGGCCTTGGGTTAATGTTGTAATGTGTTGTACATATTCACATTAATCTAGGGCCCCTTTCTAATAAAATGTACTTAATTTATACCTTATTTATGGTGTTGTAAAGTGTTGTATTATTCTTTCACACTTATCTATGGTTTCATTAATTAATTATGGTTGACTGAGCTTTATTAACCCCTTTAATTCAAATTTAAGCCTTCTTAATGACACCTTCCAAAGGATGTATCGTAACACCCAATAATGATATGGAATAGCATTTAATTTGGAAAAATCAAGGTCCTTAAAAATGGTGCTAGGACCCATTTTCCTTTAGTGGTGAATGTGTCCTCTCCATATAGGACCCCCTGTAATGCCCAAAATCTACACACCAAACATCCTAACAAAACTGTAACAATTTTAACTAATTTTGCAATACAAAAAAAAAAAATTCACTTTAAGATAATAACAACATAATCCACTACATACGATTATAGTCAATAATCTCACTAATTAGAAGCAAGGATAAAATTGATTTACAATTTTTAACATTGGAGTCTATTTATTTAGGGTCAACTTAATGTACCTCTTAATTCCATTGTACTAAAGTTTTCTCACTCCCAATACATGTTCCTACAAGGTCTACATGACTTGGCACACATAAATGATCAATGGTAGTTAGCACATGTTCACCAAGACAAACTATACTAATCAACGGTAGTTTACAATGTTGGGGTAAAAGGACAAGTCTACAATAATGACTCAGAAATAAAACACTCCTAAGGGCCTGACCTAATTCCTCGGGGGATCATCTCCAACGACCTTAACTACATATATAATTCATAAAGGAATCGTAGTTTGACCAACTTGAGTTCTCCCAACTCATTCGATTAACTAACAATAACACAATAACACTAGAGTATGCTAAACTCAATTATGTACTCAAATTCATCACTTGACCCATACAAACCACAAACTATTAAAATAGTGGGTATGCAACCCTTTCTAGGGTCCACTATAGTTTCACAATCAACTTCCACCCACTAAGGTGAAGCGGGAAAATCAGGTAACTCATAAAGGATATAATAGAAGCATATGAGAGTATAAGCATGATCCTTAATAGTTGAGAAAACTCAGTCATGCATATCACAATTTGAACAAATGCAACATAATGAAATGGTCAATAAGGAGCATGCTAAAATCACATTTAAATCTCTTCTATCATGCTATAAAACATAAAATCTAAGGTAACAACTTAATAAGTTTGTGATACGTTAAACATTATTAGAGTCATAATAAAGCACTCAAGTTTCCCATAAATTTTCATGAAGTCAAAAGAAACTATTCAAATTATGGATTTTAACCCTAATATTGTGCAGTTCTTATCCAATACCATCTCTGAAATAACTAAAACTAATATTGACTAACAATCTTTACTTTTCTAATAAATTCCAATTGAAAATTTATTACAACAAGAACTTAAAAAAAATTCATTGATGACAATTATGCTCTATAAGGAATATCTATTTGCCAACTCATATATTTGGTAACAAACTAAGAGTGGTTTATGGGGCTCTGTAACTTCTTTTGTTGGAGCTTTGTTCCATATCTGTAGTGGGTTGTTGGTCCCGTCAAAACCAATGAGTGTTAGACTCTTGTAGTTTCTTAGTTCTTGTTTGTGCTGCCCGCTGGCTTTTGGCTGGGTGTTGGCTTGATGTTTCCCTATGGTGTTGCTGGTTGTTTTTGTTCCTATCTTTCGGGAAACTTGTTCTTCTTGGTGTGGGTTTTTGGTACCCTTAAAACCTAAAGGTTTCGGGTCCTTTTAAAACTTGTTGTAAATGGTTTTGGTTCCATTCAAAACTTGTTTTTACTTTATCAAAAACAAACTAAGAACTAAAGATTCCTAATGGAGTACTTAATTAATAGCTAATGGTTAACCTACCATGTGATATCCTAAAATGTGAATGTTTCATATCATTTTAATAAATGATTCATCAACTGAAAACAATAGTCTTTAGCTCTAGAACAACAATTCTCACAAATAAATAAAATAAAATTCATCTATTTAATAACCTTGGATATGTACATTCTAGTGAAAAAGAGTGAGAATTGGTGTTGCATGTTAATAGAACCTCACTTTAATTAAATATATATCTAATGGTAGAAAAACATAAAAGTAAAATAATACTAATGAGGTTGGTAATGAAACAATTCTTCCTATCCCCTCTATTCAGCCATTATTGTGTATGGTTTGAGAGATTGATATGTTACAAGCTCATACATTTACATTGTAATACCCAAAATATACTCACAATAAAAAAAACACAACTTTTTTTTTCATTCTTTAAAAAAAATTATGTAATGATAATAATCTTGCACGTTGCATTAATAATAATATCAACATTAGTAATAACGACTTTAATATATTGATACTTCTCTTAAAATTAATATATTAATATCCCCATTAATACTTATATGTGAAACCCAAATGAAAATATCTCTTACCTAAATATAAAATATTTATTTAATTAATTATGTAATAACTCATTTTATATATGTTTGATTAAAAATATATGTGATTAATTATACGAACAGTAAATACTATATATAATCAATGACTTTATTTACTCATTAAAATTCATTTATTATAAAAAGGAATAACATAAATAAATAAATAAAAGATGCCTCTTTTTCTTTAAAGGAAATTTAATTCTACCTAATTCTTCTTTCCTTTCAGAAAGAAAAAAAAAAAAAAAAAAAAATCCTCTTTAATTAATATAAATCCCCTCCTTCATGTGAAAGTGAGAATGATTCCCTTTTATTCCTTAAAAGATTAAAAGAAAGAGGGATCACATTGAAGAAGAGCTTCTTGAGAAATACGTGGAGCCCCACAAGGGAAAAGGTTTACCTTCCAAGCACTAAACTTATTTATTTGATTTTTTTTCTTTCCTAACACGTCTAGGGTCTTAGTGGTGGGATGCATCCCCACAAAAGATAAAAAATAAAATTTTAAACTATATTCAATGGCATCCGTTGATTTTAGCCACAACCTAAAATTCCTTCTACGCTATCCTTCCTTCTACGCTATCCTTCCATCCATTCACTGTTTTACCATTTCTTCCGTTTCAAACATTTTGCTATTTTTAGCGATAGAATTTTAATAATGGTCTCCCATTTTTTTTTACCAGCAAATACATTGTATATCTAAACTTGTGCGTCTAAATTATTATTCAAAATCTATAATGCAGATATGGAAAAGCATATATGATTGTTTAATAAATGTAGAGAGCTTAATATCTAAATCACAAAATAAAGTACAAATTAAGGGTCTAACATGCTGTATTTTATCTTACTTCTCTATAGATTGGATGAAACAACTTGGTTCTTATAGCTTATTTCGGACTGTGATTCTATAATCTGTAAGGGGAAAATACATTATAAGTTTTCAGTCATAGAGGTTGAAATCCAGGTTATGTGATATCTCTAAATCCTTCGAAGCAAATAGGTTAATTTATTACAGAAATTGGTAGGCACATGTTGTGTACGAACAACAATATAACCCCTAATACCATAAACACTATTAATGGTTTAGTGTATACATCTTCACGTTGTTCAAACCCACTAGACACAGCTGCTCAAACACTGGGGACCGAGAAATTTCCAATTCTACCAGATTTCTCAAATAAGATATTCCTGACACCGTTTTCGGACTATAACTATTGTGAAGTACAATTCTTTCGACGCATCTCAAATGTACAACACTTAATTCCTGAAGGTCTTGACAGTTAGAAATGTTCAATTCTATCAACTGCTCAAGATGAGATAATCTTGAAATGGTTTGCACACTACTCCGATTGTGAGTTACATTTTTATTTTTTTTCCAAACTGTTTGATACTCCTGATAATCTAAAAATTCTCTTAAAGAAGTATCATATATATATGCAGCTCTTCAGATTGGGTGGGCGCCCGAAACTCAAAATAGATTTTTTTTAAGCTTACATACACTGGCTAGCAATGATAAATAAAGTACTGTTAATGGAAATTTAATTTTCACTAGGGAGTGTAATACCTGTTCGTGGCCTTGCCAATATGTTTTTGAGATGTAAAGGAGGAATCTATGAAAGAATGTGGCTGGGTATTTTCAGATTCAGGAAATTTACTTAATGCTGAGAAACACTTAACTATGTAAGGTAAATAATGTTGATGTTAAAACCTAAATGTGCTCATTATTAGGAAGTAAATGTGGTCATTATTAGGAAGTTGGCAGTAATTTTCATTTTAATAAACATACTCCAAAAATCCCATCAAGCCCCCCCCCCTTTTTTTTTTGTTTCCAGGTTGACGCACGCCAACATGCTTGTAATAAAAACTACACTAAACATACATTTCAAGATTAGATATACCAGAAAACCAAAATACTTTGGCCTTGATCATGTTTGATGATTTTCCTTAAAAAAAAAACAACACCCATTGAAAACTCGGCAAGTGACATACATCACAATTCTACATAATTGTTCTTGAATCCACAACCTTCGCCAACAAGCAGTTTGCCTGCCGAAAATGGGAGCAGGTATAAAATCGAGCTCCTCCACCCTTTCTTAAATTTGACGGTCGACCTTGCCTGTCAACAAATTTTTTAATGACGATTGTCTATTCAAAGGTGCCCTTAAAACATTATGATATACCTTAGTGTAAGTAAAATTATATATTATTCAAATATATATCATTATAATTCTATATAAATTTTGACAGTCTATCCAAAATCTCTCCTTTCATCTGATACAATCTAAATCTCTAAATACGGTCATACGGCCATCAAATTTGGGTTCCGACCTCCACCTTTGCCAGTATCCTGCCTACGTATGTCAAAAATGTGTGGTTTGGAACAGGTATGTCCATTCGTCCAAGCATAACAGAAAGGGTGGGGGGGGAATTTTGTCAGCTGCTGAGTTTGCAAGTGCTCTGGTAGATGTATACGCAAAAATTGGGAAACATAGACCAGGTGCGTTGGTTGTTTGTTGAAAATGCCTCAAAGAAATGTGGTCTCCTATTTTGTACTGATTACAGGGTAGGCATCCAAAACCCCCAAAAAAATAGATTTGTTGAAAAGGCTTTTGAAACTTTCAAGCGAATGCAATTGACAGGTGCAAGGCTAGGCTGCCCTCCTTTTCCAGCAGCTTCCTTGCCTGGTATACACATATGCAAAATGTGGAAGCAAAGACAAGGTACGTGTATTGTCACAGAATGCCTCCCAGAAGATGTGGTCTCATCGAAAGTATATAAAAAAATTGTTTTTTGTTTGATGTTTTTTTTATGTGCTGTTTTAAATTGTAGTTTCTAACTGCATTCCTTATTTGTATTCAGCAACATTTAAATAAAAATATATATTCTTTACACCAATTGTTTCTTGTTTTCTTCCATTTCTTTTATTGTATTTTATTTTTATCTTTATTTCCTTCTTTCATTTATTAGGATTATAAGTAGTTTACTGAATAATGGTGACATTATTTTTATGCTGGAGAAGATTTTTTTATATATTGACAAAATAAAAATTAACCCAACAAAAGTATTCTTAATTTAGAAACAGAATAAGTTGACATGTCAAATCTCATAATATCATGTATTTATGTTACCCTACACACAGAAGAAGATATTCACAATACCCACAATAATTAGATAATTTTAGCAACAAAAGGAAAGAATAATCTTAACCACGGATATGCTAAAATGACTTTAATTAATTGAAAAATCATCTTGTGCAATCTATGCATCCAAGAGGAAAAACACATCAGAATATCAAAATAAATTGACACTTTAGTACACCTCTTCATGGCCATTTAATCTCCTATATTTTTATTTCAAATGTGTATTGACAATTATTTTAAATGACTTAACATGGAAATCCATCAAATGAGCTAATGTATTTAATTAAACACTTTTTGATACCTTATTGTATTTTATTTATACCTTATTGTATTTTATAAATATTCACAATATAAGACACATAACATATTTTTAAATATATTCTAACCTTTAAGTGAAATACATATTATTCTTTCTAATAGTATTCACATATATAATTACTTCTCCATTAAAATATGTTTTATCTTTTTAAACTATTCATTTAGCTTAACTACAATATAACTTATTTAAAATATTCTCACACAATCAATTAAATCCCTTTAACCTCTACTAAACCAACTTGCGTATTAGCATTCCTAATAATAGTTAAAGTATTCCATAAACAGTCAAGGAAAACCAACTTATATTTTAGGAGAAAAATAACACACCAAAGCATCATTAAGTTTTATGGATTTCACACAATAGGGATCTTGAATCACAATGATTTGGATTATAGTTGAATAAATAAATATGAAGAACATAATTTTTTTTTTTATGAAAGAAAACAAGGTAAGGTTATTACTTACCTCATCCATACGAAGCTTGATCCCACCCTTTTGATTCCCTTATGTTGAGCCTTAAGTTATACTCACCTTCTCAAGGAAACCTCCAAAATTTCCAACTATACCGTCAACTCTCCAATCTTCCTCTTATGAAATCTCAAGGATTACCTTTCAATTATCAAATATTATTGCTTGAAATAAAAGGACTTGGTAGCATTCTCCTATGCACTCAATAACAATCATTAGTATATCATAGTTACATAGTCAAAGCAAAATGACCTTAATCATATTCCACATGTCATTTACAACATTAAATACAATCTACGATCAATAGTAAGCAAATTTTAATGGTAAATGCCAAGTCATGAGAGGGTATATGAAATGGTAAAAATACACTTTTCATTGTTTATATCTATTGACTAAATATCACCAATTTACACTCACCATTATAACATCACTATTGTAAAAAAAATGGTAGGTTAAGAATAGTAGTTTTCTTTTAATAAGTAATTATACATATTAACTACCACTAATTGGATTACATATGCATATGCAAGAGAAGTGTGCAACTTAAGAAATTCTTCAAGAACTAGAACTTGGTAGCCTTTTTCATGAGAAGAACAACAATCACTACAAAATCATTGCTGAATGCATTTACTTAGTTATCACTTAATAAATATACCCTTGATATAGTTAAATTTTTTACTACTATAGAATAAAAATGGGGGGCCTTACAGCCCTCCTTTCTATGTATTTTTGAAATGGGTTTTTTTATGTTCTTTTCACCTCCTGAAGCAAGTTCCTAGAAAATTGTGCTAGGGCCTATTCGCCTTTAATGGAGATTTTTTTCTCCTCACTTAGGAACCCTCTTCTTGAATTTAATTTTGGCAATATCATAATGATTTTTAATCCTAGATCTAGTGTCGGTTTGAATTAGTTGAATTTTGGGATTAATCTCTAGATTTAGTATTAATATGGTGTTAATTCACATTGTTTCACCTAGCAACATTGAGAGAGCATCCTAATAATAAACAAGAGCATTATAGAGCACTTCAAGAGAATTTTCAAGGGCATTCAAAGGTAGATTATCAATATTTTATTATAGAAATTCAAGATCATTTCATCATGTCAAAGGAATGATGCATTCAAGCATGTGGTTGAGCTAAAGTTATTGATGTAGCATTGAAGATATATTTGCAAGCATTGATTCATATCTAATTTAAGATCTAGATATACACTCTTCATGGCCACTTTATGTTAGATTGTAGATTTGCATTTCAAGATAACTTCCAAGGTATCAGCATTTCATCATTTCATGTTCATACTTCAATTTCATTATTTAATCACCCAGTTTAATTAACTCTAAGGTGTTTGACTTATGAAAACCCTATCCTCTATGGAAAACAAAAAAGTAACCCTTCAAATTTTTCTGTCTTGTTTGGGTCCTCCTTGTGACTTTGGCTTAATTGTGCCTCGATATAATGTTGTAATATGGATAATACATTCACATTAGGTCTTGGGCCCTAGAAAACTAAAAGAATTCAAGTGGTACCTTACTTAAGTGTTCTAAGACATTTTCACACTTTTCTAGGGTATTGTTAATATATTTCATCTAAACAATCTCTTTTTATCATTTACCAAGCCCTATTTCAAAGTATTGTAAAGTGTTAACTTTCACACTTTTCTAGGCTTGTCATCAATAATTTGACCCTTTCTTATGCTTTAATTGGCTCCATTTTACACTTGTAGGCCTTACTTAAGTGTGTTTTTGAAAATAATCTTGATAAACATCATTTAATACACTTAATTTCCAACACCTACTTAAAATGCCTAAGTGGGACCCATTTGCCACTAGGGGAAAATGGGTCCCCTTTGGCTAAAAAATAAAGATAAATTTAAAATTCTGGCGTGTTATTATTTCTATGACCTAAGGTCAATTTGTGATGTGGTTCTTTTGGAAAATATTACATAATTGTGTATAAATATAGGGTTTTTCCTCTCATTTCATCCTCCCTAACTCTCCTAATTTTCTAATCAAGCAATTAAGTGATTTTACATTCAAGCACTTTGGAGCCGTTACTTGCGTATCTCTAGATTTCCACTCCAAGGATTTGGTGAGTTGTAGCATTGCCTGTTGTTCATTCATCATTATCTTTTCATTTCATTTCATTATCAAGGGTTTAATTACCAAATTGGGGTTTGACCAAGGAAAACCCCTATTCACTAACCCTCAACAATTTTCCCCTCTTTGCATGTGTTTTGCAAGTCTAGTGTGAATATTTATCAAAGAGAAAGGTTGAAAAAAATTTCAACAATTTGTAAAAGTCATTCAAAATGGTAAAAGCCCTAAAAGAAGCTTAGAGAACACCTACATGTCAAATTCTATAGTTTTAGATCTGAAAACCTATCAAGAGTAGAAGTGTAGACCGGGAGCTACAAATTGCACTTTTGATTCTCCTAAAATTTGGAAGTAGACTAAGTCACCCACCTTGGTGTATGAGTCCCACTACCAAGCCCAAAATAGAGATTTTATAGTTCTGAGTATGTAGTTGTCCAAAACCTATTATGGTAGAATTTCCCCAAAATAGGACGAAGTTGCCTAGCTTGTTGTATGAGTTCAAATGGGCTGAAATAGTGAATTCAGCAGGATTTCATAGCTCCTCTCCACCACTTTCTAGTTTCCAGGTGCACATCTTCAGTCTCATTAATTTATGTTACAATTTGTTTGCATATTTAGGTCATTTTGCATATCATAGCTTGTTTTCAAACATTTTGCATTTCCTTAGTTTTGCATTATTTGTTAACCTTCTTTATCAATTTTCAACCTTAAGGACAATCTCCTTTGATAGACTTCAATCTCTTTTACATTGGAATCTCAAGGATTTGTTCTTGAGTTCGAACTTTGTGAAATCAAATTCATCTTCCTCCATTCCACTTTTAGGTGTGCATAAGGGAAGTTGTGCATTCCATTTCCATAGTACACATCCTCTAACAATCAACTATTTTTTCTCCTCTTTGATGTGTGTTTGTAAATTTATAGGTTGAAAATCAAGTAGAAAACAAGTTTGAAGGAAAATTTTCAAGGTTGTCAAGTTGCAAAGTTGTCATCTACACTGCAAGATCATGAAAATAAATCTATAGAATTTTTTTCATACATTTAGAAGCTCAAAACCTTAAAAATTAGGGTGTATACAATATAGTATAGAACCCAAAAATTAGTTTTCTGAAACCCTAAAATGACCCATTCACCACAAAAGGCGAATGAGTCCTTAGTGAGACCTAGACTAGTGAAAACCTAGGATTTGGGAGTGCAGACTAGGAGGAATAAAACTCAGAAGTTAATTTTTGAAACCCTAACAGGGGCCCATTTGCCACTAAAGGTGAATGAATTCTTTGTGACCTAAAATAGTAGGTGTTCTACAGGGTACACATTGTTTTAAGCTCTGAATACTCCCCTTTTTATTGGTATAATAGTTAGGATTAGTTTCTAATTGTTATTTAGGCATTTTAACCCTCATAATTGATGAAACATCCCCTTGAAATATCATAGTGATTTATCATCTTGATCCATTCATGTTGGTGGTAAACCCTATTTTTCTATGTTTCACTTCTAAACTTTTAGTTTCTCAAACATTTTTCATCACTAATTTCTTATCTAATTTTTAGTCCTTTGATTGAGTTTATAATGTGCAAATGAAATGTTTCATTAGGTAAAGTTCACTTTCCAAAATTTTCCATGCATACAACCAAAACAACTATTTTCTATTAACAATTGTTAAATTTTTGTCTATACTATCTTATATCAATTTATTTACATACTCAAGTTCTATATGAAAAATGTCACCTTGAAATTTAATTGCTTTTAGAAATTCAAGTAACATTAGATATTTTTAAGGATGTGACTTATATTTTTGGATGTGTGTCCTAGAAGAAGGTTTTATGTAAGAAATTTATTATGATATATTTAGGTGAAAAATATTCTTACAATAAAACTATATCTATATTTAAATATACTTATTAAAATTATATGGTATATCTATATAATAAGATAGATTGTAAAATACTAAAAACATACATTTTAACAAGTGAGTTTAAATTTAAAAATTATGAATAAATCCTTTCAAGTAGCTAGAATATAACTAAACTAGAATATTTAGCATTGCATATATAAGCATTAAAAATAATAGTTTTTGATGATTATAAAATTCATATAGAAACAACCAAAAAGTATTTAATCAAATTTATCATGAGTAATTTTATTCAATCTTTATTTCAATGTGCTTATTTTTAATAATAATATTATTTGTATATAAAATGGGTTAGATAATCTAAAAGAAATACAATTATATTTTAAATATATTATTATTTGTATATAAACCTATTTAGAAAAACTAGAAAAAATACAATTGTATTATAGAATAAGTATAAATTGTTACACAACACTTGTTTTTTATTAGATAAGTGAGGAAGAGCCCCGATACCATATAGAGCAAACAATATAGAGCAAACAATAGGGTTGGAAAACCTAACAAACCATGTTAGCCAAACACAACAATCAGTCAAGAATAGTAGTGCTAGAACAAAAAAAACAAAAAAACTAGGAGCAGAAAAAGCTACTAGAAAAACATAGGCCATAAATAGCTCAAACACCAAAGCTACGACCCATTCATAATGGCCCTAAGGGCATGTTAAATGAAACAAAGACCTTCTTATATTTCTTGTTGTGTTGCACTACTATCTACGATGAATCTAATGTAATATCAAAAACATTTATACCAAAAAGAGATGAATCCCCTTCAAGATAACCAATGAGTGGAATAAATGTTACTTCATATAAGAATCCAAAACCAAATCCAATGCACTAGGATTTGAAGTTAAGACAACCTTTTCTAGAAAGGGGGTGGTAGGGGCCTCAAGAGAGGAAACACACACAACACTAGGAGTAGCCTTATCTAGAAACAACACAATGGAAGCCTCAAGAGAAGTAGTACCATCAATGCTAGGATTATTCATCTTCACAAAATGAGAAAGAGGCTTGGAATCCTCACAATCAAAAGAAGAGTCTGCATCAGGGTACACTATTAAATATTCTCAGACAACATTCTTCCACCAAGTGGAGGATGGAATAGGATAAAAGCCACGACGATAGTCATGAGCCCAGTGTCTAGTAGCAAAACATCTATAGTGAAAAGGGAGACCTTCGTAATCCACTAGCTAAGAACAAGACTAGCCATTAACCTGAAGCACTACCTGACAAGTTAAAGCCTAGGATAAATCAACCTCCACCAAAATTTGAGTCAAGGAGGTGTGAGTAAAATTATTAGAAGCATTATCCACTTTTAAGAACCTACCAATAGCATAATTTCCAATGTCCACATAGGAAGAGGAGCACCGGAATTATAAGGGAAGATATGAAAATCTCAGCCAAATATGCATAACATCAATGGATTCCTTCAAAAGTGTTGAAGGAATGAACCCAAGGCTTCGTGGAAAAGAGATGAGAGTCCCATTCACACAATCCATGATCTAAATTTTTTTATCTATCTTTAGGAGAATAAAAACCAGTTCAACAAAAAAACCTCTAGTTGAAGGGTAAACTTCCATCATACCTTCTGCTAAATGAGACCAATGGGTGGAGATTTAGAGGTGCAGATCAAGGAAAGAAGGCCCCAAATGGAAAAATCTACAGGTTAGGGTCATTTTGGAGTAGAAGTCAATATGGTCATATAGTTCCTTATTGAGATAGATAACAAGGGAAGCACTAGCACACCACCAAGGATGCATAGAGCCCACCCTAGTCTTTCTGTTCTACATGACATCCACAAAATAAGATTAGGGTCATTTTGGAGTAGAAGTCAATATGGTCATATAGTTCCTTACTGAGAGAGATAACAAGGGAAGCACTAGCACACCACCAAGGATGCATAGAGCCCACCCTAGTCTTTCTGTTCTACATGACATCCACAAAATAAGATTGAACAAGACCATTCATTGTAGAAGAAATCTCACAAAACCAATCAATAGGAGATTTAGGGGCAGCCATATCCTTGCCAATGAATGACTGTGAAATTTGTGAAAAAGATGACATAATATCCACTATCAAGTCACACTAGGTGAATATGAGACATGTTGGGCTTCTATAGGAGGGTGTGAGCAATAGACAAAGGAGTGAGAATGAGAGATGTTCAAATTTGATACTTGACAGGAAGGGCTTGAGGCACACAAGGTAGAGGCATTCATGATGCAAAATCCCCACACATATAACACTTGTTAAGTAATAATATGTACACTTTTTTATTCATTAATCTTGATATTAAATTAAAAAAATAAAATTAATTTCCATAAATATAAATCAAATGATAAATTCTTTGAATTTTTTTAAAATATCAATATAAATTATTTAAAATATATATTTTCTTAAAATCTATTATATTAAAATCTATAACATTGGTTTAGATTTTAATGTTGAAAATTAATAAATAACTTCTAAACTAGAAAAATACTTGAAAAAACAAGCGCTCTGCGTGAGCTGGAGTCCCTACCATGAGCAAGTCTGTTTGAAGGTGGAAAGAGCAGAGATAAGAGTATAAGATAAAAATCAATCTGCATTTAAGTTGACAAAATTCTCAACTAATAGTCTCGAGGATTGCAATGATTGCAGGATATGCACAAAAAATATTAATTCAAAAAGCTTTAGAAGCTTTCAAGCAAATGCAATTGGCAGGTGTAAAGCCAGACTCAACAGTCTTTGCCAACACCCTCCCTACCAGTCCATCAAAGCATGATGAAGGTGGATTTTTGCGAAGCACAAAATATTTCAGGATGCAGTAACCACAGATCTCCTCAGGAATATCTGATCATTTTAATCTATAATTTCCAAATTCCAACAACATTGAAACAAAATATAATAAAATATTGTGTTGTCTTTCTATTTCTATGTTTGTAAAGAGGACAATTCAAAATTGCCACCATAAAACTTGTATATATTTAATAGACTGAACATGCAAAAATCACAAAAATAACGTTAACATACTTGTTTTGATAAAGGAACTTGGTTTCGAAAATCCCAAACAACAATAGTCTTTTCAGCTTTCACTGGTATTTGTCTGAGAAATATCATAGGAGGATACAAAATTCTTCCCATCTTAGCTGAAATTAATATCCATGATTGGGCCAAGACCCCCTCAAATCTTACAAATTACCTTTCTCATTCTATTGTCCCAAAGCCTTATAGCATCTTTTGATCCACTAGATAAAATAGATGGAATTCTTGTGGAGCTGAATTTGTTGACCATGAATTTGCTTGAAGCCATTAATTACTATATGGGGAAGCCTTCAATTCAATCCAAGCAATTTTATAACATACAAACCTTCCCACATGAA
The DNA here is from genome assembly GCA_007258455.2 of Sequoia sempervirens. NCBI lineage: Eukaryota > Viridiplantae > Streptophyta > Pinopsida > Cupressales > Cupressaceae > Sequoia > Sequoia sempervirens. Next base: position 227,202,594 of record VDFB02000015.1, on the reverse strand, counting down.
GACTTTCATGGAGAATTATGGCTCCAAGCAGTGCCACAATAACTGTCACCAAAGGATTGAACATTGACATAAAAACATGGCCTTTCTTATGAATGAACCAAGTGGACAAATAGAATGTTATCCCTGAGCATACAATCCCCTACAAGCAAAAGAGTTTTTTGATAGTTGTTCGAATCAAGAGCACACAATATATATCTACTAGATGAATGTAAGTAAATTGTACACGACACTATTATAGGAAAAGCAAGACTTTTGTCTTTTCATTTTGCATGGACTTACAGTGTAAGTTACACTGAGGAGTTCAAGATACTTTCCAAACTGCAAGATCATGCTAAAATATGAATGTTGCAATGGCGGACTCTATTGTTGCCAGAAAACACATTAATGTTGTAATTGACATTTGTGCTAGATAAAGCCTTGCAGTCTCTGCCTGAAGGTCAGCAAAAATCAATGGAGAAAAATGGCATTTTAGTCAACTGCTAGGAATAATGGGGCACCCGGTATAGTGAAACTGAAATGGAAAACCAGACAAAATGATCTTAGATGACAAGATTTGAATTTGAGGTCAGATTCCAAAAAAATTGTTCATATTGAATATATATGAGAATAACTATGGATAAAGGTCAGAATCATTACCTGCATAATAATCCATGAGGACCAAAGAACACAGCTGCCTAGAAGAAGCAAAGGACTCACTTTCATATTTTGTGATACAAGATTTGGGATTTGAAATAAGCTATTCGACCCAAGGTGGCTTGAAGAAAACAAATTGGACACCAGAGGCCCTTTGTACAATGTCATGATGGTTGCACCACAAAAGCTGATAAAAGTTCCTAGAATTTTTGCTTGCCCTCCCATCTAAGTAATATTGACAGCCTCTAGTCTAGAGAAAGATGAGTGAAAGTGAGGAAACCATACAGTTAGGCAGGAAATGGATCACAATACAAATCTATGATTGAAGTAAACATGAATTCCTTAGGAACCAAAAGCTTCATTAAGAATGAATTATTTACCTGAAGGTAATAGCCATCAGAAATGTTACCACATGAACCAGGTTGTTCATGGATGATGTAAATGTGGGAGAAGCATAATGCAGCCCTGCAAAGTAGACATTTTGATTGATGGTAATCCTCCAAAAGCAAAGGCCAATCCATTAGGCCCAAAAAAAAAAAGAATACCATTGTCAATCTTGTGTGCAGGCTTGTGGGTGAAAAAAGTTGTTTCTTTCTTGCTCTATGGCCATAATGCCTATCTACGAGTCCAAATTATAGACTAACCATCCATCCTCACTTAACTAATTAGCATCTTACTCAGTTAGGAGCATTATTTAGGTGGGCATTGGATATATAAAACTGTATATAATTTATTTCCAAAAAGAAAGAAAGAACAAAAATCATAACTTAAATAGTATCAGCAAAGAATGTAAATCAGAAATCAGTCATTTAATTCAATAAAGGAAAGTGTATGGGACATCTTAAGAACTATAACATATGTAGGATGAATTAAGATAAATACATCAAATTGAGAAACACAAAGTCAAGAAATGATGTTTCAAGATAAATAAAAATAATATACACAACCATTTTGTAAATTTAGATAACACAAGAACATTTTATTTATAAACATGGCAAAACTATAGTGTACATAAATGTCATGATTAAACAAAAGGACTAGAAATAGCCTCGCTAAATCTATAGCTGAATATTTACAAGGGAATGTTACAAAGGTAGCTTTCAAAGTCCTTAACTAATGTTACATTTGCAGAATGGGATTTGTGATGAGAAATTTTACATAGTTCACAACTAAAAATATGTGCTGGTTATATTTAACTCCGAAAAAGTATGAGGATGCAAAATATCATGGGATCTACAACATGTATACTAGTTAGCAAGCAAGCAAAAAATCTTGAAGTCAATTAGTGCTTTCCTCAACATCATCTCAATTGTAATACTATAGAAGAAATGACAAAATGATACAAAATAATAGAGGAAGGGACAACCTTATATAATTAACTATAAAACAGTCATGAGAGACACAAAAAAGCAGGACAATTACCTGATACCATATGCAAATTGCAGTTACAGGTATAAATATAATAGATAACTGACATTCTACCCGACATAACTGCTACAGTCCCTAAAAGCTGAATTGTTGAGAAGGAAAACCAACCCAATCTAGCAACAATTTCTAAATCTAATACAGATTGATTAGTTGATGCCTGTAGACATGATTTGAATTAGTAGTCAGTAATCAACCACTTACTACAAGTTGCACAAGTGAATATATATATCAGTCAATTAGAGTAAAACCCTTCCATTTCTTCAAATGATATTCGAAGAAAAGTTACAAATAATATACCAATCTGTAATCAAATTTATCTAATATGGAAAGCAGTCTATAATTGTATCTTCTAAACAATTTAGTAACTAATAGAATGACCATTTGCAGTTTTAGAGAGGGAAAGTCTCACAAACCCTATTCAAGATCCAACAAACCGGTGTCCTATCAAAGAAGGGCATGGGGAGCATGAAAAATACAACAAAAGCATACCCAAAAAGAGTTTTTGTGACGTCAAAAGGAACACTGTTGCAAGCAAAAATGTTTGTATCAACAAAAATAAAAAACCTCCTATTTATATTGCAACATATACTAGAATGAGGAATATTGTGCTAATTATTGGTGTCATGTCTAGTGTAGGAGGAGAAGCCCATGCCATCAAATAGTTGCTTCCAACTTGGAACCCTTGAAAATTATGTTAAAAAGAGAAAAGACCCACCTATCCATAGAATCCATATCCACATCAAGGGCAGGCCATTTCAAAGAACCAAATGGAGTGAAAGATGATGTTGAAGATCCCCAGCAATGGTCACACTTACTGCCATGGCCAATGCCTTTGAGATCAAGGCAAGCTGGAGGAATCCCCTTCCCATAGCCATCTATATCACTTTCCAAGCACCAGCCATCTGAGTTCACCATAGCTCCATATGGGCTGGTCTTTGTGCTTGAAACCCTAGCGCCGTAGCCGGAAGTTGTGTGTTAAACATTATTTTTTTCTTTATTCTGAAAAATGGGCGACTCAAAAATTATGTTAATAGCAACCGTCATTTTTTGCAAGGTGAAGAACTGGGATTATTTCCATTTCTAACATTTTCGTACCCAGAACAGCCCGCATGGCTTGCAAAATCCCATCATTACCCTTGCTACCCATATCGTACCAAATCCTGTAACAAATAGAAAATAGAAATGTCAGTGCAAAATATGAAAACAACACACAAACCAACAGAGACTACGCTCAATAGTTAGCGGTAGCAACCTAATAACACAAAATGAAACCCGAGCAAGGGAAACCTCAGAGGCTGTTATTTGCTCTGTATTTATGACTCAAGTGTAAGATCAGCCCAAGTGGAATGCTTGCAAAGAATGTACTGTAGGCCAGCCACGTCTCCCCTTGCATGCGAACACTGCAAACATGGAAAACATTGCTAAAACCCTAATCACTAGTGGAAGCATTATCATGCCACGCACCCAATGCCAGGTCCACGTGCCCTTCTTGAAAAACCAGACAAAAACTTAGGGATAGAATCATAATATTTCACCCTCTCCTGATGATTGGACACACTGTTTGTAAAAAAAAATTAAACCCCCAGGAAATTAGGCACTCGCCAATCCAGGGCAAGATAAACTATTTTTTTTTCTTCAGAAAAATAAACAAAAAAACAAAACTTTGTATTAGCGTTGTTTTATAGCCCGTGCTCCGTTCCCAACACACTAATAAAATTACATTTTGGCACACCCAAAACATTAGTCTCCTGCTTATAAAGGCAGGGACTAATAAATTAAAAAATAATCATCATGAACATAATACTTTATGATATTAATGTTGAGAATTAATATATAAAAATACTTGGAAAAAAGAAAATAAAAAAATTCGTCATGAACATAATATTGTATATAGTCATTTAGATATTGTAAAATGTTCGCTCTAGTACATTTTCACTATTTTAATTTTCTACCGTCTCTCCAAGGGGTAATAAAATCTTACAATGGAACTAGCAAAGTGAATGACATATTATATAGCCATATATATATAAATACAATGTTGCTTTAAGAAAGCTTTTGGTTTTTCTATCAACGATGATATGATGCCCATTTATGGAGAGAGATCATCTTCGTCTTACTCGACACGCATACTATGTTAGATTGTCATACAACCTGGCGAATACCATCCCTGCTCTTCCCTTGAGGTATAGTAAGGACCTGTTGCCCTGTTACAATGCATAACTAGTCAGTATTTCTGGATAGATTGGTAGTCGATAATCTCCAGGCATGGTCAAGACGGTGTTGTTACTGAATACGTAGATGCACTCATAGAGGGACCCTTGAGGTAACATTTTCAAATAGTACTAGCATGGTTCTTCTTTGGTCAGTGTCTAAAATATAACACACAAAATTCCTGAGGAAGAAGTATTAATATTAAGCTCATATAGGTGGAAACAGAGTAAAGTATCTTACAGAAAAGAAAATATTATACCACGGCGAGAACCCAAACGTCACTAGGCGTGAGTGCCACGGCCTAAGAAGGTGTCAGTGAGGAATAGTTTCGACTAATCAGCAGCAGTCCGTTATATTCCAGACGGTGTTTGATAAGAAATGTTACCTTCACATCTTCAGCCTGCCGACACAACCAATTAGATATCTTGTTTGTTTCTTATAGAAGAAAACTGCAATTATAGACAAAGAGCACAAGTTTTTAAGATTATATACCGATGAAGAGACTGTCAGACGGTTGAGCATAGCAACAAGTAGGAGCAGTGGGAGGAAGCATTTCGCGCAAGCAGCCATGATTTTTCCCTATATTTAGAAATCAGAGCAATCAAAGAAAGTATGGTATGTATGATTGGAAAGGGAATGGGAATTATATAGAAGGATTATGGGCAACTCCGAGGCATGTGTGGTAATGAAAATGCAAGAAAGGAAAATAAAAACATGCGATAACTATGGATTATCTGTATGTTTTGCTAGCTTTCGGTGGCCCCCCACTGCCTGCTACAAAGAATCGTGAAGATTGTGAAATGGAATGCTATCGTTCCTATGTTGAATGCATAAGACCAAAGCACATCTTAACCTTTCATGTAATTTCAACATTCTTGTCCTTAAGCTCGATCGGTACTTCAAAAAATTCTAATATTTTAGTACTAATATGTGTAGCTTTTCCATTCATCACATGTGGATACCAAATTATAATTGTCCTTTTTTGCAGTACAAAGATGCTATACCCTGAATTATAGCATGTAACTCCTCCAACAAATTGACTTGTTGTTGTCCAATAGTTGATAATAATTTTATTTTATTTTATTTATTAAATTAAGACTAGAAGGACCAATACCCATTACTAAACGACCATTGAGGCCAATGAGAGGCTCACGAGAAGTGAAACATCAAGACAACTAAAGAAAATTTTTAAACTTAAATAGTCCAACCAAAAAAAGAAATAGAAAAAATACATAGACCAAAGACCAACAAGGGACCAAAAAAACACCTATAGCTCCCTAAAACTTGAGACCACTAATAGCCTTTCGCTCCTTAGCGAGGAAGTGGGGATTTTCCTTGAAAGATAGGGGGTGTTTATGAATACATTACATTTTTACACTTGGTTAGGCCCTTCTAAATTAAATGAACCTAATTGTTCCTTATTTAGGGTGTTGTAAAGTGTTTTCTTACACTTTCACACTAATCTAGGGTTTTCAATAATTAATTGGACTTCTTTATGCCTTATTTGGCCTTATTTTGCATCCACAAACCTTAATTAATGCATTTTTCGACAATAATCCCGACACAATTAATGAGCAATTGTAAATTAATGCTTTTGGAGTGTATGGCCCATATTTAGTGATCTGGGACTCATACGCTCCCTTGGGTGTATGGGCCCCACTTAATTTTCATAGCCTCGATCTTGATTTCACATGAATATAAGCATTTCTTGAAAAGTGTGTCCCAAGCATAACCTAATGGGACTCATATGCCACTTCTGGAATATGAGTCTCTCTTAGCTGAGACTTAATTTAAATTCCAATTCTTAGCGAGATTTTCTTCTCCTAGATCTGATGTTGACTTGTAGTGTTGTAATTTCAAGAAAATTGGCATAAACAAGTATAAATAAAAGGTTATTTCATTCACTTTTCTCCTAGAAAGTAATCACATGACCTAGCCAACTGAATAAAAATCCTTATAACAAATTTGAGTTCACAAGAGAATTCAAGAGCATTCAAGAGCTGATTATCAAGTGTTTTGGAGCATTATTCAAGTATCAAGCATCATGTCAAAGTTATCATGCATCATGTTTGTTTTTTAGCTAACATATTTGATGTAGGTTTTCATGATTCAAGTAAGCATTCAATTCAAGATCCATATCATTCAAGGAAGAGTCAAGATCCACATTCAAGTTAGCCATTTCATACATGTTTGCAACACTTTATTCCTAAGGTGTGCCAAGTTGTAACATATTATTTTGTTCATTCATCATTCCTCCTTTAAATTTGATTTCATTAGAAGGTTTGATTACCACAATAGGGTTTGACCAAGGCAAACCCCTTTCCACTAAAAAAACATTTTTCCCTCTCTTTAGTGTGTGATTTGCAAATCTAGGTTGAACATATATTGAAGAGCAAGATTGGAAAGAAATGATCAAAGTTGCAAAGTTATCCAAGTTGTCACCTTGTTTAGAAATTAATTAAAAGAGTTCCACAAAGAAAAATTTGGCAATTTATATTTGGAAATCAGGTTTAGAAGATAGAGTAGAAGCTGAAGAGTAGAATCAGATCCTAATGCTCTGAAAAAGCCAAGTAGGACTGTCATGCCATTTCTGGCATATTGGTGTAGGAGCACCATGTTGGAATTATGCAAATAAGTTATAGGGTTTTAGCACTTTAAGGGTCATCTTGATGTAATAATTCCATGTTAAGGCCATTCTTAATGTTTGTAAAGTCATTTGTGTCATTGGGTCAAAAAAATGTAAAAGTTGCAAAGTTGACAAAAAGTTGTCAAGCAAAAAATGCAAAAAAATGCAACTTTAATAATCCCAATGGTCATGGGAAGTCTGAAAGTTAGTTTGAGGGTTGTGTTGGTTGGTTTTAAATTTAAATAGGTGGAAAAAATCATGGAGAAGGTGGTTGAAATTTTGTGAAAGAGAAATAATAAAGAAATCCCCTATTTTTCATTAAATTTTGTGTTTTCTTTAAGAAATTTTGTTTTCACCAAGCCTATATGGTTCCATACATGTTCTAGAAGATATGAATTGACCTGAAATTGTAGGGATAGTGTTTCCATTTCATGTTGGTGGTGGTTTGAGAAAATTTCATAGAATTTTGTCTTGTTTATAAGCTATTCTTTGCAAGTGGGTTTATACATACATTTTTGTGGTTTTGAAGGCTTAAAGGTGAATATGGCCCATTCCATTTGATTGTAACCCATGTAACTAAATTAAATGGGCCGAACAAGTTAGGAATTAGGTGTTTAGAATGCGTTCGTGAGTAGGGGGTATGGATTGTGTATTTGGGCATGATGTCCTAAGTGTCAAAATTGGGTATTTTTGAGAAATTTGAGGGTTTTGGGAAGGTAAGTGTAGAAACTCTTGGGGAAATTTTTTTTTTATGATTTTTTGAGCATGTGCAAGTGTATTGAAGAGTGAATGATATATTTTTGAGGTGTTAAGAGGTTGGGAACATTGTTTTTCAATAAACCCTTGTCTAAATTATGTAAAAGGAGGGTTTCAAGAAAAGGTATCTTAGGAAATGAGCCTCTAATCAAAATTTGTGGAATTTGTGGTTTTTTGTTTTGTTAATGCTGCACAATTGATTTTTGGGGTTTGTGAGCTATTTAAAGGGTGATTTCTCTGTTAATTTGGCCTAATTGTCGTAAGTGGACAACATACAAGCCTAAAGTTTGAGGATTTTTTCCAAAGGAGTGGTATGAGTTTTTGAGTCATGTTTTGTAAGGCCTTAAAGGGTGTCTAAAATTGTTTTTGGTTAGTTTTTTTGATACTATATTGGTGAGTTGAGGTCAAGAAACCTCTGTTGGACACCTATAAGGAAAACTAGGTGAGTTGGTGAAGGGTTGCTAAGATGAGATTGTAAGGTCTGAAAGAGTGTTTGTTTTGATTCAATTTGTGATTGGAAACAAGTTGCCACCCTACATTACATAAATTGGTATCAAAGCATAGGGTGTAGATCTTTGAAGGAAAAGAAGGTGTGAAGAAAAGTGGAAAAGATGCCTCCTAAGGGGAACAATGTGGCCAGGAAAATGCAAGAGATGGAAGAGAAGACTGAGAGGGAGATTAGGAAGTTGAAGGACCTACAAAATAGGTTTGCAGGAAGATTGGAAAGTGTGGAAATAAGTCATAAAAGAGGTGTGGTTGTGAGTGATGAAATTGATTCTAAAGATGAATTAGATGAAGAGTTGGATCTTGAAGACCAAAAGAATGGCCAAGCTATTGAAGGCCATAAAAGGAAATAAACAAAAGGTAAAAGTTGATTTTCCTATGTATGATGGTACTCCTGATGAGGAAGCATTTCTAGATTGTATTGAAACATTAGATAACTTCTTTGAATGCAAGGATGTACTTGATGAAGAGAAGGTGAAGATAGCAAAGACTAAATTGAAGGGGCGTGCACTAGTTTGGTGGGATTATGAACAAGCTAAAAGGAGAAGAAAAGAAAAGTCTAAAATTGTTTCATGGGATAGGATGATAGCCAAATTGAAAGCTAATTTCTTTCCAATTGATTATGCCATCCAAATGTCTAAAGAGCTTCTAGATTTAAAACAAAGGGAAATGGATGTGAAAAACTTAAACTAATGAGTTTTATAAGTTGAGCATAAGGTTAGGACATATGGTTCATGATGTAGAAAAGTGGCCAAGTATCTTAGTGGACTAAGATTTAACATCCATGATGAACTAAGTTTGCATGATCCAAGGACAATTGAAGAATGCTACCAAATGGCTATAAGGGAAAAAGAAAAAGTGAAAAGAAGACAAGAAAAGACAAGTAGAGGTGGAGGAAACACTTTAAGAGGAAGGGGTACATTTTCTTCTTCAAGACAATCCAATGGAAGCCAATGACATGCACATAGAGAACAAGGATAGTTTGTTGATCAACGTGGTGGATTTAGAGGCACAAGAGGTAGTTTTGATGGTGGAAGAAGTTCAAATACATTTGTTGGAAGATGTTTCAATTGCAATGAGTTTGGACATCCAACATACAAGTGCCTTGAAAATTTTGGTTCTACATCAAGTGTTGGAGAAACAAGAAGTGACAAAAGGGCTCAAATTGTGCAAGAAGATGAATGTGAAAGTTTAAATTCTTCAAATGAAGTTGTTTCTGCAGAAGTTGGGGACTCTTTGATGATTAGAAGACAAATCCTCAAGGAAACAAAGGAGAAAGACCCAATGCAAATAAGAGCTCTATTACAAACTACATGCAAATTCAAGGACAAGGTATGCAAGGTAGTTATAGATTTAGGTAGCAATGAGAATATGGTTTCTAGTGACATGATAGATAAGTTATAGTTGCAAAAATTTCATCATGAGAATCCATATAAGATATCATGGTTGAATGATAACTAATCCATCTCGACTAGTGAACAAGCTTTGATTGAATTCAACATTGGTTGTTATAAGGATCAAGTTGCTTGTGATGTACCAATGAATTGTTGTCATCGGGTATGTGTAGGATCATGATGGGCCAAAAAGTGGCGATATGATGGGTATGTGGCTGACGTTTTTTTTACCCAAAATTTATGAAACGAAAAGGGTTTTTAAAGGATATTCTTAGCTTTCCACCAATATAAATTATGCTTTACTTTCAATTTAATAAATAATTATTATTCATTTTCTCTTTGAATTACAACTAAAGTCTTGATTGATAGGCTGATTGAAAAACATCTATATCTTTCAAACGGTATCACATTTTTTAAATCTGAGACATGCGTCACATTCTCTGCTTCACATACTATAAGATTAAAAAAAAATGAATTTCATGAAGTTTTGACCAAGTTAAGGTGGTCAGACATAAGAGTTTTTACATTTTAAAAAAGTTGTAATAAAAAATTCATAATTAATTATTTACTTGGAAAAAAATTACAAAAAATATGCATCACATTGGGACATGAGTCCTGTACTTATATCTAAAATCTTATAAAAAAAATTATCATTTTACTTATATCGAAGAAACCATGATGAATATAATGCTAATGTCAATTGAGAAAGGTGTTTTTTGTTGATTGGAAGGACATATTGGAAGATTTGTTAAATCCTTGGGATTTTTCCCATCGCATTTTCAAACCCTACCATTTGATTTCATGGGTTCATTGATAGCAACTTAGATTTTGATGATTTTGGTCATTTCACCCATTCAAAACAAGTGCTAAACTCAACAAATGATATCAAATTGGGTGATGGCTTTGCATTTTGAATTGACTAGTTTTTTGCATTAGAAAATTTTGATGAGGGAAAGTTTAGTTAATGAAAGATAGCTCAAATTAGTTAAACCTTAATCCAGTCGGCTAATCTGAGGTCCCTTACATTAGCTAAAATTCACCCTTCTGCTATCAAAACTCTGAAACCGATTTCACAAACCTCATTTAACAAACCTCAACTCCATCTTGAATCATAAACTTTGATGCAACTACGACATCAAGAATCATCATTTCGACATGCTTTGCACTCCAAATGGCATCAAACCAAATTTCCAAGATAAGATTCAGTTAATTTAGTCAATTTTGGCTACTCAGAGCTATCTTGGATTAGCCGAGCCATAATCTAGTCGGCTAATTCAAGCTAGCTTGGATTAGCCAATTTTCTCCAGAGGTTCCCCATAGGGATTGTTAGATCATTTTCATTTGAATTGGGGTCATTTGTGATACATTTTTTATTGGAATTCCTCCTTTAGAATGACATTTCAAGAGCAAGATGGACTCGTTATGGCTGAATTTTTATTTATTGCTTATTCATTGGTTCTTGCATTTATGGGCTAGATTAATGTTCTCATGTAATCATTTAGAGTTCATGATTTTTTTTAGTGAGAATTTTTTAGTATCATCTCACTTGCATCAATCAAATGTTATTGGTAGAATGGCTAATATTGATGAAATATGCTATTAGTTGCATCTTGGTAATTGGTGTTTTCCTCTAACAGATGCAAGTGAGTCTTGATAAGAAGATAAAGGCTGCTCTTGTACAAGAAGAGGTCAGGAAGTGGCAGGAGAGAATGAAGTGTGATTTTAAGGGCATCTAGCCAAAGACTAGGATTGCATCAACTTGGTCAAGCATTGGAGACACGAACATGGGGCATGTTGATTATGAATATTTTCACAAAAAGATGTATGGTGACTCACCTACTCAGTTAGCTCAAGCTGTTGGTTTCCCTCCTACACAATTGTGCCAAAATTTGATCGTGGAATGTGCAAAACATTATGATTCTAGCAAGAGAATCATCATTGGACCACAAGGAAGGATCATAGCAAATCTCACAGAAGATTCCATTACAGAAGTCTTCAATATTGCTTCACACCACCACTTGATCAAGGAGATAAACAATGGTGCAAAAACTAAGTTTTATGATGAAAACCAAAATAGAGCATTCAAGATCATGAATAACTCCTAGATACTCAAGCCGAAGCCTCATTATTCCAAGCTGCCCAAGCAACTACACAAAAGTAAGTTTAAAATGGAGTACCATGATATGATAACCCTTCTAGGTAGGGTAATGAGAACATAATAGGCTCACATCTTCTAGTCATGGATTTTCTTCCCCATCACACGAATTGTGGCCAATAAGAATTATCACTAGGCAAGGATCATAAGCAACAACTTGGATTCTCAGCTTAGAAGTGTATAGGAAACTAAAAAATTCACTAAGACATCGTACTTGGTGTACATGTTGGCACACATGAACAAGTGCAAGGATTTAAGCTACAAGGAAGTGTTGGGAAAAGAAAAAATCATGGATGTATATCCTTAGTTATAGCATAAGACTTCCAATTTTAGGAGGACAAATGATGCCTTCTTCATGTTCATTCCTAGGTTGTTGCAAAATGCACTTCATGTTAGGATAACCACAGATGCTATGGATTTGATCAAGCAACATGGACAATGGTTCATACACTTGCCCAAGTTCTCAGACATACGAGTGTATGGATCCCTTGCCGTTCCACTCAGATTTCCCAGGTACCCAACCAATAAGCTTCTGATATTGGAGCTGACAAGGCTGATGATGCCCTTCGAGGAAATTCTATGATTTGATGTGAAAAAGAAAGGTTTAGGGTCTCAATTTCCATTGACAATTGGGACTCTGGAATCATGTCCTTCCATCCCAAGTGCCCAAAATTTAGAAAAGGAAATGGTGCAGTTTGAGCTCTACTCCCACACAAACATGAATCATTTTGACCCATATGGTATAGCCATAAAGTTGGCTAACATGACCTTCCAACATGTGGAACATATTGAGGACTACTGGGAAAACTAAAAGGATGTCTTCGATGTCCTCAAAAGAATGTTCTCTTGGATTCCTCTCAAGATGATAAGGATGTATAGGATAGTGGAAGTTCCCAATCAGGTGTAGGATGACAATGTGAACCCGATTTAGCAACATGATTATGAACCTTATAGAAACAAGCCTTTGCCACAAATAAATTAGGCTGAGGAGGAAGCAATAAATCTTAATCGAATAACAAAGTCAGTTAAGGAATACTGAAGGCAATGGGTAAAAGCAAAGGTACAAGAGTTGGAAGCTGATGGTGTCAAATTCACATATAATTTGATGGGAGACATGGAGTCTCATTCTGAAGGAGGAAAAAATGGTGGAAAGGATGATACTTCTAAGTCCCAAGAAAGTGAAGAATAGGGAGGAGGAAAATCGGTGATCATTAAGAGGAGGACTAGGAGCCAAACATATATAAAACAAAGTGAGAAGCCATATCCCATAGTCAAGAAAGCTTCTGAAGATGACACTACAAACATGGAGGATGAAGCACCTCAACTTGTGAGGAAAAGATAGCTTGTCACAGAAATGGAAAATTCTAAAAAGGACAAGAGAGGATGTGCCGACATTGATGCCCCCTCTTCAGCTAGTGTCATGGAGACAGACACTTCTGGGGAAAAGTCACAAGTATGTGTAAGAAAGAGCCCTCCTAAACAAAAGTCATCTCCCACAAAGGAAGTAGAGGAGGGAGTGCTATGTCAAAAAGTGCTTATTATTGATGATCAAGAGGAAGAAGTGAATTTTGGAAACAACTCTCCTCCTCATAATGTTCAAATATCTAAGGAAGCAATTCATGAAGAAGGAAAAATATCCAACAATCCCGAGGAGCATGAGTTAGAGGATGATGAGGTCTCCACCCCTACTGATGAGGAATGGAAGCAAACGATGACAAAGGTGGGATCATTGAGATTTGATGCACACAACAGGAATGTGGAACCTAGGTTACTCTAGGAGGAGCGGTCCAGATCCCCAACGAAGTGTACAAGTAATGAGATAGAGGATCATCATTCAATTTAAAAAGATGTGGAAGAAATTGTGGACAGTCCACAGAAAGATGAAGGTGAATGAGAAGTTTCCTTGATAGGGGACAATGTTGAATAGTCTAATGTCCCATAATGGTTGGAGAAATGAACAAGTAAGAGGGTAAGTGCAAGAAGTTGAGTCCACTTCTAGTGGAAGTGTCATTTTCAGCTTTAAAATAGGTAGTCACTCATTTTTTAGAGTAGGTACCCATTATAAAGTGGGTACTCATTCCAAAAGGTTCAAAAATCACAATCCATGTTTCTCATTTGGATTTAGGCTTAGAAAATGCATGGTAACCCAACCCTTGGCCTTAGACCTAAAAGTACAAGTTCATGTCAATATCGAGAGAAAAAATTGACTATGTCAATATGGTTGATGGGGATTTTTTTAGAATTATTTTATGAAATTAAAACCCATTTTAGATGAGATTGTGTAGATAATAAATATGTAACTTTTTTTCCAATTAATTTTTTTTTTTAATGAAATAGGTCCATAAACTTGAATTATCAGGGTTTTTTTAGTATTTTAATAACTTTTTATTAACATAATTTTTGAATTTTTTATTACAAAAAAATACTTCAAACAATTATTTTCAATTTAAAAAAAAAAAATCAAAAAATGATAAGTTTAGGTCATCTTATGTGTGTCGTACATGATGATTTTTTAAAACACAAATATGGCCAATAAAAAATTAACAAAAAAATAAGTATTTAATTAAAAAAAACAAAAAAAAAAGGGAAAACATGCTTAAGTGAATTACAAATATTTTCCCAAAAGGATTTATAAAAATATGATTATTTGGGTCAAAATATGGATGTTGTACACGTGCATGGTACTATAAAAAAAGGGTGACTTTTAAACAATGGTTTTTAGAAACACCTATTGAAAATTAATTTGTATCATCTGGGTTTTAAAATAAATTACATATTTGGAAACTAGACTCCAAGTACTATATTTTATGATTAGTGAATTTTTCCAAGATTCCATCTCTAAGTGCTTCAAACTTTAAGGTCAAATGTGACAAATTTTTAAAATCAAGGAAAACACTTCCACTTTTTGGCCAAAAAGTGGACTCAACTTCTTTCCAGCACCCAAGAATCCTATAATCATGCAGGAGGAAACTTCGAGTTGGGACATGATGTTGGAGCAGTGGGGATAGCCAAAGTAGAGAAAAAGGGCACAGACAGTGTCAAAGATTGCACATGATGAGTTTAACAATAGAATTTTACATGTGGCGTTTCCTCCAATTGACAAGTTCAAGGATGAAGTCCGACCATCAGATTACCAAATATAGACTATTAACTTGGGGCCAGTTACTAAAGAGCAGGAAAGGGAAGAATTCAAGGAATTTTCACATGCAATTCTTAGAAGGTTGGACAGTGAAACTGTAGAGAAGGAGTTCATGAAGTAGTTGAGTGACGTCTATAGGTATTTCCAACATCTAATGAAACCACTATAGGCCATAGATAATGAAAGTGCAATTCTCCAAGGATTGTTGCCCAAGGAGGTAGTTTATGAAATTGAGAGGCTGAAGAGTTCCATTCATCATGCCTAGGAGTTGCTCTGGGGCATTAGTAAAAGAGGGCATGGGGCAATTGAACAAATTCTCCAAGTTCATATAGATGCTTAAGATTTCCTTCTACATATTTCATAGTTTACCATAGACTAGAAGAAGTTTGATGAGTCAATTGTGGATGAATTGAAGAAGGTTTTGAAAATACCAAAGGATGACTTGGCATAGCTAAAAATATCCCCTCGAGATGTGTTTGACAAGGTGAAAGGATGGCTGGAAACCTGGAATTATAGAAAGGAACTCTTGTCGAAGGTCCTAAAGAAGATTGCAAAAACACAAGGGAAGAAAAAAGAAATACATGATGGCTGCATTTGTTTTGTGGAGATAGTGATAGGAAGGAAGAAGTTTGGATAGAAAAATATGAATGTGACAATATTGCAGGCATAGTGGCATGAAGTCTACACCCCTTTTGATAATGCTCCAGTTACGAAAGAACATTTAGAAGATGCAACAATATATATTTCCAGGTTGGATAAGTATCTTGAGTTAAAAATTGAGTGGAATAGGGAAATTCCATAGTACTTGGATGAGCTTAAAGGGTATAAGGCTAGTGTCAGATTCATTCTAGTTCTAGACACAGTGGAAGTAGAAAGATCTTGGAAATAGTTAAAGATTTGATTAAAAGGTTGGATATTGACAAGGTGGAGGGGGCTAGACAAGTTACTACCACATAGGATTCACGTCAAGCCAGATGGAAGTGGCATTTTTCATTTACAATCTCGAAAAAGAACACGTTCATGGGTTTTAAGGTGCTTGTGGGCCCCACTAGCAGGTTCTTATGGCCTTTTTTGTCCTCTTTCTGGATTTATACTTAGTCAACCTTGCATGGCCGACCTTGACCTGCCACATTCGAATGCAAGGCTACCCCATAATTGTGAGCCCTATTCTGGGACACCCAGGGGGATTTTTACCTATAAATTGAAGCTCTTGCTTCATTCTAGAGGGTTAGACATTGTTAGGAAAGTTGAGCATCACTGTAATAGTAGTAGTTGAGCTAGAAGTTAGAATTTCTTTGAGGGCAAGTGATGAAACATTGAGAATACTGAATTGTTGCAAATCTAGGTGATGGAATATAAGTAAAGACATTGTCTTTTGGTGATCTTTCTTGTGTTGTGGAATTTTGCATGGTTCAGTATATTCAATATCTTTCAAAATTGCTACAAAGTTATCATTTGCATGTTAGATTTTAGAGTTAAATGTGATGCAATAGTGTTTATGATTTAATATTTGAGTTGTTTGAGCAATCTACGGTCCATACTTTTAGCAGCTTTTTGGTTGTAAGCTGCTATGTAAATTTAGCCTGGGCCTGAATATCATATGCTAAGTTCGGTTGTGAGGGTTTATTCATTTTCCATCATCAAGATTGGTTTGAGTGGATGCTCATGATTTTAAAATATTTACATTACCTAAAAGATTGCACTATTTTTGTGATACTGCGGGATTTCATTTGGGTTTAGCAGTCTGATTTAGTTCCAAAAGGATTGGTCCACTTCAAGTATTGAGTCTTCTACATTATTGATCTTAGGATTAGTTTACTTTTAGAAAATCTCTTCGAACCCTTTTACCTTTTTCCATTTCTTTCAAAATATGGGTTAGTTTTAGGATTAAAGACAACAAAATATTACAAAATCTGAAGAGTTTGAAACTTCCATTTGTTGCTATTTAAATCCTGTTGTGATTACCAACATTTTCACATATTATTTGAGTTGTTTCTTCATTGTCAAGACCTGATGTTAGAGTCCTTGGGGTAATCTTTTGATGCTTGTTGATAGAGATCTACCTTACAAGAGAGATAGGATACTTGTATCTCGTCTAAGTTGTTGATGTGTAGAAAAAACCATCAACAGATTGGTGCTAGAAGGAGGGCCTAAATAAGCAAGATGAAGGATTTCTTGTTTGTTATTTCTCTTGAAAGATTTTGAAGAAGAACCATATCAACACTAGGAGAAGAATATTTTCAAGATTTTTTAGTTCCCACCAAGTTGAGAAGGGCCTAGAACCAAAAAGGATCTTCATTTGCTTCCCCATTTCCATCTCCTTCATTATTCTCTACCGCATCTAACCATTCATCATCAGACTTTGAAGCGGTTCCCTTTCAGCAACCTTCACCTATTGTTAGCCAGCCATTACTGCCTCCACCACAACAACCCCAACCAACCATCAATCAACCCTTACCACCTCCACTTCCACTAATGGCTTTTCTAGCTAATAACCCATCTCCACTATCCTTCAACAATTACAATGCCATGCCCAAGAACCCTGAGCATTTATGCTTTAAGTTTCATAATAATGATCCTAATAGGATTGTGGAGGAACACATCCAATTTTTCCAAACTTACCTTAGGGATAGGGGAATTAACCATGAGGATGTTGCATGCAGGCTCTTTCATTACTCTTTAGGAGAAGATGCATTCTATTGGTACAATCATTTGCCTGCTAGATCAATTCATAATTGGACTGAGTTAGAGACTTCTCTCTTACAAAAGTTCAAGATCCCCATTAGTGCTTAGGATCTATGCCTAAAATTTACTAAAGTTAAGAGGGAAATCAATGATCCCATAGGATCATTTAATAATAGGTTTCATCATGCCTATACTAGATTGCAAGCCCCTTATGTTGTGGATGATGCTACTGCTTTGGAAGTCTATTATGAGGCTCTAGATAGTCTTACATCCACCCTCCTTAAGAGGAGAACTAATCCTCCAAATAGCCTACATACTGCATATATTGAGGCTGTCAGAGTTAGCACAGATTTAAGGAAACACCTGTCTAGACCTTTACCATCATTAGGACCTACTGCTCACCCAAAGAAAGTTCAGGCACTTAGTCCAGATTTTGCTCGTCATACCCCTATCATGAATCCATTGCTACAATTGTCTCTAGTTCCACATCCAGGTCCTTCCATAAACCAGGTCCCACCAATGGAAAGCTATCCACATCAAGGTGCTAATCAACCGCTTTATCCATAATAGCAGGCTAGTTTCCCCACATATTTGCAGAATTATGAAGTTTTGAATCAATCTCTATGCTCTGGTGCAACATCAGGATATCCTCAAAATAATGTGAATCGGATCCCCTACAATAATCCCGACAAGGAGAGATTGGATTAGATGACTAAACAAGTGAAAAAGCTGAATATGGAGGTCACCTATCTGAGAAATCAGAATAGTCAGCTCTAGGCGGCCCAAAGGAACATACAGTCCAGTTATAATAGGGATAGTAGGGATTCTCAACAAGGGAAACATTTTGACAAAGGAATTTTTTTTATAGAGGACAATCCTCTGGTCAAGACTGTGATAGAGGATAGGCTGGTGGAGAAGGATTCAACATAAGGTAGCCACCCAAATAGAGTAGCGCCTAGAATACAAGGCCAAATACTGGGGGTGTTCCTACTCCATTGGATCAACCTCCTAATCAAGAAAAGCCCACAGCTGGTGTATACTTGGCCAAGGCAGCTCTGTCTGGATGGTGCAGGCTTCATAAGACCAGTTTACATTCTGAACTAGATTTCCCTAATTTATAGACTGTCCCGTCCATCTTCTAGTATGAAGTTGAAAACAATTCTAGTAGTCAGGAGATAGTGTTTTCTGGATCTTATCATTCCCTAGTATTAGTACTAAATCACGCTCCTTTTCCAAGAGGTGAAGAAAATGAACCAGAAGGAGATCCAAGTGATCAAGGAAGTAAAACAGAACAAGTTTTTAATGGAGATGGGATTTCACAATTATTCAATGAAGGTAGCAAAAACAATAATGGTCCCTTGGATGAAGAAGAGGTTTATGTTGAGGAAATCCAAATATTCTAGCAACCGACCAGAAAGTATGATCTAAGGAATAGGCCCAATAGAGGTCCTTAGGCTAGAGGACCATTTACTACATCGATCCCTCAAAAAAAAATTCACCATTCTGGGTAAATGCAAGAAGATGAGTCCACAAAATGTGGAAGTTTTTGCCTTAGGCAAAAACAAAAATTATGCTTGCAAAAAACGGGATCCCACTTTTTAAAAACGGGATCCCGCTTTTTAAAAATGGGATCCCATTTAGGTTTGGGATCGAGCCTAAATTTAAAAAGCGGATCCCATTTTGGAAATTTCCATTTTGGAAAATTTTCAAAATCCATTTTGAAAATTTGCAAAAATTGAAGTTTCAAAATGGAAAGTTTTCAAAATGAGATCCTGTTTTGAAAACTTTCCATTTTGAAACTTTTGAAAATTTCCATTTTCGGAAAGTTTTCAAAACAGAACCCGTTTTGGAAACTTTCCATTTTTTAATTTTCAAACGGGATCCCCTTTCTTAGAACCAGAAACGGGATCCTGTTTTAAAATAGGATCCCATTTTTTAAATTATGAATTTTTGGGTGGGTTTTTGGCTTGTTTTTTGGTTCGGGAAATGGCTTGGGGACCGAAACATAAGCTTTGGACCTAGTTTGACCTGCAACTTGAAGGTCCTATTAATGTCACAGGAAAATAGTGACTTTGGACATTTGTCTGAAGACCTATTTTGCATAATTTTTTTACGAAATTAAAACCCATTATAGATGAGATAGTACAAATTCAAAATATATAATTTTTTTAATAATTTGATTATTTTTTCTATTTTTCAATTAATTTCTAATGAAACTAGTCCATAAACTTGAATTATTAGGTTTTTTTAGTATTTTAATAACTTTTGATCAACATAACATTTTGACGAATGGATTGCACGAGAACAAACTCCAGACAATTCTTTTCAATGTAAAAAATATATATCAAAAAATAATAATTTTAGGTCATCTTATGTGTGTCGTACACGATGATTTTTCAAAATGACAAAGATGCCTAATAAAAATTTAACAAAAAAAAAAATTAAATAAAAAATTACAAAAAAATATCAAAAACAAGCTTCAGTGAGTCACAAATCTTTTCCCAAAAGGATTTAGAAAAATATGATAATTTAGGTCAAAATATGGATGTCGTACACATGCATGGTATGGTATAAAAAAGTGACTTTTAAACAGTGGTTTTTAGAAACGCCTATTGAAAATCAATTTTTACAATCTGGGTATTGAAATAAATTACATATTTGGAAACTAGACTCCGAGTACTACATTTTATGTTTAGTGACTTTTTCGAAGATTCCATCTCTAAGTGCTTCAAATTTTAAGGTCAAATATGTCAAATTTTGAAAATCAGGGAAAACACTTCCACTATTTGGCCAAAAAGTGGACTCAACTTCTTGCACACACCCTTCTGCCAGATCCAAATGCCAGTAACAATCCATCTTACCCTCATGTGCCAATGTAGTATTACTCAAAGGGATGACAACCTGATGCATCTAAAGAAAGAAGTGCTGATGGAGGGAAAGAAAGGCAGGCTAGAAATTCCAAGGAAACACATGCTGACATGAACATGGAGAGGTTAGGTGAGTATGTGACTGAAGAGGTCAGGAAGATTAAGGTAAGTCTTTCTACTTTTGAGCTATTGAGAGTTCCTGCTATTCGAAATATAGTTCTAATATCTTTCTAATCAAATGCAGTTCCTCAAAGTAGAATTGCTAACCAAGTAGTTGGGAAAACTACTAGTTCACAAGCACTCAAAGATCAAAGTCAAGTGTAGTTTGGGGATAAAGGGAAAGAAAAGGATAAGGATCAGGTTGCACAAGATAACACTCAAATGAGTCTATTCCAAGGAAAAATGGAAACCCCCCCTTTTCTAATTTTTGTTTGCATCTTTGGGAAGAATTTACACAATTGTCTTTTAGACTCAGGGACTTCCATGAATGTTATGCCTTTTATTGTCTATAGAGCCCTAGGTATTACTCCAACCACTTCTCAAAAGGAGGTCACTTAGTTAGACAAAACAAAAGTAACCATAGGAGGATAACTCAACATGATTCCCATGCAGATTGCCTCAAATCCTAGAATTCAACAAGTTAATATTCAGGTGGCCAACATCCCCAATACTTATGGTCTGATCTTGGGTAGAGATTTTACCAAGGTGTTAAATGGGTACACATCCACATATCATTCTCATATGTGGCTACCCTGGAAAGGTGTCTCGAATCAAAGCATAATAGAGAGAACCTAGAATGAAATACGTCATCAATGAATATCAGAATACTTCCAATGAGATATTGGTATTTGAAGTCAGCATGGAGAATTATGTATTGGTGGCCCCTGTTTTAGAATCAGACAGATAATAAATTCTCATGTTACACAACCTACCGGGGAAACTTACCATAGAATCCATCAGCATTGGGGCGTTAGTTGAATCTATGGAAGACAATAGTGATCAAGATGATGGTTAACTTAGCTTATTGGAAAACTTTTAGGAATTTATCTAGAAATGTATAGAAGATCAAATCCAGTTGGGAAAAAATATGAATTTTGAGGATCTACTTCTCCCAAAATTGTGTAGAGTCCATAATGCTTCTCACTCAAAGCTCAAATGCTGCTTGTGCCAAATAGCAGTGGAGCAAATATAGAGATGTATCAATCCCACTCCTACTATCAGGATTAATATATGATGAATCTAGAGGAAAGAACTCAATACCTTTTGAAGAGCCACATGGTAGTAGAAAAATGAAAGGTAAATCAAAAGATACAGGGACCTCTAGCTGTTGGGCACTTAGGTTTGACGGATCGAAGTCAAAACAGGGTGTTGGAGTAGGATTTGAGCTAATCAGCCCCAAAGGTAAAACCTTCTTTGCAACACATTGACTCCAATTAAATTGCACCAATAATGTAGCTGAATATGAGGCCTTAACTCATGGACTACTTATGGCATTAAGAAAGAAGGTCAAGATTTTGCAAGTATTCAGAGATTCAGAGTTGGTGGTTAGAGAAGTTAGAAAGCAGTACTCATTTCATGACAGGAGAATGACTAATTATAGACATAGGGTATGGGACCTTATTGAAGGATTTGATGCTTTCAACATTTAGTTAATACCTCATATTAAGAATCAGACTGTGGATTCCCTAGCACAAGCAACAAGTACATTGCAACCTTTGTCACTTTCAGGTTTGAAGAAGTTCACTGTAGAATTCATGCAAGTACTATTAGTGCCTGACAACGTATCTAATTTCCAAGTGTTTGAAGGTGATAAGCACATTCTAGATTTTATCACAAGTTCTGACCTATTTACTTCTGAGATAATTGATGAAGGGTATGTGCAGGATCATGATGGGCCAAAAAGTGGCGATATGATGGGTATTTGTAGGGTATGTAGCTGATGACTTTTTTTTTACCCAAAATTAATGAAACAAAAAGGCTTTTAAAGGAGATTCTCATATTTCAACCAATATAAATTATGCTTTACTTTGAATTTAATAAATAATTATTATTCATTTTCTATTTAAATTATGACTAAAGTCCTGATTGATAGGCTAATTGAAAAAAATCTATAGCTTGCAAATAGTATCACATTTTTTGAATCTGAAACATGTGTCACATTCTATGCTTCATATACTAGAGGATTAAAAACAAAAAATGAATTTCATGATGATTTGACCAAGTTAAGGTGGTTAGACGTACACGTTTTTATATTTTTTAAAACTTGTAAGAAAAAAATCATAATTAATTATTTACTTGGAAAAAAATTACAAAAAATATGCATCACATCCAGACATGATTCCTCTACTTATATCTAAAATCTTATAAAAAAGTATTATCATTTTATTGTGGTTAGGGTGGTTAGAGAAACACCTACTTATTTTTTCCCTGAATTTTAAGTACTACTGCATTGAAATTTCAAATTTCACCAAATAGATTTTATTTTTTAGAAAATAAACATAGTATTTTAGAAACTACATTCAATTTGCTACAAATTATATTGTTACATATTTTTGAAACAATATAGATAACGTATTCAAATCTTTACAGCAAGTTGCCTAACTCTATATTTTCTAAATTTTTTGCCACTTAAGGGCCTATTTTTTCCATGATAATCCTACACATACCCTAAAGCAGAACCCCAAGAAGTGGAAATGGACCTCAAAGGAGTCATTAATCTAAAGACAAACACAATCCCATGAGGAATGGTACAACTAGAAAGGATATTTGATCTGGATAAGATCAAAATCAGGGCATCAAATTAAGAAAGATTCAATCAAGGGTCAATGTGACGCCCATAATATGGGCACTACTTACGATGTTAAGAATGTATTCATTGGGAAGGTTTGTACGCTAGAAGAAAGAAGAGGAATAATAGATGCACTCCACACTTATTGAGATGTTATAGCTTGGAGTTATGAGGACCTGAAAACATATTATACCTCAATTAGTACACACACCATTCCCCTCAAGCCTAACTCCAAACCATTCAGACAAAGGCAAAGACCAATCAACACCTTGTTGGAACTAATCATTCAAAAGGAGGTACAAAATTTGTTATCTGCTCGTATTATATTTCTAGTTAGGTGCTCAACTTGGGTTACTAACCTAGTTCCAGTGAGGAAAAGGAATGGGGAAATTAGGTTGTGTGTTGATTTCAGGAATCTCAATCATGCATAAGAGAAAGAAAAATACCCAGTCCTGTCATTAGCTGAGGTGTTACAAATTGTCAATGGATCCTAGATGATGTCTTTCCTAGACGGGTATTCTAGGTACAATTAGGTCATGGTGCAATATGAAGACAGGCATAAAACTACTTTCACCATGAAGTGGGGGATTTTTTCTTATAGGAGGATGCCCTTCGGGTTAATCAATGTTGGACCAACTTTACAAAGGGCCATGGACATCACCTTTAAAAACATCATTGGTAAATGCATCATTATCTACATGGATGACTTAACTATCTTCTGGAAAGAACGTGGTGACCACATTATAGACTTATGCAAAGTATTTCGAAGGTGCAGGGAATTCGGTATTTCACTTAGCCCCAAGAAGTGTATCTTTGGAGTAATAGAGGGAAAGTTGCTATGTCATGTCATCTTAGAGAGGGGTATATCCATTGCTCTAGAGTGAATTGAAGCCATACTAAAAGTTCAACCTCCCTCTAGCAAGAAAGAAATGGAATATTTCTTCAGAAAGATTAATTTGGTCAGAAGTTCATTACTGGCTTTGCAAAAATAGTAAAGCCATTAAACACCATGTTGAAGAAAGATGTGTAGATTGAATGGAGTGAAGAAGCAAAAGAAGAATTTGTAGAAATTAAAAGGGCAATAGTGGATGCCCTAGTTTTGGTAAGTCTTGACTACTCTAGACCATTTTATATATATTCCTTCGATTTAGATCACTCTTGTGCCAGCATGTTAACCTAGAAGTCAGACCAAGGAGATGAGCATCCCATAGCCTTCATGAGTGCTCCTTTAGAATATGCGGAGATGATATATCCCAACGTAGAAAAGTAGGCCTATGCTCTGGTAAGATTTGTGAAGAAATTCAAGCACTATTTATTGAGAAATAAGGTCTTTCTAATTGTGCCTAACCCTGCAGTAAAGATTTTTTTAATGAAAAATGAATTGGGAGAACAAAGAGCTAAGTGAGTGACAATGTTATAGGAGTATGACATAAGAATTCAACCTATGAAATTGGTAAGGGGATAGGGATTAACTAAGACCATGGTAGAAATGGGTCCTAATCTCACAGCACAACATTATCACCTTCAAGATGTTTCACCAGGCGATTGGTATGATGAGATTATCTACCATCTTTTAAATCAACAATGTCTGGATCACCTCAACATAGTGCAACGAAGAGCTTTGCATCTGAAAAGTGATTATTTCATGATGAAAGGGGCTATCTTATACAAGAAAAATCACGAGGGTGTTTACCTTCACTACCTTAGGAATGAGGAAGCTGCTAGAGTAATGGTTGAATTCCACAACAAGTACGACACGAGTCATGGCTCTACCTAGTCTACTGCAAATCAGATCCTTAGAGCGAGATACTACTGGCCAACATTATTCAAGGATGCACACAACCATGTAAGAACCTATCATGTGTGTCAAACTGTAGTAAGCAGAGAGAAGTATGCAGCCCTTCCACTTTAGCTAGTTATAGAGGTAAAACAATTTTCACAATGGGGGATGGACTTCATTGGTCCAATCAACCCACCATCCTTTGTGGGTCATAGGTATATTCTTACTTTGACTGATTATTTTACTACGTGGATTGAAGTTCTTGCTTGTAAGAAGTGTACTTCTAAAGTGGTAATTGACTTCCTTGAATAAGGTATCATTAATCATTTTGGTTTTCTTGTTACTTTGTTTTGTGCTAATGGTCCTATGTTTGCTTCCTTAAAATTTTATGGGTGGGCATTCGATCATGGAATAGTCATAAATTTTTCCTCCAATTACTATCCATAGGGAAATGGTTTGGTTGAATCCACTAATAAAAAACTTCTGATGGTCATCCACAAACTGTTAAAAAAGAACCCCAAAGATGGGCACACCCAACTCAAATTTTCTCTTTGGGAAGATCAGATGAGACAAAAGGCTTCCATAGGGACTTCCCTGTACCGCCTTGTATATGGTTTTGAACTTGTATTTCCTATCCAGCTTAGGATCCCCACTTAACAATTCATTGACAATTATTATGATGAAGGGGATCGATGTGAGGCTTGTTTGGCTGAGCTTCTACACCTTGAAGAAAAGAGAGATGAAGCACTCAAAAAAATTTCCAAGCATCAAGGTGTCATTAAAAGGTGGTTTGATCAAAGGGCTCATGTTAAAGCCTTCAAAATATTTGATTTGGTCATGTATTGGGATACAACGCATGATAAAAAAGGGAGAACATGGAAAATTGGATAAACTTTGGATTGTCCCTTTTCAGATCTCAAAAATATTGGGAGACAATGCTTTTCACCTGAAAACTCTCATTGGAGAAGATGTCCCGTTGCCTGTCAATAGGAAATATCTAAAGCATTATTTTTGATCTTGAGTTGTTTATAGCTCTTTCCTTGTAAATAGTTAGTGTAGGGTTTTGTTTCTTTTGGTTTGCTTTGTTGGAGTTAAAATGACAATGAGAGGGGGGGAGAATCAGTGTTATAACATATTTGACCAATTTTCACAAATTCAAAAAAACTATAGCACATATCTAATCTCAATATACTTTGATTAATGCATTCATGAGTTGAATGTAATCATTCATAAATAGAATTGAGAAAGATAATACCCAAACAATGAACTAAAATAATCAACAACACAGTAAAGCAAAGGGAACTCACAAGAACAAGAAGACTCCAGATTTTACCGAGTGGAAAACCCTCCTGGGGTATAAAAACCACTCCCTAAATGCCTTCCAGGCTTAATCTTTTAAACAAAAGTTCACAATGCCTTATAGGTTGATTTTTGAGTACCCACTCAAGGAGCACTAGCCCCTCATTTTGAGACACCCATCTCAAGGAGTACCAACCCCTCAAATTATGTTTTGAACAATAATAGTGACTTAGAGGATTTCTCTGTTTTCAGTTAAGCACATATCTTTCTGCAGAGTTCATTAATATATTTCCATACAGACTAGGAATGATACTCTCAAAATTACAAAATAAAAAACATTTACAGTTTTCAACACAGGTATTTAATTACATTTCAAGTATGTTGGTTGTGAAGAAATCTTCAAAACATTTTTCACCAGATCTTAAGATTCTCTTGCTGATTTTTTAATATAAAGTTGAATACTGATAGACTGTAGATGATGATTAAAAATCAATAGTAATGCTTATCCAGAGAGCTACAAATCATCCTATTAAAAAAAAACGCAACTACTCAAAGAGGAAACTCAATGAATATGTTGTCATGTAGCAGTTCTGAGATTCAATGCAAATCCATGATGTCAACCTACAACTGTATTTTGAAGTTTCCGTAAATGGCCATAGAGTTTGATTCTTCGTAACAATTCACAGAGACAAGTAGATAGTTTTGTCAAAGGAAATTTATAACGCAGTCAGTAATCCCCATAGATATCGCTAAGACTCTGTGAAGTCGGTGAGACATCTCATAGACTATAAATTGTTATATCAAAATGTTTATCTTTATGAGCTTTTGCTGAGACCCAGGGATATCTCTCAATGATGTTCTTTTGTTTTGTTCACAATCAGCATGACTTATTACTCTTGGGGAGACCTCTCATAGAGCACCCTAAGACATACCAAAAGCCCTTTTTACTCTTGAGAGTCACTGTAACCTTCAAATTTTGGGAAGAAATTTCATAGAATACATTAAGGTTCATCGAAAGAGTTTATCCACTCTGAGTCACTAAGACTTTACCATCCTTTCACTGAAAGCCTTTCATTTACAATCGTTGTGACCAAGTGATATTGCAGAGACCTCTTGTAGAGTTCAAAAAGTTTTGCCGAGAGTTACTTTTCACCCTGTGTCGCTGAGACAATATGAAGTCAGGGAGACGCTATATAGACTGCCCCTTGTTTTGCCAAAACATCCCGAGCTCACCCTAGTTCACCAAGACAGTATCAATCTCACACCGATGAGCCTTTGATAGAAACCCCTTGTGTGATGTCGTTGTACAACATAATTTTTTTTCTTGCCGATGAGACCAACTGTACAATACATGTCGTTGTAACTTCAAACCATCAAGGAGACATCTTGTAGATCATTTCAGTCATACCAAAACACCCCAAATTCACACCTACTCGCCGAGACTTCTAGAATGTCCTGCCGAAGGTAGTTGTCCAATAGTGGTAGGTGTGACATTGAACGTTCACTATGACATTTCAGTGAAGCCTCATCCTCTACCGATAAGATCTTTTGGTGCACTGTCGGTGAGACAAATGAAACTTGCTAAGACCTCCTACCGTAGATCATAACTTATGCTGAAGTGATCCAAAAGTGCACCCATCACTGAGACATCTTGAATTCGGCAAGACGATAGCCTGACCATCTGACTCACGCCGACGAACCGTTCCATGTGCACAAGTCGGGGAGACATACAAAACTCGGTGAGACACCACCCTGATAGCCACAACCTTTGCTGATACGATCATCCTTAGTCACTGAAACCACATGAATGTCTCGCCAATAGACATCCACATGCAAAAGTTAGGGAAACAATATGTCTTCACTAAGACCTCAGCATGATGGCCAATCTCATGCCGATAGAGAACACATTTTGTCACCAAAACTAAAGAGAAGTCTTGCCGACAGTAGCTTGTTATATAAATTCAATCGCCATGACATCTGAAATGTCTTGCCGATAGGCAACTCAGACATTTCAAAGTGGATCGAGGAGACTCTGCCACTCTCACACGATATGAATAAGCCTGAAAGAGAAACATCCAAAACCTGTGATGTGCAAGAACCATCCTGAGACAGATTATCAATGAGAACAAACTATAAACACAACTGAGATTCAGCAAACTCCCCCTTTGTCCTTGATGGAAAAACACCAAAGACTCTCCCCCTTTTTTCCTCATGGAAAAGAATAGAAGAACACATCTGAAAAGCTAATCAAAATTTCATGAGAAATAGCTGCAAAAAGAATAACAGAACTGTGCAGCATCCAAGATTATAGGAGAGTTGTAAGTGAATCAAAACATATAACATGCTCCCCCTAGCCAATGCATGAAAAATCAGAGAAGTAAAGATTGAGAGATAACTCCCAATCGAAGTCTCAACCTTTCAAATAACTCTTTAGCTAAGGGCTTAGTAAAAATATCAGCCACCTCATCTTGAGAGCCAACAAACTGTAAACAGACTTCATTAGCCAAAACCTTTTCTCGAATAAAATGAATCTTGATAGCAATATGTTTAGTTCGAGAGTGCATAACATGATTTTTTGAGATGTTTATCTCACTTGTGTTGTCACAGAGAATAGACACAGGGTTAGGAACTTCAATACCCATATCAGATAGAGTTTGACTCATCCAAAGTACTTGAGTACAACATGAAGTGGCAGCAATGTATTCTACTTCTGCAGTAGAGAGAGAAATAGATTCTTGTTTCTTGTTGTGTCATGCTAGTAAACGATCACCAAGAAAGAATGCAGCACCACTGGTGCTTTTCCTATCATCCAAATAACCAACCCAGTCAGCATCAGTATATGTAATCAATGAAAAATCAGTGCTTCTAGGATACCAAAGGCCATAATTAAGAGTGCCTTGAATATATTTAAAAATCCTTTTAACAACAATGACATGGGACTCTTTAGGTGATGCCTGAAACCATGCAACAGTGCAAACTGCCTACATAATGTCAGGTCTAGAAGCAGTTAAATATAACAGACTGCCAATCATTGATCTATATTCAGTTTGATTTGTATCAGGGGAATCATCAACCTTAGTAAGTTTGCATCCAATAATCATTGGAGTGGTAACTGGATGGCATTCATCCATTTGAAATTTCTTAAGCATCTCTCTAGCATAATTTTTTTGATAAAGAAATATTCCATTTTCATGTTTAGACATTTGAAGACCCAAGAAGAAATTTAATTCTCCTAATAATGACATTTCAAATTCAGATTCCATTAGTTGAGAGAATTTTTTACTTAATGTAACATTGTTGCAGCCAAAGATAGTGTCAACATAAATTTCAACAACTAGAATATCAGAACCTTCAATTTGAACATAAAGATTGCTATCTACACCTCCTCTAACAAAACCATTTGAAAGCAAATGATTGTCAAGCCTAGAGTACCAAGCTCTAGGTGCTTGTTTTAAACCATATAGGGCCTTTTTCAATCTATAAACATGATCAGGCTTGTCTTTGCACATAAATCCTTTAGGCAGTTGAACATAGGCCTCTTCATCTAAATAGCCATTTAAAAAAGTAGTTTTGACATCCATTTGATAAACAGTAAAATCTTTATAAACAGAATAAGCCAAGAATATTTTGATAGATTCTAATCTAGCAACGGGTGCAAAGGTTTCACCAAAATCAATACCTTCTTGTTGAGCCTAGCCTTTGTAGACAAATCTTGCTTTGTTACGAATGACATTACCATTTTCATCAAAAAAATTTATGTATATCCATTTTCCTCCAATGACCTTGTCATCTGGTCTTGGGACTAACTCCCAAGTCTGATTTTTCTCAATTTGATCAATTTCTTCCTACATAGCATTAAGCCAACATGAGTCTATGAGAGCTTCATTAAAGTTTTTAGGATCAAACTGAGTAACTAGACAGAAAGCTATTTGTGCCTTTTCATCAGATTCTGTAGCCTTTCTTCTAGTTTGAACTCCTGCATTTTTATCCGCAATAATCTGATCTTTGGGGTGATATTTTGTTAGAGCTTTTGATGCAACCTTTTTAGGACTTGTTTCAATTGTAGGGCTTGCTGACTCAGTTTCTTCTGAAATAATTTCTAGTTCAAGTTCTTCTTCCTCATTATCCTGCAAAGATTCAACATAAAAATGTGATCTCTCTTCAAATTTTACATTAACAACTTCAACTATCCTATTAAGCCTTTTTTTAAGGCATTTATAAGCTTTGATGTGAGTTGAGTATCCCAAAAAGATACCCTCATCACTCTTTGATTGAAAAATCCCAAGGTTATCATCATCCTTTTTGATAAAACACTTCCAAAATTTTTAAAGTATTTGACAGAAGTAGTTCTTCCATACCATAGTTCATAAGGAGTGTGTTTAGATTTCACTCTAATTTGTACTCTATTCAAAATGTAAACATCTGTATGAACAACTTCTTTCTAGTACATATCAGGCAACTTAGCTTCATCTAACATTGTTCTATCCATTTCTTTTATAGTTCTATTTTTACATTCAACTACCCTGTTGTGTTGAGGTGTTTTTGTTGCAACATACTGCCTTTTAATGTCGTGTTGTTCACAATAATCAGTAAACTCTTGAGAAGTGAACTCACCTCCTTAGTCATATCGCAGACATTTAAGTTTCAAATCAGATTCCTTCTCAACCAATTTACGAAAGATTTTAAACCTTTCAAATGCTTCTGATTTGTGCTTAAGAAATGTGACCCAAACCATTCTAGTATAATCATCCACAGATGGCATAAAGTACCTTTCACCATTAATAGACCTTGTTCTGGTTGGTCCACATAAATCAGTGTGCACAAGTTGTAAAGGTTTTGAAGAAGAATGTTCGTTTGTTTTGAAACTGATTTTAGTTTGTTTACCACTTAGACATTCTTTGCACATAGAATTTTTTAGCTTGTTAAGTATTGGTAAACCTCTAACATCCTGATTCTTACTTATTCTATCCAGATTTTCAAAGTTTATGTGTCCTAATCTTTTATGCCATAACCAACTTTCTTTAATTTGGCTCATTAAACACATACCTTGATTATTGTCATTGCTTGATGTGTCGAGAAGATTGTATACATTTCCTTTTGTCCTCCTTCTAGCTGCAATAGCCTTTCTAAGCTTGTTTTTAATCTCACATCCCTGCGAAGTGAAAAGAACATGATAACCACTATCACATATTTGACTAACACTTAGAAGATTGTGCTTGAGACCTTTCACATAGTACACATTATAGATAGGAGTGTCTTCATTTAGAAGAAGTGAACCTCTACCTTTAATTTGAATACCAGAGTTATCACCAAACTTAACATATCCACCAACATAATCTTCAAGATTTACAAAATTATCCTTGTTGCCAGTCATATGGTTAGAAAATCCACTATCCAGGACCCATAAGTCCTTTTTCTTGGAATGAAAAGTTGTTTGAACCAACATAGTTTTCTCAATGTTGTTGATAGTCTTAGGTTTCCAAACCTTTTTAAATTTCTGTTGTTTTGATTTCAGATCAGTTCTACACTATTTGACAGAATGTCCCAAAGCATTGCATTTAAAACATCTTATTTATCTAACAAAACCATAGTGTTGCCTAAGACCAAACCTGGGTATTCTAGGATTCATAAGTCTACAAGTGCTCACCTTATGGCCAAATTTGTTGCAGAAAAAAATAATAACCATAGAAGAAAGGATTGACTCTGTATGAAGATCTATTATTTTTTAAAAGACTGAACATGATCCTTACCAAAATCTGAGTGATTTAAACCAGAACCTTTGACTTCAGAAGAGGGGTTTTGTTTTGCATGGTCAAATGAGCATTCACCCTTTTCAAAACCAACACCAGTTTTATCTTTGTACATCTTCTGCTTGCTGAGCATCTCATTTAGTTTTAGAGTGCTTTCATTTTTTTCAATTTCCTTCCTAAGACAAACTGCTTCTTGTTCCAGTTTTTGAATTTCTTGATCTTTGCAGCTTACAGTCTCTCGAAGACAGTCTTCAACTCTTTTAGCTTCTTCAAGCTGAGTTTTCAGAGAGATCATTTCTTGATCTGGTTTGTGTTCTTCAGCAAGGATTTGTTTTTTGAGTTTCCTAACCTCTTGTAAAGCACATTTCAGCTCACTTTCAAGATCTACCACACCTTCTTCAGTGTCAAAAGTGTTAGAATCATTTTGCTGAGTAGTTTCAGCCATGAACAGAGTTTCATCTTCTTCAGCTGATGAATCTTCAGACTCAATTTCAGATTCATCCTTACTAAACAGACTTTTCTTCTTTTTGAAATTGAAGTTTCGTTTAGGTTTGAAGGCCTTCTTCATAGGCTATTTTTTAGTTCACTCGTTGTCATAGATTTGATCATCATAGGGACACTTTGCAAAAAAGTGACCTATTTTTCCACAGTTAAAACATTTAAAGGGAAGTTTTCCCTTCTATTTTCTTGATCTTTTTTTAAATTTTCTAACAAAATGGGATTCTTTAGACTCAGACAACTATGATTCACCGACTTCGACTTTTTCTTTCTTTTCAATGTTAAAGGAAGTTTCTTTACTTGTAGAATTGTTTTTGCTAGTTCTCATTTCATAGGCAGTAAGTATTCCTTGTAGGCTATCTAAGGTAAGCTTGTCAAAGTGTTTCTTTTCTTCTAGGGCTGAAACCTTAGATTCAAATTTGGATGGTAAGGTTCTAACAACCTTTGTGACCACATCAAATTCATTAACCTCTTGACCTAGACCTTTCATTGAATTGACAACTTCATCTACTCTTAGGAAATATTCAGCCACTTTTTCATCATCCTTCATTTTCAACTCCTCAAACTGATGTTTGAGTGTAATGATTTTTGACAATTTGACTTTCTCATTCCCTTGATATATAGTTTCAAGTTTTTTCCAGATTCCATGAGAAGATTTGCAATGCATGACTTTAATGAACAAATCTTTAGTTAACCCACACAAGAGGGCATGCTTAGCTATGGCATTTGTTTCATACTTCTTTTCAACGTAATCAGTGGGAATAGTGGCAGGTACATTGTAATCTTCTAAAACAATGCTCCAAACATCAACATCAAAAGAAACAAGAAAAGCTTCTATTCTGATTTTCCAGAACACATAATCAATTCCATCAAATAATGGAGCTCTCGATACAGAGGCACCGTCTTGAGAATGTGCCATTAAAAAAATAAACTCCAAGACCAAGATCAATCCAAGGTGATTAAAACCTAACAGAGGACCCTATGCTCTGATACCAATTGTTGGAGTTAAAATGACACTGAGAGGGGGGGTGAATTAGTGTTCTAACAGATTTAACCAATTTTCACAAATTCAAAAAAACTATAGCACAAATCTTATCTCAATATACTCTAATTAATGCATTCATGAGTTGAATGTAATCATTCATAAACAGAATTGAGAAAGATAATACCCAAACAATGAACTGAAATAATCAACAACACAGTAAAGCAAAGGGAACTCACAAGAACGAGAAGACTCCAGATTTTACCGAGTGGAAAACCCTCCTGGGGTATAATAACCACTCCCTAAATGCCTTCCAGGCTTAATCTTTTAAACAAAAGTTGACAATGCCTTATAGGCTGATTTTTGAGCACCCACTCAAGGAGAACTAGCCCCTCATTTTGCGACACCCATCTCAAGGAGTACCAACCCCTCAAATTATGTTTTGAACAATAATAGTGACTCAGAGGATTTCTCTATTTTCAGTTAAGCACATATCTTTCTGTAGAGTTCATTCATATATTTCCATACAGACAAGGAATGATACTCTCAGAATTACAAAATCAACAACATTTACAGTTTTCAACACAGATATTTAATTACATTTCAAGTATGTCGGTTGTGAAGAAATCTTCAAAACGTTTTTCACTAGGTCTTAAGATTCTCTTGCTGATTTTTGAAAATAAAGCTAAATACTGACATACTGTAGATGATGATTAAAAATCAATAGTAACGCTTATCTAGAGAGCTGTAAATCATCCTATTAAAACAAAAATGCAACTGCTCAAAGTGGAAACTCAATGAATATGCTGTCATGTAATGGTTCTAAGATTCGATGCAAATCCATGATGCTAGCCTACAACTGTATTTTGAAGTTTCCATAAACGGCCACAGAGTTTGAGTCTTCGTAACAATTCGTAGAGACAAGCAGATAGTTCTATCGAAGGAAATTTATAACGCAGTCAGTCATCCCCATAGATATCGCTAAGAATCTATGAAGTCAGTGAGACATCTCACAGACTATAAACTATTATATCGAAATGTTTATCTTTACGAGATTTCGCTGAGATCCAAGGATATCTCTCAACGATGTTCTTTTGTTTCATTCACAGTCACCATGACTTATCACTCTTGGGGAGACCTCTCATAGAGCATACTAAGACACACCAAAAGCCCTTTTAACTCTTGAGAGTCACTGTAACCTTCAATTTTTGGGAAGATGTTTCATAGAATACATTAAGTTTCATTGAAAGACTTTATCCACTCTGATTCGCTAAGACTTTACCATCCTTTCACCGAAAGCCTTTCATTTACAATCGCTATGACCAAGCGATATTATAGAGACCTCTTCTAGACTTCAAAAAGTTTTGTCGAGAGTCACTTTTCACCCTATGTCATTGAGACAATATGAAGTCGGGGAGACGTTATATAGAATACCCCTTGTTTTGTCGAAACATCCCGAGCTCACCCTAGTTCGCCAAGACAGTATCAATCTCACACCGATGAGCCTTTGATAGAAACCCCTTGTGTGATGTCGCTATAACATAATGTTTTTTCTTGCTGACGAGACCAACTATACAATACATGTTGCTGTAACTTCAAACCATCAGGGAGACACCTTTTAGATCATTTCAGTCATACTGAAACACCCCAAATTCACACCTGCTCGCCGAGACTTCCAGAATTTCATGCCGAAGGCAGTTGTCCAATGGTGGTCGGTGTGACATTGAACGTTCGTTGTGACATTTCAGCAAAGCCTCATCCTCTACCGATAAGATCTTTTGGTGCACGGTCGGTGAGACAAATGAAACTCTCCAAGACCTCCTTCTGTAGATCATAACTTATGCTAAAGGGATCAAAAAGTGCACCAGTCGCTAAGACATCTTGAATTCAGCAAGACATTAGCCCGACCATTTGACTCATGCCGATGAACCATTCCATGTGCACAAGTCGGGGAGACATAAAGAACTTGGTGAAACACCACCCCGATAGCCACAACCTTTGTCGATACGATCATCCTTAGTCACCAAAACCACATGAATGTCTCACCGATAGACATCCACATGCTCAAGTCAGGGAAACAATATGTCTTCGCTAAGACCTCAACCCGATGACCAAACTCATGCCGATAGAGAACACATTCTATAGCTGAAACCAAAGAGAAGTCTTGCTGACAACAACTTTTTAGATAAATTCAATTGCCATGACATCTGAAATGTCTTGCCGATAGGCAACTCAGACATTTCAAAGTGGATTAGGGAGACTCTGCCATTCTCACATGATATGAATAAGTCTGAAAGAGAAACATCCAAAACATGTGATGTGCAAGGAGAACCATCCTGAGATAGATTATCAATGAGAACAAACTGAAAGAGATTTTGTCATCAAGGACAAACTGTAAACACAACTGAGATTCAACATGCTTTACGTCCTTTCTATTTTGGTTTTGGGTCTTATTTTTGCTCGGTTTTGGTTTGTTAGTTTTGGGCTTTGGGTCTCCCCATCCTCTTCTAGGTGTGTTTCATTATGCTTCAACTGCTTGGCTACCTAGGATTATTTTGAGTATTTATTTTGCAAACTTTAATCATTTTTCTAGTTTTATTTGGTAGAAATCTTTTATTCAAGGACCTGAGTGCTAAAGTGAGTTTTTCCTCAAATTAAGTAGTCCTAGAAAATGCCTGAATCTTACATATATAAACACATCTTAAAAGTCCTGAGGCTGTTACAAGTTCGTCGGAAGGCTTGGCCAAGTGAAAAATCTTATTTCTACTTCAGTGCCACTATTGTTCTCAGACCTAAGCATGAAATTCATTGTTCACGAGTTAAAAAGAAGAGAAAAGAGTATCAAAAGAGAAGAAAATAAAAAGGAAATATTGAACATCGAAAGAATTAGACTCAACTTATCAGGCGTATCCAAATATCTCTACCAGGGCTTTGGACACCCGACTGGAAGTAGTGCTATGTTTGGGTGGAATTACAGTGATGACCTCATTGGGGCTATGGATGCCTGATTGGCAGGGAGGCTCTGTCTAGGTTTCTTTTGAAGTTAGAATTATTACGTAGCTTCAACTTGCTGACCTCGGTTCTTTGCAACCGCTGAGGGAAAGAATGAAAACACATATACACACACTATGATTTCAGGATGGGAAGGATCTACTTGTCTAATTGGTGTCAAAACTTTTTCTATTAAGTGACTTGATGTGGGAATCAAAACCAGAGTTCTAGGTTCCTGATTCCAGTTTACTACTAAAATACTATGAAGCATTTCCCTAGCGGAGTCGCCATTTGTTGTGCATTTTTTGCACACATGCCCCATTGAGGTGGGGACCCTCTTTTATTGCTTTTCTTATTTCACTTGCTCATCATAGGGTCTTCACTTTGTCCCCTTAAGGGATAGGTCATTTTGGTCATTTTGGGTTATTTTGGTCTTCAGTTTTGCTTCGCCCTCATGCTCAACATTCTGACCCATCTTGATGCTCTTGATGGACCTTGAACTTTTATTGGGCCCCCCTTGAATGATCCATACTTGAAATTTCACTTTTGAAGGAATTGGCTAAGTCCAGGAGGAAAGTTCGGTTAATCTAAGCTAGCTCGGATTAGTAGAACCTTAATCTAGTTGGCTAATTCAAGGTCCCTTAGATTAGCAAAAATTCAGAGCTTGGGCCCTTTTCCTGAATCTGTACTGCCTGGCATTAAATGTAGGATGTTTTGGGAATATAACACTATTTGATTGATTATTTCCTCATTTGCTTTTCATCATTCAATGTTTGATTGGGATTTACTTTCCTTCTTGGTGCTCCAAATCACAACTTCATCGATTTCATTCCAGATTCATTGTGATCATTCCACCCATTCGCGTGTCCTTTCCTCTTCGGTGACCTTTTTGTTTTGAGGTAATTTGGGCGACTTTAGTGATATTTCCATCTGCCATTGACTTTATTTCGAATCTCATTCTGTGGGAGCCTTGGTCGCAGGTCTAGTGACCTATTTGTGTGGATCGACATACATTTCCTTTAGCTTCACGTGTACTGAAGGTATGGGTTTTTCTCTATGTTTCTTTTCTTACCTTCGAACGTGCTTTGGTTTCCTTGCGAATTCTTTTTTGGTGTGCGGGTTTTGCCTTGGTTTTCTCCCTCCTTTGCTTTGGTTTCAATTTTTGTTTCATTGTTAAACGTTTCATTTGATTGCATCAATATTTTGTTGGGATTGGGAGGCTTGTTTCTTGGCATTTCTTGATGGATTTCTAAGGCACATTTTAGAACTAGGGTTTTCGTTCGAAGAAACCATGTTGAATATAATGCTAATTTGTTGATTGAGAAAGGCATTTTCTGTTGATTTGAAGGACATATTGGAAGACTTGTTAAACCCTTGGATTTTTTCCCAGTGCATTTTGAAACCCTACCATTGGATTTCATGGATTCATTGATAGCAACTCATATTTTCATGATTTTTGGTCATTTCACCCATTGAAAACAAGTGCTAAACTCAAAAAATGATATCAAATTGGGTCATGTATTTGTATTTCAAACTGACTAGTGTTTCGCCTTAGAAAATTTTAATGAGGGAAAGTTCAGTTAATCCAAGATAGCTCAGATTAGCCAAACCTTAATCTGGTTAGCTAATCTAAGGTCCCTTGGATTAGCTAAAATTCACCCTTAAATGATCATAACTCTTAAATTCACTTCATGAACCTTAACTCCATCTTGAATCATAAACTTTGATTGAACTACGACATCAACTATCATCATTTCAACATGCTTTTCCCTCCAAATGGCATCGAGCCAAATTTCCAAGCTAAGATTCAATTAGTTTAGCAAATTTTGGCTAATCCAAGGTAGCTCGGATTAGCCAAACCATAATCCAACCAGCTAATTCAAGCTAGCTTGGATTAGTCGATTTTCTCCAAAGATTCCCCATATGGATTATTAGATCATTTTCATTTGAATTGGGGTCATTTTTGATACAATTTTTATTGGAATTCCTCCTTTAGAATGACATATCAAGAGCAAGATGGATTCGTTATGGTTGAATTTGTATTTATTTCCTATTCATTGGTTATTGCATTTATGGACTAGATTAATGTTCTCATTTAATCATTTAGAATTCATGATGTTTTTTCTTAGTGAGCTTTTATTAGTATCATCTCGCTTGCATCAATCAAATTTTATTGGTAGAATGGCTATTATTGATGAAATATGTTATTAGTTGCATCTTGTAATTGGTGTTTTCCACTAATAGATGCAAGATGAAGTGAGTCCTGATAAGAAGAAAAAGGTTGCTCTTGTACAAGAAGAGGTCAGGAAGAGGTAGGAGAGAATGAAGTATTATTTTAAGGGCATCTAGCCAGAGACTAGGATTGCATCAACTTGGTCAAGCATTCGATACATGAACATGGGGCATGTTGATTATGAAGATTTTCACAAAAGGATGTATGGTCACTCACCTACTCAGTTAGCTCAAGTTCTCACCCACACTAGCCTTGCACAAGTTGTTGGTTTCCCTCCTAGTACATAGTTGTGCCCAAAGTTGATCTTGGAATGTGCAAAACATTATGATTCTAGCAAGAGAATCATCATTGGCCCACAAGGAAGGATCATGGAAAATCTCATAGAAGAGTCCATTGAAAAATTCTTCAATATTGCTTCACACCACCACTTGATCAAGGAGATAAACATTGGTGAGGCAACTAAGTTTTATGATGAAAACCCAAACAGAGCATTGGAGATCATGAATAACTCCTAGATACTTAAGCTGAAGCCTCATTATTACAAGCTAGCCAAGGAATTGCACAAAAGTGACTTTAAAATGGAGTACCATGACATGATAACCCTTCTAGGTAGGGTAATGGGAACATAACAGGCTCACATCTTCCAATCTTGGATGTTCTTTCCCATCACATGAATTATGGCCAATAAGCATTATCACTGGGAAAGGATCATAAGCAACAACTTGGATTCTCAGCTAAGAAGTGTACAGGAAACTGGAAAATTCACTATGAAATCGTACTTGGTGTACATGTTGGCACAAAAGAACAAGTACAAGGGTTTAAGCTGCAAGGGAGTGTCTAGAAAAGACAAAATTTGGGATGTATATCCTCAGTTATAGCATAAGACTTCCAATTTCAGGAGGGAAAATGATGCCTTCTTCATGTTCATTGCTAGGTTGTTGCAGAATGCACTTCATGTTAGCATAACCAAAAATGCTATGGATTTGATCAAGTAGCATGGAAAATGGTTCGTACACTTTCCCAAGTTCTCATACATACAAGTGAATTGATCCCCTATACTCCCGCTCAGATTTCCCATGTACCCACCTAACAAGCTTCTGATGCTAGAGCTGACAAGGTAGATGATGCCCTTTCGGGAAATTCTACAGTTTGATGAGAAAAAGAAAGGCTTAGGGTTCAAATGTCCACTGACAATTGGGACTCTAGAATCATGTCCTTCCATCCAAAATTCCCAAAATTTAGAAAAGGAAATGGTGCAATTTGAGCTCTACTCCGACACAAATAGGAATCATTTTGACCCATATGGTAAAACCATAAAGCTCGCTAACAGGACCTTCTGACATGTGGACCATATTGAGGACTACTTGGAATACTGTAGGGATGACTTTGATGTCCTCATAAGTAGGTTCTCTCGGATGTCTCTCAAGATGATAAGGATGTATAGGATAGTGGAATTTCCCAATTAGGTGCAGGACGACGACATGAACCTTATAGAAACAAGTCTTTGCCACAAATAAATTAGGTTGAGGAGGAAGCAACAAATCTCGACTGAATAATGGAGCCAGTTAAGGAATATTCAAGGAAATTGGTAAAAGCAAAGATGCAAGAGTTGGAAGTTGATGGTGTCAAATTCACATACAATTTGATGGAACATATGGAGTCTCGTTCTGAAGGAGGAACAAATTGTGAAAAGGATGATGCTTTTGAGTCCCAAGGTGGTAAAAGGTAGGGAGGAGGAAAATTGGTGATCATTAAGAGGAGGACTGGGAACCAAACATAGATAAAACAAAGTAAGAAGCCATCTCCCATAGGTAGGAGAGCTCCTGAATATGACACTGCAAACATGGAGGATGAACCACCTCAACTTGTGAGGAAAAGATGACTTGTCACATAAAGGGAAAATTTGGAAAAGGCCAAGAGAGGATGTTCCAACACTAATTCCCCCTCTTTAGCTAGGGTCGTGGAGACAAACACTTCTAGGGAAAAGTCCTAAGTATATGTAGGAAAGAGCCCTCCTAAGAAATATTCATCTCCCACAAAGGAAGTAGAGGAGGGAGTGCTAAGTCATGAAGTGCTTGTTATTGATGATCATGAGGAAAAAGTGAATGTTGGAAAAAACTCTCCTCCTTAGAATGCTCAAACATCTAAGGAAGCAATTCATGAAGAAGGAAACATATCCAACAATCCTGAGCAACATGAGTTAGAGGATGATGAGGAATGGAAACAAATGATGTGAGAGGTGGGATCATTGAGATTTGATGCACATAGTAGGAATGTGGAACCTAGGGTACTTCAGAAGGAGCGGTTCAGATCCTTGATGAAGAGTATAGTTAATGAGAAAGAGTATCAACCTTCAATTGAAAAATATGTGGAATAAATTGTGGACAGTCCACAAAAAGATGAAGGTGAACAAGAAGTTTCCTTGATAGGGGAGAATGTTCAATAGTCCAATGTCCTAGAATGGATGGAGAAATGAATAAGTAAGAAGCCTATAATCGTCCAGGAGGAAAATCTAAGTTGGGACATGTTGTTGGAGCAGTGAGGATAGCCCAAGTAGAGAAAAAGGGCACAAATAGTGACAAAGATTGTGCGTGATGAGTTTAACAACAAAATTGTACATGTGGCAGTTCCTCCAATTGACAAGTTCAACGATGAAGTCCGGCCATCAAATTACCATATATAGACTATTAACTTGGGGCCAACTACTAAAGAGCAGGAAAGGGAAGAATTCTAGTTATCGTCATAGGAAATTCTTAGAAGGTTGGACCGTGAAAGTGCAGAGAAGGAGAATTTCAAGAAGCAGTTGAGTGACGTCTACAGGTATGTCCAACATCTAATGAAACAACTACAGGCCATAGGCAGTGAAACTGCAATTCTCGAAGGATTGTTCCCCAAGGAGGTAATTTTTGAAATTGAGAGGCTGAAGAGTTTCGTTCATCATACCCAACAGTTACTCTAGGACGTTAGTAAGAGAGGGGATGGGGAAATTGAATAAATTCTCCAAGTTCATATAGATGCTTAAGATTTCCTTCTAAATATTTCATAGTTTACCATAGACTACAAGAAGTTTGATGAGTCAATTATAGATGAATTGAAGAAGGTTTTACAAATACCAAAGGATGACTTGGAACAACTAAATGTCTTCCCTTGAGATGTGGCTGACAAGGTGAAAGGATGGCTAGAAACCTAGAATTAAAGAAAGGAACTCCTGTCGAAGGTCTTAAAGAAGATTGCAAAAATACAAGGGAAGATAAAAGAAATACATGATGGTTGCATTTCTCTTCTAGAGATAGTGACATGAAGGAAGAATTTTGGATAGAAATATATGAATGTGACAACATTGTAGGCATGGTGGTATGAAGTGTATGCCCCTTCTGATAGTGCTCCAATTGTGAAAGAACATCTAGAAGATGCAACAATAAATATTTTGAGGTTGGATAAGTATCGTGAGTTGAAAATTGAGTGGAATAGGGAAATTCCATAGTACTTTGATGAGTTTAAAGGGTATAAGGCTAGAATTAGATTCATTCAAGTTCTAGACATAGTGTAAGCAGAAAGATCCTAGAAATAGTTAAAGATTTGATTAAAGGTTGGATGCTGACAAGGTAGAGGGGGCTAGACAAGTTATTGCCACGTAGGATTCATGTCAAGCTAGCTGGAAGTGACATTTTTAGTTACAATCCCAAAATAGAGCATGTTCTATTAGAAACCAGGAATCAATTGCTAGACCAAAATACTTCCACAAGAGAGAGAATGGCGAGAATGCTTGCTATATCAATATGCAAGATTGATTGATGATTGAATTGATGCTAATGTACAAGATGAGGCTTGCTTATAAAAGTAAGCAAGCACAACCCTAAACCTAACTTGAGCTACAAGTTAGCTCAATTAGATAAGGATAATAAAATGAAAACTAGGACTTAAATGAAAGCCTAAGTAAAGTTATGAAGATGTAATTAAATAGTTAATTACACCAACACCCCCCGATAAGTGCAACTTAGGGAGAAGATTATAATGCAAACTACTATGGGTCCTGGCAACTAGGCCATGTTAGGTACCCATTTACAAATGCAAATGAAATGCAATCTCTCATAAAGCAGAGAAAAGGGGAAAACCCAGTGGGAAGAAAATCCCTCTCCAAAAGAGAGAAAACAAAAAAAAAGCATGATGAATGTAAACATGATGTATGGAGGACTCAATGATACCCCCCAAGGACTACATCCATCATGAATATACAATAAATGACCCCCCCCATAAGAGGGAAGGGATGAGATAAGATATCCTTTGCATGCTGAAGAAGCTCCAAAGCCAATGAAAAATTCCTAAAAACAAAATATGACCCAATGTCTACAAGCAACACATCTCCCCTTAGGAAGAAACAAATCCATAAACTGATGAAGAAGCCACTCCATATCCAACTGAAAGGAGGAATAATGCATGCTCAACATGTATGCCTCTGAAAACTGAGTAGGAGCCTCCAAGCTTGAATGAGCCACAACATAATCATGGTCAAACTCAACCAAGAAACATGACAAGTCAAGTGATAAAGGAGACTCATGAATATCAATTTCCAAAGAAAAAGAAGATGGTGTAATAGTTGTGCTGAAACTGTCATCAAAGAGGAGAGAAATCCCCTCAAGTGTGTCCTCCAAATCTATAGTATGAGACTCTAGGAACAAGTTAGAAATCCCTGTCAAATAATCATCCCACACAACAAGATCTGAAAAACTATGATTATCCTGCTGAACAGAAGCAACAATGGCTAAAGAAGTAGGAGGTGGAGGAGTAGGAAGCTTAGCACTAGTCTCTAAAATACCAAGGTGTAGATGACCAAACTTCTCCTCATTAATATGGGTCACACTCAATGGAGTGTGTGATGTAGTCAAAGGAACATTATCAACTTCTAAAGAAAAATGTGAAAAATAATATACTCGAGACGAATGATCAACCATCCTGATTGCAACAATATCCCTAGTCTCCAAGTCCCTAATATACACCCTATTAGGAGTGAACTCAACTATTTTACCTTGACCCCCATGAGTAATTTGATAAATAGAAAGGAGATTAGTGGTCAAAGAAGGAACACAAAGCACATCATTGAAAGTCCCTTCCCCAATACTAATAGAACCCTTCCCACTTACCTTCATGAATGTATTGTTACCCATCAGAATGTGAGGTGAATTACAGGGCTCAAAAGAAGAGAACATTTCCTTTGACGATGCCATATGATGAGATGCCCCTGAATCAAGAAGCCATCCTTGAGAATGAGGACCTGTAGAGGCCAAGAGTGCATGCCCTTTCATATTATGTAGCCCAGAAGTGGATGTTGTGTTCTCTAACTGTGATGATGATGGGGCTACTGATTGTGATGGTGAAGAAGAAGTAGAAGACACTAATGAGGGCAGCTGAATGTTATTATTTTGAAGAAGGTGTGTGAGTTCATCAA
This sequence comes from Sequoia sempervirens, assembly GCA_007258455.2. NCBI lineage: Eukaryota > Viridiplantae > Streptophyta > Pinopsida > Cupressales > Cupressaceae > Sequoia > Sequoia sempervirens. The sequence continues at coordinate 227,158,429 of VDFB02000015.1, read as the reverse complement.
ACTTATTATAGCATCTATGCTCATCATGTCCTAACCTTTTTCAATATTCACATTTGGACTTCTTTTTTGATGATTCCTTTTTTGAAGAGGATGAGTACTCAGGAGTGCCATGTGAAGGAGAATCTTTACCTTGCTCATTTGACTTGGTTTCCTTTTTGTGCTTCTTTCCTTTGCCACTTGAAGCCTTTGTATCATTCACAATAAGAGATTGAGATGTTGAAGACTTCAATGTACCCATGTGCATCAAATTTGCTTGTTCCCTTGTGAGTTGTGCAGCAAATTCATCAAGAGAAGGCATTTTATATGTATTGCCAAGAGCATCCATTGTAGCATAGAAAGTAAAAACAAACACAGAATATGAAGAACCAAGCTTAGAAAGTATAGAAAGTATCATCTATTCATCCTCTTTAACAACCGCACATTTTGATAACTACAATTTCATAGAGCTGAGCTTAGAGAAAAAATCTTGAATATTGTCAAAATCCGATGGATTAAGACCCATCAGTTCATTTTCCAACTTAAATTTTCTTAGCTTGTCTGGATTACCAAAGAGGCTCTCTAAAGTAGTCCAAACTTCATGAGGAAATGTGCAAGACTCAACATGATATCTAAGATCTGGAGAAATGGACAGAAGAAGATTACCAAGGGCTTCATCTCTTTGATCAAACCATTTTCTTTTCTCTTTTGCTCCCTATGGTTCTGGATCTTGACCAAAAGTGATTCGTTGCAACTTCAACTTTAACAGTAGCAACTCCATCTGAGATTTCCACTCATGATAATTAAATGGAGTTAGAAGTACAAATTTTGGAAAATCCATGATGAGAGAAGAACAACAAATTCCTGCACAAAATCGGAAAGCAACTCCTTTGTCACAACTTTGGAAATGAAAAAATCATTGCAAAAATCTCTAGGACTAAGTGGCCATTAGATTTTCCTCTTTATTTGGAAATAAATAAGTTATATAGAAAACTTTAAAAAATCTCCAAAATCCCATCAGTTTTTTTTTTTTTAAATAGAAAGATTTTAAAAGAACTTGCCCTCTTTTTTGAGAAAAAACTAACCAATAATGGGGAAATATGACATGCAAAAATCTCTAAAAAAATTTGGCTTAATGATTGGCCAATGAGAGATCAAACCTGCGGATGAAGGTACCAAACGATTGATCGGTGGATGAGACTACACAGTGCCTGCTTTTGTATGACGAAAGGATTGCCAATTGGAATTTTTGTACCCACCAACAGACCCCTCGATTGGATGAATTCCAATGCTTGTACACTGATGATGGGACAATGGAAGGTACCTACTGGAGACAGATCTGACCGAAACCTTTGACAGCCAGAGAATGGTAGCCACCGATGCAAGAATGGATTAACTGTACCCTTGACTACCAATGGATCCAATGAATGTTGACCACCATAGATCGTACCCTGCAAGACTCCTTTCAATAGTGAATGAAAAAAAACTAACAAGAATGCCGACAGACCCCTCCCTATGTTGTAACCAGTACCTTGACGGCTAGTTTGACTACGACGAGATCTGGGCAGTCAGAAGTACCAGGTGATTGTCGATCTCAAAACTTCCTGAGTAAAGGAAATTATGTAACCGTACTTTGCACTATGACCATGGTAAAATAAGCTGACCAATTCTGCTGGTCACCTGTACTTGGTGACAGAAAATCATTTTTCCAAATACAATATTTTTTCTGATCAACAATAATATTAAAAGCCCGATAAAATTAATTTTTGCCCCAAAATTTTTAAATAGTCAAATCTCATAAAATATTTTGAAAAATATTATTTTGTGAAAATGAGAAAATTGTACCACTGGTAGGCTATTCTAGCAAAAAAAATTGCTTCAAAAAACAACTTTACCCAAAATGGACGAATTTATAGTCAAAATTCATCTCCAGAACCTTCTGATATCAACTATGAGGTTATCAAAACCTCAATCTGCACCCAACAAAAATCTTCAAGCCAAAATAAAACCCTCAGATCTAGGAAGGAGTCTGCAACCCTAGAAGCTCTGATACCATGTTAGAAACCAGGAATCAGTTGCTAGACCAAAATATTTCCACAAGAGAGAGAATGGCGAGAATGCTTGCTATATCAATATGCAAGATTGATTGATGATTGAATTGATGCTAATGTACAAGATGAGGCTTGCTTATAAAAGCAAGCAAGAACAACCCTAAACCTAACTTGAGCTACAAGTTAGCTCAATTAGATAAGGATAATAAAATGCAAACTAGGACTTAAATAAAAGCCTAAGTAAACTTATGAAGATGTAATTAAATAGTTAATTACACCAACATGTTCATGGGCTTTAAGGTGCCTTTGGGTGCCACTGGCAGGTTCTAGCAGCCTTTTTTATCCTTTTTCCAGATTTATACTCGGTCAACCTTGCATGGCCTACCTTCAACTATCAAATTCAAATGCATGGCTACCTGATAATTGTGAGCCCTATTCTGGGATGCCCAAGAGGATTCTTTCCTATAAATTGAAGCTCTTGCTTCATTCTAGAGGTTTAGACATTGTTAGGAAAGTTAAGCATCATTGTAATAGCAATAGTTGAGCTAGAAGTTAGAATTTGTTTGAGGGAAAGTGCTGAAACATTGAGAATATTGAATTGTTGCAAATCTAGGTGATGAAATATAAGTAAAGACATTGTATTTTTGATCTTTCTTATGTTGTGTCATTTTGCATGGTTCATGTTATTCCATATATTTCAAAATTGCTATGAAGTTATCATTTGCATGTTATATTTTAGAGTTAAATGTGACACAATAGTGTTTGTGATTTAATATTTGATTTTTTTGAGTGATTTAACATCAATACTTTTAGTAGTTTGTTGATTGTAAGATGTTGTGTAAAGTTAGCCTGGTCCTAAATATCATATGCTAAGTTCAGTTGTGAGGGTTCATTCATTTTCCATCATCAAGATTGGTTTGAGTGGATGCTCATGATTTGAAAATATTTACATTCCTTAGAAGATTGCACTATTTCTGTGATACTGTAGGATTTCATCTGGGATTAGCAGGATTTAGTTCCAAAAGGATTGGTCCACTTAAATTATTGAGTCATCTACATTATTGATCTTAGGATTAGTTTACTTTTAGCAAATCTCTTTGAACCATTTTACCTTTTTCCATTTCTTTTAAAATTTGGGTTATTTTCAGGATTAAAGGCATCAAAATATTACAAAATCTGAAGAGTTTGAAACTTCTAGTCATTGCTATGTAAGTCCCCTTGTGATTACCAACATTTTCACATATTATCTAAGTTGTTTCTACATTGTCAAGACCTGATGTTAGACACCTTGGGGTTATCTTTTGATGCTTACTAATAGAGATGTACCTTACAGGAGAGATATGATACTTGTATCTCGTCTGAGTTGTGCAGAAAATACCATCAATTCCTTTGATAAGTATGTGGGATACGCTCCTAGCATCTATAAAATTTGTAAGAATATCATAACATAAGAGGATGCGAGCATATACAATCATAACAATCATAATTAATATTCTCCTAATACCTATCCTACTAGTGATGGAGGTATCTTGGTACAAGAGGATACAATCATGTAGAGTCTTGATTATCCCTCTCCTCCTCCCTCTTGGGAAGATATTAGGAAATAAGAAGATGAGTTCATTAACATAACTTTAACTAGTCTCTATTTATCACCCAACACCTCCCCTACTTGTGACAATGCTTTAGTGAAAGAGGATATAATTGAAAATGACCATGAGAAACAAATTTGTAAAGAGTTTATGTTGGTGTTAAGAATTTCTCCACATCCTCATTTCACTAAGATTTGGAATGATCTACTCGACTGAGGTGATCCAATCATTGATAAGTATGAAAACCATTATTCTCCTTCCCTTGATGCCTCCACTATTTTTGATGAAGTTACCTTACAAAATATAATCATGGAATGTAATGAACCTCTTGAAAGCTCTCCAACTAGAGTAGATATCATGGCACAAGAGAATGAGACCTTAGAAGACAAGGATGAAATTATGGGAAATCATAACAATCAAATTTTTCCTTATCCAAACATCTCTCCTATTTATGATGAAGATACTTTTGTGTTAGAAGATCCAATTGATGAGAGTTGTGAGAGACTTATTTTCCTCTCTTTCCCTAGGAAAAAAATTATTGAACAAGAGAATGTTATCATGGATAAGCAAGAGAATCTAACCACTGATCACTCCCTTACTTGTTATGACGAAATTTTAGGAGAACCAAAAAATGAATGTCAGGAACATCTAGTTTGTTTCTCTCCTAAAAACTCTCTTACTAGGGAAGATATAATGATGCAAGCAAATTATAAAATTGACACATGTCCTGCAAGCAATAGTGATGTGACTTCCTTAGATGAAGATGATGAAGTGACATCAAACTCTCCTTCGCTAAGATATCATGAAAATAAGGACAAGTGTATTGAGGTTATCAACATTAGAGATCCTTTGAGTCCTCTAATTACTTAACCACCTAAGCCTCAAATTATCATTCATCCACCCTCACAACAAGTTAAAAAGAAATCTGTGTTCATCTTAGAATCACCTCAAAAGCAACTCAATGATGATAACATTTTGTAGCAACTGAGTTACAATGACATTGCTCACATATATAACAAGGTTTATATAATAAAGACCAATCTTGAACCCCAAAGTTATTTGCATGTCGAGAAAGAAAAAAGAAAAGCTTATTGAAAAGGTCACAAAATTATTGGAGGATGCTTTTAGTTCCTTTGGTTTTATACCTACATCCATGGGTGAGTACAAGATCATAACAAAATATTTCACAAAGAAAAATGAAAAAGTGATAATCTCAAGAAAATTTTGAAAAGCATCAACTTCAAGAACTTTAGAAGAAAAGAAAACATACACAAAATTTTTTGATGAAGTTGATTATGAGAAACCTCTAAATCCAAAACGAATAAAAAATATTTATGGAAAAGGTTACAAAATTATAAAATAACTTGGGTGCAATGGAAAAGGATATGGTGCTAGAGAACAAAGTATTTGTGTCCCTATAGAGCCTAACACACAAGAAACATCTTGTGGTCTAGGTCATTTTCCTTTGATAGAAATCAAACAATCACACAAACCTTCACATAATATCAACAGGCTTAGAAAAGTTTCTTCCAAGGCAAGTTGAACTTTCATGCATCCTGAACTGATAGATACTACATGTAATAGTTGTAGGATCCTAACATACTCATTATTGCATGTTTTACACTCTTTCCAAATAATTTAAAGGAGTAGCATACCATTATCCTTCCTCAGCTCAGCCTTTCCTTGCAATCATTGGGGGCAATGGGTTAGGTAGATTTGTTCTTGTATGTCACTTGTGGTTGTCCCTTTGGATAGTTTCCCACCTTCCATTTATACTGACTAAGATTTGGAGGCAGATGAACTACTTTAGGTGGACTTCCCTATACCTTACTAGTATTTTGTTTTTCTTTATGATTGTGTGCACGTAATGTGATCCCTCATGAAATTTCATTTGATGTCTCTCTCTTTTTGTGAATTCCTCTATATGTACCTTTATTCTTCTCTATATCATAATCATTTACTTTTTCTTGTGTTTTCCTTTTGGGGATGGCATAAGGTGTCAAGATATTTATGTCTCTTCCATGTTTACAAAAAAGATTTATCTTTCTCTTTTTCATTTGTCTTGTGTTTTCCTTTTGGAGATGATGCAAGGAATTGGAAAATTTATGTCTCTTCCATGTTGACCTAAAAGAAAAATCCTTTATTTATCTTGTGTTTTCCTTTTGGGGATGACGCAAGGCATCAAGACATTTATGTTTCTTCCATGTTGAACCAAAAGGATTCTTCTTCTTTTTTCGCTATCTTTGTGTTATTCTTCTGGTTCTATGAGTATTTGGGGAATGATGATAATTCCATGCTCTATGACAACATTGTAGCATAGACATATTAACCCCAAATACATAGATACCTTATGAATTTGTGGGGGAAACCATTCCTTCCTATTTCATGAAGCAGCTTACTTTGGAAAGAGATGACTTGGCATAGGGTTTTTCGAAGAAATCCCTCATGTCTTAGGACCAAAAAATTGGATACTTAAAAAAAAATTCTCACATTAATGGTGTAGCAACTGCTTTAAAGTGGGGGCATACATAGATGACATCTTTTGGAAAAAAAATCATGTTGAGATTTTCCTTTCTTTCTTGTGATGTTTCCTCTTCTTGGTGGTGTCATTGGGTTTGATTCCATCCAAGAGAATATGATATACTATCATGGCATGATTGAATGAGGAATCACATGGGAAACAATTTGAAACTTTTGACTTGTCCTCTCTTGGAGATATTGGGAGAAATTCTCCCTAAGAGGAAGACCCTTACACACAAAAAAAAATCCCCTTTAACAATTTTTTTACATGATATTCAAAAGAATTTATAAAAAGCATTACATTGTGCTGCCCTATTGAAGTTATCAGGAGGATAACTTTAGTATGGTTATTATGATGAGAAGCTGATACACTAGCATGAATTTCTCATTATACAATGAGAAGCCGATACACTAGCATGACTTTCTCACTAAACCACTTCATTGAGATAACTCACCTAGTGGAAAAACTGAGGATCCACTACCCTAGAGTGAGCAACATATGTTATGGAAAAATAGGCTTGTGTTTGCATAATGTTTGAATGCTTGTGTTTCATCCTTTGGTTTTCTTTATTTTTCTTGGCCTTTGACAGGCTATGATTATGTATCTTTGATATTTCTTGATACTTAAGTGTATTGTATGTCTACTTTAGTGTGAGTTTGACATGGGTTCATCCTCTCACTAAAGTTGGTTAACTGACATTAAAACTGAACTAATAATGTCTTGGAGTGGTGTTGTAATGTGTTGTAAACATTAACACTATTCTAGCTTGACCTCTGTTTGACTAAAAATGCCTTAATTGATCCTTTGCAAGGTTTTTATAAAGTGTAGTAACACACTTTCACACTTTTCTAGGATATATTTGCTTAATTAAGCCTTATGCGCCCCTTTTTGAATAAAATGTACATAATGTGTACCTTATTTGAGTGTTGTAAAGTGTTAGAAGGAACTTTCACAATTATCTAGGTGGTCATTAATTAATTGTGGGTAATTGGAGTAATTAACCCCCTTCTAATTCAAATTTAAGCCTTAATTTTTACACCTCCCGAAGATCTATCATGAGACACCTAATTTATTTAATAGAATATTTCATTGGGAAAAGTTAGGTATAGGAAAATGGTGCCAAGACCCATTTGCCCTAGGTGGTGAATTGGTCCTCCCTTAATAGGATCCCCCTTTTTTAGTTGATATGAAATGGGTTTTAGCCTTTTTTAAATCCCCTAGGGTTAGGTCCTAGTAAAAATCTCCATCACCCATTTGCCCTAGGTGGAAAATGGGTCCTCCCTTAATGCAACCCCCATTTTTTCATTTCATTATGATGGGAATGTAATAAAGTTTCTTTCTAGATTTGGAATCGGCCTTAATTTTTTGAATTTCAGGATTAATCTCCTAATTTAGAATAAATAAGGGGTAATTCAAATTGATTTTCCTAGCAAGTTTATGAAGAATTATAGCAATTTCAATAGAATTATATTGGAAGAATGAAGAGGAACATCTCATTATGTAGATTTTGTGTCAAGTAATTGATGTCACCATGTTATATGAGTTGCAACTACAAGTTCAAGCTTGTTTTGGTATTCTAAACTAGTATGATAGTTATTATTCTTCAATATTTTGGTTCACAATCCTCTGCTGATGAATATCATAACTTGTAGGTTTGGCAAATGGTTCTTCGTCACTATAAGTTTGTATATTCATAATTTAATGTGCTCAGGTGCTCGTATGGTGAGTTGGCATCATTTTGTTGTTGTACTTTGTTATTAGGTCTATCCCTAGCCAACCTAAACAAGAGTTGATGTTTTAACAAATTAATTTTTTGTTGTGGATGTATTTGTGACCTATCTTAGGTCCATGTTGACATATTGTAGTGTATTGCACACTTGACTTGTTTTTGGAATTTTTTTGTAAAAGCTTAAAGCCGATAGTTAATCTTTTTGGTGAATAAGGGTTGTATCTAATTAGCCTGACCTAATTGATGCTTACGAATGAGTCAGATATATATATATATATATATATATATATATATATATATATATATATATATATATATATATATATATATATATATATATATTGGACAATTTTGAGATTGATTGTGTTGAAATTGAAGCGTGATAGATAGGTATGTGAAGATGATGAATTGTGTAAAGTAAGTTTACTGAGCATCAAAGGAACTAAATCAACACTTGTTAGGTGTAACTTTATCATTTCATATTTTGGCTATAAGCCATTTATATATTGTATCTTTGTAGGTAGTGAGCCTCCCAGTTTGGACAGTGAGTCTTAGCAGTCAGCCACCTTTTGTAATATCTTATAACTGGTTATACTATATTGTGAGCTAATCCTCACCATGGTTCTTCCCATTTTGGGTTTTCCATGTAAAAATATTGGTGTTCATGTGTTGTGTGCTTTTATGTTCTACTAATTCTCTTGCTCGTTTTTACTGTTATATGCATTGAAGTATTTAGATGGTGTGTGTTCAATAAGTTTAAGAAGATACCGATTCATTGCCCCTCTCAGTATATTAGGTATTCAACAATTCATATCAGATCTTGGTTCCTCTGAAGAAGCCTAACATATTGAGGAAGATCTTAAAGGTCAAACAAATGGCTGATAGAGAAGAACTCCAAACAGCTCTTGAAGATCTTGATAGGGTTGAAAATGAAAACATAGATTTGAAAGAAAGTCTTGATGAGGTGAATGAATGCATAAAGAAATTGAAAGAGCAATTGAGGAAATTCAAAGAAAGACATAGAGAAGTAACTAAGCAATTAAAAAAGCAGATGAAGAGATCACCGGGTTGAAGGTGCAAGTGGAAAAAAATAAGAGAATTGAAGTTTTTTTAATACACTAATGCAAAGAAAGATTGATGAATGCACAAGGCTTGAACAAGTAGTAAACCTTAGAGCAGATCTAGAAAAAAAAACTCTGTGAAGATAAGTTCAAAACAAGCTCCACCAAGCTTGATGAGTTGATTGCAGGACAAAAACCAACTAAAGACAAATGTGGTTTGGGAATGGAAGCAGGTTAAAGCTCTAAGGCTATGTAGACCCAAAACACAGTAAATAATCAAAAGAATCAAGATAAAGGAAAACATACAAGACATCCAAGAAGGTTTGCTAGAATACTGCCTATTAGAAACCAAATGCTCAAAGGTACCCATCTTTCAATGGTTTTTTCTTTTCATGTAATAAATTTTGTCTCAAGGAAATGGAGTGTAGAAGTAGAATAAACCAATATTGTAGTCCCTTCTTCGGACAATGCTTTGCATGCAAGAAGACATAGAGCTAGTGAATGCAAAACTTAGATGATGAATTGGTTTAATGGAGGAAGAATGAATTAATCTTTTGTTGGCTACTGCTATGCATGTAATAAGTTTGGAAAAAAAAAAAATAGTGCAGATCAAGGGTTAATGGAGGTCAAACAAATAAGAAAAATGTTGTTTTCTACAATTGCAACATGCCTAGACACATTTCAAGAGTATGCAAAAGTAAAGGAGGAAAGCAATCTAATCCGGTAAAAAAGAATGAACCAATGAAGAAAATTGACAAGAATGAGGTTAAGCAATAAATGGAAAATATTTGGAAAAGGAAAGAAGAGATAGCACGACATAAAATGTGTCTGTGCCCCCATCTAGTGTAGACAATTCCTTTAAAAATTAGACCCACCATGGTCTTAGAGGGAGCATTAATAGAAAATTATTCAACCCCTTGGATATCTGGTGTGTTAGATGTTGGCACAAAGATATGTTGTGAAGAATGAATAAACAAATCTTATTAAAAAGGAACCAAAGAAAAGTTGTAGGCATGATCATTTTCGGAGAAAATTAGGGTTTTTCATTGCAATGAAGAAGGTTTTTATCAGCTTTTGAATTCTACTACATTCAATGCAAATTAGGGTATCTTGTTGATCTATAAAGCGGATTGTAAGGAATTTTTTTCACTTGTGCATTTGAAGAAAGTGGAGAGTGATTTGAAGAGTGAGTCGAGAAAACCCTAGTTCTGGTTTGCGCAAAAGAAAAAGGTATTTTACTCTTCTGTGCTGTTGTGGGTTTGTGTGAATCTACTTTTTGAAATCATTAGAGCTTGGTTTGAGAAAATATGGCAACCCATGTAGTTATAAATGTGTCAAAAAGACCTATAACTTCCTACAAGAAATATTCCATGAAGTTATTCAAATACAACCCTCTAGGCACCTTCTCATCGATTCCTCACAGTGTCATGACTACTGAAGACACTAAAATGTTCATTCGAGTTAAGACTGTGGAATATAATCACAACAAATTGATAGATATTTGGCACAATGATCTCACCAATGATGATTTCTTGATAAAACCTGATTATGTGAATATTGTTGCAAAGAAATTGGATCAATGGAATCATGTTCCTAACTTAAGCTCCACTATTCATGACAAGTATGTTAAAATTACTCTTAGTAGAATTCATGATAAGCTTTTTGGAATGACAAACCTCACCTAATAACCAAAGAAGTGATTAAGGAAATTACCAAACTCTGTGATACTTGAATTGTACCAGTGTTGAAGTCTATGAAAAATGAAGTGGTGATGGAACTCATCGAAGCAACATTTGATAGAAGATCCCTTGCAACAAAATATATTACCAATCCTACAATGAATTATGCAGCTATAATGATCAGTCACAAGATCTACTTCACAAATAAGGAAAATTTTGTGTCTGCTACAACTGTATACAATGGATATGACATGGTAGCAAATAGTGCAGAATATTATTTGTGTGAACTTCTCTAATAGCAATTGTCTGAAAATCTGAAGATGACAAGGGAGAAGAAATATGCATTTAAGTTTGGCTCCTTGATTGCTTGTTTGTTGTTCTACTTTCTTAGGTGGATTCCTGATATAGATGATGTGGTGATTTGGGATACATCAAGTCCTTTTGGGCATCAATTTTTTTATTATATGAATAGCTTGGGTGATATGAGGAGTCGAGACAATGCTTTGACATCATTATTTGTTGTATTCAAAAGCAACAAGAATGAACGAGAAAGGATCCTGTTGTGCATGTTTTGCACACACGCCCCACCATAGGTAGGGACCCCCTTTTTTCGCTCCTGACAGGTTGCTTTACTCCTGTCTTATTTTGCGTGCCCCATTTCCAAGTGAAAATGGTCATGTGCCTTCAAACAATCAAATCCCCTACCCAAATTCACCTGCTTTGGGTATTCAAATATGCGAAGAAATAAAGTCCCCCATCCCCTTTCTGCCTTTTGTCTTGCTTTGGCTATTTCAAAAACATCTGTGGACCCCTGTCGGTCTAGTTTCCACATTTTTGGCTTTGCGGACAACTTTTTGGTGGATTTTGGATGTGTTTGGGGTGTTTCAATGAACTGGCAAGGTTTCGTCAAAGTTTGGTTAAGTTTCAATGGTTTCAAAACTTTCCCTCCGGAATTCTCTTCCTCCTTGGCTATTTCAAAACATCCGTGGACCCCCGTCACTCTCGTTTCCTCATTTTTGACTTTGGGGTCACCCTTTTTTGGATCTGGGATGTGTTTGAAGTACGTAAATGAACTGCCAAGGTTTCGTCAAAGTTTGGTTAAGTTTTGATGGTTTATGAACTTTCCCTCTTGAATTCCCTTCCTCCTTGGCTGTTTGGAAACATCCGTGGACCCCCGTCCCTCCTGTTTTCTCATTTTTGACTTTGGGTTCACCCTTTTTTGGATCTGGGATGTGTTTGATGTGCTAAAATGAACTACCAAGGTTTTGTCAAAGTTTGGTTAAGTTTCGATGGTTTCAGAGTTTCGTCCCACTTTTGTTGTTTTGGAACTTTCGGCGGCCACCTCCCTTCCGACCTTCGGAGCCAAGCCCCTCCATGGCCGTTTCCGGGGCTCTACCTCTCCATGGCCATTTTGCAACTTTCGGTAGCCACCTCCCTTTCAGCCTCCGGAGCCTGGCCCCTCCGTGGCCGTTTCCGGGGCTCCCCCTTTCTATGGCCATTTTGGAACTTTCGGCGGCCACCTCCCTTCCGGCCTCTGGAGCTCGGCCCCTCCGTGCCCATTTTGGAACTTCCGGCAGCCACCTCCCTTTCGGCCTCAAGAGCCTGGCCCCTCTGTGGCCGTTTCCGGGGCTCTGACTCTTTGTGGCCATTTTGGAACTTCCGGCGGCCACCTCCCTTCCGACCTCTGGAGCCCGGGTCCTCTGTGGCCGTTTTTGGAAGTTCGTCCCTCTTTGGCCATTTGGAACATCTGGCAGCCATCTCCTTCCTGCCGTCTGGAACTCGGGCCCTCCATGGCCGTATCCGGGAGCCTGTCTCCTTCCCGACTGTTTTGAACATCTAGGAGTCTGCCTCCTTTCCGGCTGTTTTGAACATCCGGGAGCCTACCTCCTTCCCGTATGTTTTGAATATCCAGGAGCTCACCTCCTTCCTAGCTATTTTGAACATCCGGGAGCCCGCCTTCTTCCTGACTGTTTTGGCTTTCGTCCGCTGTCTGCCTTCTGGCTTTCTTCCGTCGTCTTTCCGTCCTCTGGCGCTCGCACCCTTGAAGCATGCATTAATGTTTGTGGTCCAAATGAGCTCCAAATATGAATATCAAGATATTTTGATGATGCATGGATAGATCTAACAGAGAATTTGTAGGTTTGACTAACATTTTCCTTAACTCATATATAAATGCACTTACGACACTTCGTGTTTGCAGAAGTCAAGAAGCCTTCCATAGGTCTATCGAAGAGGCCCATTGAGGAGTTGTCCTACCTTTTTCCAAATGATGATGATTTCTAAGGAGCTTTTTTCCTGAATCAAGGGCCACCAACCAATTGATGCCAATCATCGACGGACTTGTTTGATCAAAGGAAGAACACTGCAAGCACATCAAGCAAAAGACAATTTTCAGGCAGTTTTAGCTACAGTGAAAAGGGAAGTCAACTAAATGAAAAAATTGCTACAGTAACTGGGACTAGATGACAAAACAGGGAAAAGACAAGGAATGTATTTTTTAATTGCTGAATATTTTGGGGTAGGTGAAACCCTATTGTAAATCAAATCTGGAGCATTCATTGCAAATTGAATCCTAGCCATTCATTTGGGATTTGGAAAACTATAAATAGGGGCTTGCCCCTCATTTGTAAGGGTTGGAGAGCTGTTGTAAAAGGCATTTGCAAAAATAGAAGATAGCGTTGCATGATTTTATGGATGTTCTCTTTGTTTTGCTCATCTTGCATGAATGGTTCTACCTTCCATGTTAGTTTCAGTGTTAGTTTATTGAATGGAAGTGATAATGGAAATTGTTGTTTTAGTATTTGATGGATTTCGAGCTCATGCTTTTTGTGGTTCATTAATGATGAGTCACTTTCCAAAGCTAGTATGAGCTCTTTACTTCATTGCTGCAACTTAGTTCAATTACATGTGCATGTATGTGTGTGTAATCTTAAAATCTGTAGTCCTTAGAAGATTGCACTAGTTTTGTGCAACTGTAGGTTTCTCTTGGCCAAGCAAAACCCAGTTTAGGAAGTCTGTCTACTTTAGCAGCCACCATTGTTACTGTTCATTCGTAGCTTAGGATTAGAATAGCTTTCTTAAACCTTCTCCTTTTGTTGTTTCTTTTAATCTTTGGTTAGAGTAGGATCCAAAGCATCACCATGAAGCTAAATCAGATGAATTTGATAAGTTTCAACTTGTTGTTTTGAGTGGACAGCCACTGTTCATTCACTTCCAGCACTTTGAAACTGCATTTGCAAAACCAACTTCCATGCTTTGTAACTCATCCGTAAGACCGCCTTTTGATTCTAGCAAATCACATCAAACAACTGAGATATTCCAAGCACTGTCAAGACCTAACATTAGAGACCTTGGGATAGTGTTCTGCAATTTGATTGTGGAAGATTGTCTTTCAAGAGAGGTAGTGTATCTACGCATTACCTATGTTGAGAAGTGCATAAAAAACACATCAACAGAACTGGCACTAGAAGGAGGGCTTGACATGTTGGGAACACAAAGCTAAAGGTTGGAAGTGATTCATTTTATGCCCTCCTCCTAATGCCATCAACAGAACTGGCGCTAGAAGGAGGGCATGACATGTTGAGGCTACAAAGCTGAAAGTTGGAAATCGAAAGGAGCACTTGCAAAGAAGAAATCTGAGATAGGGAGATCTCTTTAATTCAAAAATCAGAAAATTTTGAAGGCAAACAAGAGCTGAGTCAAAATGGAGCAGCATTTGCAAATCAACATCACTCAGCTACATACAAATTTGAACAAGAGACTAAAGAAGCCATTGCAGCAATTCGCGTTGGTGGATAGATGTCGGATCCATTGCACTTACAGGCATAGTGAATTGGGGTGTCTGACATTCTTGGACAAAATTGAGAAGGTCTTGCAAGGAGAAATTCCCTTTTGGGAAATATACTAGCCCTTGGCTCCCGAAGATCCGGAAGAGGAATTACAAACCATGGCAACTAACACTTTCAAGGAATTGATCCAAAGATTTTTGGGTAGAAAAGATGGACCAAAATTGGAGGAGGTACTAATTTCAAGTTGGTGCAGATTTCACAATGCACCCCACTCTGAATTCACTTGTTCATCATGCACAAATGTCATCACCCAATTCAAGGATCATGTGAACAAGTTGGAGCAGCCATCTCCTAGTAAAGGGGACTCATGCCATGAGGTGGGAAAGTTGTTGGAAGCTCGAGGACAACACACCACAGATGAATCCAGAAATCTGACACAGGCTAGTGCTGGGACAACAAACATAGAGGATCAGATCCAAAAGGAAGAGGATAATTTCCTTAGTACAACAAGCTGCCTTGATGAACAATCAGCTAGAAATGGATCAGAAATTTGTTTCTTCGTTGAAGAAAAGCAGTCCCCTGCTCTAGAAGACAGATTGGCAGTCGAAGATGAATCAAAAGAGTCTGCAGCAGTGTATGTTGGGGTAGCAAGTGAAGATGTTAAAAATTAGAAAGAGGAAAAGGTTGACAGCCTTGGGACAATAGAGAATGATGGAAAAGAAATAAGTGAGATTATATTAGAGGACCTCTCCTTCATGAATGAAAATGATCAAGCATCTGAAAATGCAGATTTGGAGGAGCGGGAACAACCACCTACCACAGTTGTCTACTATTCACCTTCCTTCCCAAATGATGATGAGGACCCACTAGTGGAAAGATATGACCAGCTCATCTCGAGACTAGCAAGGGATTGGACTGAGTTGAAATACCAAGTGGATTTGGAGATATTGCTGCTCCTAAATTGGTGTCAACTCCATGATTCATCGCACTCAGAGCTCACATGTAAGTTATGCCAAGAGGCCATTGAGCAAGTCAAAGGACAAGGTGCACAACCAAGCACATCACCTCCCGCAGCCACTTCAAGGATTGAAGAAGAGGACCAAAATCCCAAATCAACTAATGACTCAGTTGAAGGTAGTCCTCAAGAGGATGTTGGGGCAGCAATAGAAGAAGGACAACAATACAGTTTTAGACTTCCGAGTGATGAAGTAGATCAAGCGGGAATGTTGTCCACCAGTCACCAAGAAGTTCTTCCTCTTGAAGAGTAGTTGTGTACCATGGACGATGGATTTTTTAGTGAGTCTTTGGAGGGAAATTGCGTAGTAGACTTTGGTCCCCTTGATGAGGTTCCATCAATTGATGAGTTCTTTCCATTAGGATTTGCACTATGAAGGTATGCTCATGTTGAGGAAGAGCACATCCCAGAAGACGATAATGACGAATACATACTCCTTGAGCCCTCGAATAGTAATGCACTAGAGTTTCTAGATTGGGAGAGGAGATCCTTCTCCATTTACAATGATAGTGACCAAGAGGAAACAAGTGGGTGCCATGAGGAGATACATGAACAACAAAAGGAGGAAGATAAAGGTGGAGGTGTTTCGATGGCTGCCAAAAAATACGACGAGCTTGGTCAACTGCGGGCTGCAACTGAGGGTCCTTCTGCCTCAATCCTTGCAGATTTTCCTTCACAACCAGAGAGTTGCAATGAGACAGATTCATGCATGTCATCATCCCATGACATTAAACATCACAAAAATTAGATAAACACTTGGGAAGGGAGATGGGATAGCATGCTATTTGCTGCCCCATCCTCCCAGCCTTATGCAAGCTTAAGGTCCATAGTGCTGCACCCTCCACTGCGCCTGCCTGAGGCTTCCAATGCAATAATCAAGGATGTTATGCTTGCTCTCGACTGTCCAACGCTGCCACCTCTGTGTGATGAAATCCAGGTTTTATCCTTCCTTGCCTCTATCATTTCTCATAACTACACTTATTATTTTGATTATGGGAATAATGGAAAATGAACATGTTTATGGATTAACCATGGGTTTAATGAGCCTCCTCAATTGCTGATTTTTCATGATGACGTGATTGAACTTGAGTGCTACAACATTGAATTTATTTTTTCAAAATATAAAGACAAGTTTGCATGGTTAAGAACGATAACAATTGCATGTTTTCTCATGCATGCATTACAAAATCCAATGAATGTTAATGTTGGTTTGTTGTGCCTGAACATAGTGCTTTGTAAATGTCTTTGTACATAGCCCGTTTTGAGTAGTATAGGTTTCTTGTAAATACTTTTCTTTCCTTCTTTCCTTAGGTTAGTTGGTTTGTGTAGGTTGCTTGCTTCATTTGCTTTTTATTTTCTTTTGCTTTGTTGTCGCTTTGCTCGGCGTCCCTTTGCTTTTAGCTGGGCACATCTGTGCACACAACCATACTTATTGCCTGGGGTTGTTCTACATATTTCTTTGTCATTCTCTAATCAAGTCTTCAAAGTGGATGGTGAAGGTCTTCTATTAGTGTCAAGTGATCTAGGTGTTTGATTCAAAGAGGATAAGTTGTTGGTTTAGTCCGACTCTGATGTATTCTGAAATCTTATAGCTCTTACACATCTTAAGAATTTGATGGTCACTATAGGTCCTTTTGTGAGGTCTAGTTAAGTGAAAAATCTAAAATTCTACTCCAGTGCCACTGTGATTCTCAGCCCTGAGCGCGAGCTTCAATGCTTGTGGGTTGAAATAAAAGAGCTGAAAAGAGAAAAGAAAGAAAGAAAGAAAACATTGCAAATTAAAAGAAAGAGAAAATTCAACTTTTCAGGGATATCCGAGCAACTCTACCGGGGCTATGGACGCCTGGCTGGCAGTAGAGCAATGTTCAGGGGAATCACAGCAACAACCTCGTCGAGGCTATGGACGCCTGACTGGCAGCGAGGCAATGTCTCAGATGCTTTTGGAGTTAGAATAAACTACGTAGCTTAACTTGATGTAGCTTAGGTTCCTGCAGCAACCGAAGGATGGGAATTAATGCAATTGCACACACTTAGATTTTTCAGCATACTAAAGGTTGGGTTGGCTAATGGTTTTGATCCTTTGGTTGGGCGTCTGGTTTATTTTCCCTAGCATGAAGGTCGGAACCAGAGATTTTGGGTTCGTGATTCCAGTTTGTCACCAAAATGCTCTCGAGCATTTCCCTAGCGAGCCGCCATTTGTTGTGCATGTTTTGCACACACGCCCCGCCGTAGGTAGGGACCCCCTTTTTTGCTCCCGACAGGTTGCTTTGCTCTTGTCTTGTTTTGCGTGCCCCATTTCTAAGCCCAAATGGTCATGTGCCTTCAAACGATCAAATCCCCTACCCAAATTCACTTGCTTGGTGTATTCAAATATGCGAAGAAATAAAGTCCCCCATCCCCTTTCTGCTTTTTGTCTTGCTTTGGCTGTTTCAGAAACATCCGTGGACCCCTGTCGGTCCAGTTTCCACATTTTTGGCTTTGGGGACAATTTTTTGGTGGATTTGGGATGTGTTTGGGGTATTTCAATGAACTGCCAAGGTTTCATCAAAGTTTGGTTAAGTTTCAATGGTTTCAGAACTTTCCCTCCAAAATTTCCTTCCTCCTTGGCTATTTGGAAACATTCGCGGACCCTCGTTGCTCCCGTTTCCTCAATTTTGACTTTGGGGAAAACCTTTTTTGGATCTGAGATGTGTTTGAAGTGCCTAAATGAACTGCTAAGGTTTTGTCAATGTTCTGTTAAGTTTCGATGGTTTCAGAACTTCCCTCCCGAATTCCCTTCCTCCTTAGCTGTTTGGAAACATCCATGGACCCCCGTCACTCCCGTTTCCTCATTTTTGACTTTGGGGTCACCCTTTTTTGGATCTGGGATGTGTTTGATGTGCTAAAATGAACTGCCAAGGTTTCATCAAAGTTTGGTTAAGTTTCGATCATTTTAGAGCTTCATCCCCCTTTTGTTGTTTTGGAACTTTCAGCGGCCACCTCCCTTCCGGCCTTAGGAGCCTGGCCCCTCCTTGGCCGTTTCTGGGGCTCTACCTCTCCGTGGTCATTTTGGAACTTCTGGTAGCCACCTCCGTTCTGGCCTCCAGAGCCTGGCCCCTCCATGGCCATTCCGGGGCTCCCCATCTCCGTGGCCGTTTTTGAACTTTTGGCAGCCACCTCCCTTCCGGCCTCTGGAGCCCGGCCCCTCCGTGGCCATTTCCGTGGCTGTTTCCGGGGCTCCCCCTCTCTGTGGCCGTTTTCGGAAGTTCATCCCTCTTTGGCCATTTGGAACATTAGGTGGCCATCTCCTTCCCGCCCTCTGGAACCCGGGCCCTCCGCGGCAGTTTCCGGGAGCCTATCTCCTTCTCGGCTATTTTGAACATCTGAGAGTCTGCCTCCTTCCCGACTGTTTTGAACATCTGGGAGCCTCCCTTCTTCCTAGTTGTTTTTAACATCCGGGAGCCTGCCTCCTTCCCATCTGTTTTGAACATCCAGGAGCTTGCCTCCTTCCTGGTTGTTTTGAACATCCAGGAGCCCGCCTTCTTCCCGGCTGTTTTGGCTTTCGTCCGCTGTCTGCCTTCTGGCTTTCTTCCGCCGTTTTTCTGCCCTCTGGCACTCACACCCTTGAAGCACACATTAATGTTTGTGGTCCAAGTGAGCTCCAAATATGAATATCAAGATATTTTGATGATGCATGGATAGATCTAACAGAGAATTTGTAGGTTTGACTGACATTTTCCTTAACTCATATATAAATGCACTTACGACACTTCGTGTTTGCAGGAGTCAAGAAGCCTTCCATAGGTCTATCGAAGAGGCCCATTAATGGAGTTGTCCTACCTTTTTCTAGATGATGATGATTTCTAAGGAGCTTTCTTCCCGAATGAGGGGCCACCAATCCATTGATGCCAATCATCGACGGACTCGTTTGATCAAAGGAAGAACACTGCAAGCATAACAATCAAAAGACAACTTTCAGGCAGTTTTAGCTACATTGAAAAGGGAAATCAACTAAATGACAAAATTGCTACAGTAACTGGCACTAGATGACAAAACAGGGAAAATACAAGGAATGTATTTTTTAATTGCTAAATAT
The DNA here is from genome assembly GCA_007258455.2 of Sequoia sempervirens. Classification (NCBI taxonomy): domain Eukaryota; kingdom Viridiplantae; phylum Streptophyta; class Pinopsida; order Cupressales; family Cupressaceae; genus Sequoia; species Sequoia sempervirens. Next base: position 227,138,945 of record VDFB02000015.1, on the reverse strand, counting down.
TTTGGGGTAGGTGAAACCCTATTGTAAATCAAATCTGGACCATTCATTGCAAATTGAATCCTAGCCATTCATTTGGGATTTGGAAAACTATAAATAGGGGCTTGCCCCTCATTTGTAAGGGTTGGAGAGCTGTTGTAAAATGCATTTGCAGCAATAGAAGACAACATTGCATGATTTTATGGATGTTCTCTTTGATTTTGTTCATCTTGCATGAATGGTTCTACCTTCCATGTTAGTTTTAGCGTTAGTTTCTTGAATGGAAGTGATAATGGAAATTGTTGTTTTAGTATTTGATGGATTTTGAGCTCATGCTTTTTGTGGTTCATTAATGATGAGTCACTTTGCAAAGCTAGTTTGGGCTCTTTACTTCATTGCTGCAACTTAGTTCAATTACATGTGCATGTATGTGTGTATAATCTTAAAATCTGCAGTCCTTAGAAGATTGCACTGGTTTTGTGCAATTGTAGGTTTCTCTTGTCCAAGCAAAACCCAGTTTAGGAAGTCTTTATACTTTAGCAGCCACCATTTTTACTGTTCATTCGTAGCTTAGGATTAGAATAGCTTTCTTAACCCTTCTCCTTTTGCTATTTCTTTTAATCCTTGGTTAGAGTAGGATACAAAGCATCACCATGAAGCTAAATCAGATGAATTTGATGAGTTTCAACTTGCTGTTTTGAGTGGACAGCCACTGTTCATTCACTTCCAACACTTTGAAACTACATTTGCAAAACCAACTTCCATGCTTTGTAACTCATCCGTAAGACCGCCTTGTGATTCCAACAAATCACATCAAACAATTGAGATATTCCAAGCACTGTCAAGACCTGACATTAGAGACCTTGGGATAGTGTTCTGCAATATGATTGCGGAAGATTGTCTTTCAAGAGAGGTAGTGTATCTACGCATTACTTGTGTTGAGAAGTGCATAAAAAACACATCAACAGATCCCAAGGAAAGTTGTTGAAAAGTACAAGAATGACATCATATTTCATGTCTCCATAGATGAGTGCATGATTGAGATAGTTGAACCCCATAATGTCTAGATCTAGCCGTTAGGATATGATGTTACAAAGGAAGAAGTTGAAGGCTATATAAAAGTCCTATTGAAAATCCCAAAAGACTCCAATGAACCAAGAGTAGGCACATATGAAGAAAAATACATGGAAATTCACTTAAAGCATAAGTTGCCATGATAAGAAATAGTGTAGATCAAATGCTTAGAAAGGATAGCTTCACTAATGAACAAATTACATAAGGAAGAGCAAAGGGAGAGCAGAATGATAGAGAATCATCAGGATTGATGAGATTTGGTAGGACTACTCGTTCAAAACCAACCGCAGCCCTTGAATCAGTAAAGGTAGAGCCTAGGGCTCAGGATAAAGGAAAAGGCCCATCTACTTTTGAACCCACTACAATATCAAGAAAAAGAAAAGAGACTCCTCTAGTGGCACCATTGAAGAGAGGTAAGAAGGAAAAGAAAAAATGGGAAAAGAACGTTAGTATCACTGAAGATCAAGAAGAAGAGGAGGAAGACCTTGTAGCTAAATTGATAAGAAAGAAGAAGGGTAACATGCCCTCTAGTGAATGTGCTTCATAAGAGGCAAGTGTTTGAACTAAGAGATATATATGTATGTCATCCTCTGAAGAAGATGAAGAGTAGGATTTCAGTGTTCATGTGTACACCAAACTAGACTCGTAGAAGGAAAATATGTCAAAAGAGGCATCTCTAAATAAGGAAGAACAAAAAGCCTCACCGATAAGACTTGGTTCCCCTCTCAGATTAGAGGCATTGGTTAATATCTTGGTACATTTTGAAAATATTTTGCAACGTACAATAGAAATTTATACTCAAGTAGGTAGAGAGGACATGAAAATTTTGATTTTAGCTATTCTTCAATATGTTATTAATTTGGAAGTTAGTTGGCACTATGTTAAGAACAATGTTCTTGAGAAATTGTTGGAGGTCTTGATGAAAAGAAGATTAGAGGCTATTGAGTTGGAAGAAAAAATTAGAAATGAAGCATTTGAGAAAATTGGATCTTCTTTGAACACAAATGATTTGGAAACCTTGAAGAAGGTATGCTTAATGATGTTTCAGATGAAGAAAAGGGTAAATTCATTGATGAAAAAAGATAAAAAGCAACTAAAGAAAATAAAGAAAGAAACTATAGAAGCCATCAAGGGTATAGCTAATAAATATGGTATGTTTGGTGCACTCCCATTAGGTTATACACCAATATCAAGAGAAGAAGATTTTACAGAGGTAAAGGAAGACATTCCTTAGGATACATGTGATACAAATATCCCTCTAGATATAGATGTTACAAATGATCCTCCGAAGATAGAGAAATAGAATGAGGAAGAAGTTGAACTAGAGAAGCTTGGTGTTGTCCCTCTGATACAAGATGAAGGTGAAAGGAATGAAGAAGAAAGAGACAAAGATGAAAAAGTAGAAGAAGAAAAAGGAGAGGAAGAAGAAAGAGTAGAGGAAGAAGAAAGAAATGGGGAATCTACTAGGAAGAATGAAGATCAAAGGAAAGTTGTGGAATCACAAAGGTCCTCCAGAGAATCCTTCTTCGATGATGATTTTTTAAAAGGCTTGTAATCCAAGCAAATAAGGTTCTAATCGGTAATTCCTCTATAACTTCTACAACTTCTCATGGTTCAAGATAGTGTGGATTTGGACAAGAATTCTCCCATTCACAAACTGGTGTTAGGGGATGCATTTCATGTATCCAAAAGAAAAGAAATTCTAGAAACACATCAAAAGGGGATAGATCTTATTGATGACACCCTCAAAAACTTGTAGGAGGCCACACCCAATACATCAATATATACATCTCTCACTCTAATAGAGAATTTGAAACTTCTATTGGTATGCCTCCTGACTTGGTGAGAATACGAGGCAAGAGATTGAGACAATTATAGAGAAAAGGCTTTCAGAACTTCATGCTAAGTGTGCTCTAGCACACACCAATGTTGAAAAGAGTCTAGAAGTTGTGCACGCTTGTGAGTCTAAAGAAAATACTATGTTTGCTTACTACATAAAGTGGTTGGATGCCACATAGAGTATCAATGATGTCATGGACTCCATTGAGTCCCAGTTGATAGATGTTTCCAATACATACAGTGCCTCTAAAGGCATAGATAGGACAACCTAGAATGTTATCACTACTCATAGAGATAAATTATTTATTTTACAAAAGTAGAAGGAATAAATCATTAGAAGATTTTGTCGGCTAGGTGACCTTGTGAGAATGGTGTACACTTTGGTGGCCAATGCTTTGGAAAATGAAAAAAACTAGAGAAGATCAATCTGACTCCATGCACTTTGGATGATGCATAAGAAAGCTTGATGGAATTAGAATTTATGAATAGAATGTTGGTTTTTGCTAAGAAGAGTTGGGAAAATAGAAAGATAGCATGGCAAGGTATTCTCAAGGAGCTTCAAGGATCACCTTCGTTTGGGTAATTCTTTTGAAGTTTTCATATTTTTGGACCACCCTTTATCCTTGATGTCAAAGGGGGAGAGAATTTCATGGAGAGAAAAGGGAAGAGTGTGTTGCACATAGGAGGTTTGTAAATTATTTTTGGCACATGTTTCCATCAATGAAAAAGGGGGAGATTGTTGGAAGAATGAAGAAAATCTCATTATGCAGCTTTTATGTTGTCATTGATGTCACCATGTTATATGAGTTGCAACTACAAGTTCAAGCTTTTTCTATCATTCTGAACCAATATGAAAGTTATGGGTATGTGCAGGATCATGATGGGCCAAAAAGTGGCAATATGATGGGTATTTGTAGGGTATGTGGCTGATGACTTTTTTTTTACCCAAAATTGATGAAACGAATAGGGTTTTTAAAATAGATTCTCATTTTTCCACCAATATAAATTATGCTTTACTTTGAATTTAATAAATAATTATTATTAATTTTCTATTTGAATTACGACTAAAGTCTCGATTGATAGGTTGATTGAAAAAAATCTATAGCTTTCAAATGATATCACATTTTTTGAATCTAGAATATGTGTCACATTCTATGCTTCACATAATATAGGATTAAAAAAAAAAGAATTTCATGAATTTTTGACCAAGTTAAGGTGGTCAGACATACGAGTTTTTATATTTTTTAAAATTTGTAATAAAAAATTCATAATGAATTATTTACATAGAAAAAAATTAAAAAAAATATGCATCACATCGGGACATGAGTCCTCTACTTATATCTAAAATTTTATTAAGAAATATTATCATTTTATTGTGGTTAGGGTGGTTAGACATACACCTACTTATGTTTTCCCTAAAATTTAAGTACTACTGCATTGAAATTTAAAATTTTCACTAAATAGAATTTAAAAAAAAAAAAAAAAAACCTAGTAGTTTAGAAATTACACTCAATTTGCTACATATTCTATTCTTACATATTTTTGAAATAATATAGATAACTTATTCAAATTTTTATGTCAAGTTGTCTAACTCTATTTTTTTTGATTTGTTTGCCACTTAAGGGCCTGTTTTTTCCATGATAATCCTGCACATACCCTTATTATCCTCTGGTATTTTGGTCTGCAATCCTCTGCTAAATAATATCACAACTTGTAGTTTTGGGAAAAAGGTTCTTGGTTGCTAGAAGTTTGTATATTCATATTTTCATCTGCTCAGGTGCTCGTATGGTGAGCTAGCATCATTCTATTGTTGTATTTTGTTATTAGGTCTATCCCTGGCCCACCTAATCGAGAGTTAATGTTATAATGAATTAATTTTTGTGTTGTGGATGTATTTTTGACCTATCTTAGGTCCATTCTGACATATTGTAGCATACTTTATGCTTGAATTTTTTTGGAGAAGTTTTTTACAAGCTTGAAGCTGAAAGTTAATCATTTTGGTGAATAAGAGTTCCATCTATTTAAGCTGACCTAATTGACGCTTTCAGATGAGTCAGATATATATATTGGATTGTTTTGAGATTGATTGTGTGGAAAGTGAAGAGTGATAGAAAAGTATGCAAAGATGAAGAAGTGTGTAATGTCAATTTACAGAGTTTCAATGGAACTGAATCAACACTTGTTAGGTGTAACTCTATTAGTTCATATTCTGGTTGTAAGCCATTTCTATATTGTATCTTTATAGGTAGTGAGCCTCCCATTTTTTACAGTGAGTCATGGTAGTGAGCCACCTTTTGTAATATATTATAATTGGTTAGACTATATTGTGAGCTAATCCTCACTATAGTTTTTCCCATTTTGGGTTTTCCACGTAAAAATTTTGGTGTTCATGTGTTGTGTGCTTTTATGTTCTATTAAGAAGATACTGATTCACCCACAACCCTCTTAGTATCTTGGGTATTCAACACATTATAGAACATTATAAGAGCATTTTCAAGGAATTTCAAGGAAAATCTCAAGAGTTTATTGTAGCTATTTAAAGTCATATCATCATGTCAAGGGTTTGAAGCATTCATTCATGTTGTTGAGATAATATTGTTTGTGTTTCATTGAATATTTTCTTGCAATCATCATTCAAATCATATTGAAGGATCCAAGATCTAAATTCGTCATGGCCACTACATGGTTGATTGCATATTTTTTTCACAAGACATCATCCAAGGTGACATCATGTACACTATTTTATATTCATGCTTCTTTTCATCATTTGTTTTGATTATCTACAATGGGTTTGACAAAGGAAAATTCATATTCACTAAAAATAAATAAAAAATTCTACCCATGAGTATGTGATTGCAGATTTATAGGCTGACGATCAAGTGGAGCAAGGTTGGAGCAAGATTGTCAAAGTTGCCATTCAAAGTGCAAAATCAAAGAATTGAAGATACATATTTTCCTAAAGGTTTTCAAAAGTTGATAACAGGGAATTTGAGAGTGCAAACATCAAGGAACGTGACCCTGATCTTAGTGTCAGAAACCCTAAGAAAGACCCATTCACTAGTTAAGGCGAATGAGTCCTTTATAGCTCAAGAACAATAACTTTTTGATCACGTACACAACTTTTTATGCTATAAAAACTTCATAGTTGCTATAACACTTGGGTAGCATTTTTTATTGTTATTTGCATCCTTTGGCTCTCATAATTGTATGTTTCATAGCATTAAAAATTAGTGGTTCATCACTTTCATTGACTCATTTTGGTGAACCCTATTTTTACATGAAACAATTTAATTGTTTTTAGAAAGAAAAAATATATTTTTACTTAGTTTCATTTAATAAAAAAAATATAAAGTTGATGGATTCATGGTGTATTAGTGAAGTTGAATGGTCCTAAATGAACCTACCATAAAGAATGAAGCTGATATTATGCTACAAGTGAGTTTGGTGGAATAGATATCCTTCAAACCTAGACCCCTCTACTCTTTTTTCATTTTTAGTTTTAGTATTGTTAATGATAATTTTTGATTGGTGATAAATATAATTTAATCTCTATTTCACATACTTCCTATAAGTTTTCTTATTAGCTAACTATAACAATATTATTTGAAACTATCATCCCCACTTACTATATAATATATTTAAACTATTATTTAATATTATTAAATAATATTAAGTAATAGCTAATATTACTTATATTATAATTTTTATTGTATACAATATATTTAACTCATTATTTAATTATATTTAACTAATAATATATTATAATTAATATTAAATAAATATAATTAAAATAATATTAATTATTAATGATAAATAATACCTTTGATTCTATTTTTTGTTAGTTGTGGGATCTTTAAAATGTCTTAGTTTATTTTTCTTTGTAATCACAAAAACTATTTTCTAACATGGAAATCATCATTAGATTTTGGAAAATCATCACTATATTAATATTGAAACCCTATTCTTTAATAAATCCAATTTAGTTTCTTGTGTTAGATAAAGGGTTATTGAATTCTTAGTTCCAAGTATAATTTTGATGTGTTAAGCCTTTTTCAATATAGTATATTTTCATTCCATGCATATAAGGTTTAGGTTTCATGTGTTAGGATCTAAAACATATTCACATCAATGAAAAGCATATAACTACTCAAATATGTTGGGAAAATTGGTGATCAATCTTATTGATGGTTAAATCTATATTTTAAAACATAAAAAAGAAAAACTATTACCATTAGATAAATAGAGCCATCAATATTATATTAGGTTTAGGAAACATATGACAAAACTAAAAGAATGATTGGATGGTCTAGGAGAATTACATGTGATATTGAGTGAGGCATCTAAGGTTAAGATAATTATTTATATATGAAGTTAGAATGAAGTCATCTAGATGGATCTAAAGGATGCGTAGCGCAAATTATTTTTAAAATTTATAGATGAGATTATATGTTAAATTTTCCTAACATAAGAATTTAAATCAATTAAAAGGAGCAAGAAATTGTAGGAGTGACATAGTATACACTAGTTAAAAAACATGGATATATAGTAACAAGGAAGATGCATAAGATGTATACAAGACACACAAAAAGAGTGATATGTTTAGTTCCAAAAGTAAAATTAAATTCTTTGGTGAATCAAAGTTCACTAAAGCTGACAGTTCTAAAAATTGTTTCATGCTTGAAACTCTATAAGTTAAGGAATGCATGAAATTAACCTCATCAAAGACATAATGTCCATGAAAAAGAATATAGATCATGGATTGTGATTTTGAAATGAAATGAAGAGAGAAAAATTACTCTCACTCAATATAATCTTATCCATAGATCACAATCTCCATAGGCTATTTAAATTCCCAATCTACAAAACTCCCAATTTCACTGTCAATGAAAAAACATGAATTGAAAATTTATATTTTTCAATCAAGATTGATTTACAACTCAAATTCATACAATGAATGGTCAAATACCATTTTTTATTTACTTATGTCAAATGAATAAATATTACAATCTTGATACCAAGATCATTGCCACAACTGTCTATCCTCACTAAACTCAATTCCATTCATTACACAATCTCCTCTATTCACATTTTTACCCCCAATAATTAGACTGAATCCTACATTCTCCCTCTTCCATCTAGTTTGATGTCACCATCTTCTTATTCCATTTAACATTGGCTATTGTGCTCCAAAGAAACCTTTCTCATTTTTTTTATTCAGTGGCATCATTTGACCTCCCTATCTACTCTTACATTTACCATCCATTATTCCAATCTACACCTTTAAGTACAGGACAATTTATTTCCTGTAATGAAATACATTATTTTATTTTTTCTACAATACTCTTAATTTTTCCCCACTCTCCCCACTTTTATCTACAATTTCTCATCTTTTTAATCATCATCTTTCATTACATTGGCAGTCAGTAAAACCTTCTTTCTTCATCACACCATTCCCTCAACCCATGTACCTTCTTTAGCATCTCCCATGATATTCAAAACCAAACATGGCTCCATTTAATTAGTTTTTCTTCCCTTTGCATACTGATGTTTTATCACTACATTTTATTGCCACCTTCTCCTTACACAAGTGTGCAACCCCATGTATTTTCATTTGTGTTAAAATTTCAAATAAAAATGCTAGTTCCATTGGCATACTAGGATGGCTCAAGGCCTCTATCTTCTTCAATTTGCATTGATTCTTGCAATCTTTCATTCACACAATTATCCACCCACCATACCTCATCTTTGCTAAACAAACAAATTTGATTTCTTGGAATTCTACCTTAACACTCGAGCCATGGTGTGGGCCTTCTTTCTCAACTAGATGCACAACTCTACCGAAAAACTTACACTTTTATTGTATGATGTGTCTCTTAACCTTCTTTTCTGACCAAAAACTTTCCAATTCACTTTATCGCATGACTTCTTACTTTCAACTTCAATGTCAAGAATTATTATTATTTTTTATTTTCTTTGAAAGCTATCCCCATAATCTTTTATTCAAATTTGTAATATATTCATTTTTGAGCAATGGCCCATACAATTTTTTTCCTCATATTCTAATTTGTAATTGATAAACAATTTCCAGAGAAAGGGAGCTTTGAAATACAAAATTAAATATGATGTTCGCCAATCAATGAAAAAATGTCATTCAATTTTCTTTGCCAACCACCACCAAAACCAAATTAAACTATTCATAGAGAAAGAAAAGAAAAAGAAAAGAAAAAAACCAAGTAATTTTTTCTATCGATGTTGATGACATGCTCGCTCAAGATACTTCTGCATTGGACATGCCAAGTAGAAATTTTGTATGTTTAGGCTCACAAAGGTGGAGTTGGGTGATAGAATCAGAAATTGAGATTACAAACAATCTATAGTGAACTCCATCACTGATAGCACAACCTCCTCTACCAAATACTTCCTCATGGAATGTCTTCACTGCAACACAACCCTTGCAAACACTTACTGCTACATAACTTGTGATATGCTTTGTATTTACATCCATAACCCACTAAGTCTATTATAATTTGTGACTAACACATCAATTTTCTTGTGCTTTCTAGAGCTCAACTGCTCAAGACTTCACACACTTGAAACAATACTTTTGAGTTCCTAAATCACTCTTCCTCTATCCACAGGTTCTATAATAAGGTATGTCATATTTGGTGATATGCTTATGCACTTAGAACCTCTTCTCACTTCCTTCTCTACTTGTAAATCTTGGTGTGGACTGCTTCATAGATGACAGTCTATCCACATGCTAAGAAACTTGATGAAGAGAGAAAATTTACTCTCACTCAATATACTCTTATCCACAGATTACAATCTCCACAGACTATTTAAATTCCTAATTTACAATACTCCTAATTTCACAGTCAACCAAATACTTGAATTGATAATTTACATTTGTCAATTAAGATCGATTTACAACTGAAATTCATACAATAAATAGTCAAATACCATTATGATTTACTTACCTCAAATTCATAAACATTATAATCTCAATATCAAGATTATAGGCACGACTTTCTATCCTCACTAAAATCGATTCCATCCATTACACAACCTCCTATGTTCACTTTGTTCTCCCCAATAATCAATTTGACTCCTACATTGTCCCCCTTCCATCTGGTGTGATCTCCCCCTCTTATTATTCCATTTAATATTAGCTACTCCATTTCCAAACGACCTTTCTTATTCCATTTATTCACTAGTATCATTCGACCTCCCTATCTACTCTTATATTTACTGTCTTTTATTCCAAAATGCACCTGTAACTATAGGACATGACATCTTTCCTGTAATTAATAGTATTATTTTATGTTTGCTGCAGTACTCTCCATTCGTCCTCAGTTTTCCCACTTTTATCTATTGTTTCTCCTCTTTTTAATCGTTATCTTTCCTTACATAAGCGGTCAGTAAAAACTGCTTTATTCACCACGCCTTTTCCTTGACCTGTGTACCTTCTTTAGCACGTACCATGCAATTCAAAACCAAAGGTATCTTCATTTAATCAATTTTCCTTCCCTCTACATACTGAAATTTTCTCACTTTATTTTATTGCGGCCTTTTCCTTACCCAAGTGCATGCCCCCCATGTATTTCCATTTGTACTAAATTTGTAAATAAAAATGCTAGTTCCATCGGCATACCAGGCTTTTTCAATGACTCTACCTTCCTCAAGCTGCATTGATTCTTGCATTATTTCACTCACACAATTATCCACCCACCATAACTAATTTGTGCTAAACAAACAAATTTTATTTCTTGGTATTCTACCTTCACACTTGAGCCATGGTGTGGGCTTTCTCACCTAGGCGTGCAACTCTTCCCACAAATATACACTTTTATTTTATGTTGTGTCTCTTCACCTTCTTGAGTGACTTCTTACCTTTCACTTTGATGTCAAGCATTAAAATCCTTATTACTATTTTCTTAGAAAGATGTCCCCATAATCTTTTAATCAAATTTGCAATATATTAATTTATGAGCAATGACCCATACAATTTTATTCCTCATATTCAAATTTGCAATTGATATACAGTTTCTACTAAAATGGAGCTTTGAAATACAAAATTAACTATTATATTTTTCAATTGATGACAAAAAATCCTTGAATACACTTTTTTGACCACCACCAAAGCAAAATTAAACTTCCCATAGAGAAAGAAAAGGAAAAGAAAAACAACAAAACCAAACCAATTTTTTTTGTTCATGTTCATCACACATTTTTCTAGGATGCTCCTACATCAAAAAGTGTCAAGAATTGAGGAACATAGGTCAAAGCTACATTATTCACAAATTTTTTCATGTAGATAATAAGGGGAAAATTTGGCCTAATTTTTTTAGTATATGCCAAACATTGAAGGAATGATTTTGAGAAGATAGATTAAGTAGGACTTACCAAAGGTATCAAGTGCATGATATAATTGTAGAGTGACTCTATAGGATATATTCATAGTAACATGTCGATTACTAAAACATTGGAAATGGGAAGAGGGGGTTCTATTTTTGAAGAGATAGGGCTCCTCCTATTTCACTATCTTATTTCACTCAAGGAAACCCTAAAGATCCCACTCCAAAGATGGAAAGAAGGAAAGAGATCTACTAAAGGTTGTCCTAGGGTATGAAAAATGACTAAATAGGGGTTCACCACTAAGCTAGGGCTTAGAAAGAAAAATAATATGCAAGACCTAATTATGAAACTCAATGAAATGCAAGACATTGCTAAACAATCTATAAATGATTGGAAAACATAATAGAAACTAGAAAGAGTACAAAAGGGAACATAGAAATTTGTACCAACTTGATTGAAGATATGAAATGCTAAAAATAATAAGATTAATTCCTACTAGGACTCATACATTAGACTGAGCAATTTAGTCATAAATTAGGGTTTCTGGGAAAGAATAGAGATCTAGCATAGACAAGTTTCGAACACTTGAAAACTACAAATTTCACCATACTGGGACACATACACCAAAAGTGGTGTATTAGTCTAGTTTGGCCTTTTCATAAAGTCAATGTATGAATGTTCTCTTCAACCTCTGCTCTATCTCCTCAACTTGATTTCCATATCTGAAATATCAAAAATTTCTCTATAGGTTCCCTTTGATGATATCCTAAACAATGTGACAACTTTGACAACTTTACACACTTGAAAAATTATTTCCAATCTTCCTCTTCAATGTGTCTTCAACCTAGATCTACAAATCACACACAAAAGAGAAGGGAAAATGTTTCTTTGTTAGTGGAAAGGGCTTTGCCTTGGTCAAACCCCATTTTGGTAATCAAAACTTGTAATGAAATCCAATGGAACTGAGGAACCATGAATGAACAAAACAGTAGTGTAGAAAATTGTATGCTCTTGAAGGCAAGGAAATTTCACACTTAATTTGTACCTATCTTGGTTCCCTTTCATTAATTACCCTTTAAAATCATCATTAATATGCCCCTAAGACCCATAATTTTGAATCTTGAGGCTTATTTTTGTTAAAAACCCAACAAAATTAGTTAAAACATCAAAACTACTAAAAACCCACCCCAAAAAGCTAGGGTGGGACCGCCACCTTGGGCGAATGAGTCCCCCTAGGTGGGACCCATTCACCACCTTGGCCGAATGAGTCCCATTTGGGGTCATTTTAAGTTTTGAGTGGGAAAATCACCTTTATAATTCAATTTATTAGTGGATGTCAGCCTTTGAGATCAAAATAATGGTAAATTAGGTGTTAATTCCTATAAAAGCAAGTTTCTAAGTCATTTTTATCATCTAAGCAATCCAAGCAAGCATTTTCAAGAGAAAATTCAAGAGACAAGCATCAAGAATCTTAAAGCATTCTTCCATAAGAGTATTCAACTTTAAAAAGTGAACCAAAGATTTTTGGATTGGTGAGAGCTCTCCTACACTTCTAGGGTTTTGCACCTAAAAGGAGATAGGTAGCAAAAATCTTAACGGCTCACTCAAGAATAATCCCTTGATATTTCAATGCAAAGATGATTGAAATATTCCAAAGGGGAATGTCCTAGAAGCTGAAAACTGATAAAAGAGATTAACTACGAATTTGCAAAACATAGAAAATGTAAAATGTTTGAAAACACATTGTGATATGCAAAAAGACCTAGAAATGCAAGTAGAATGTAATAGAAAACTATGAGATTTATAGTTTGCACCTAGAAACTGGATAAGGGTGGAATGAAGCTCTAGAATCCTAGAAAATTAACTATTGCTTCCAACTGGGACTCATACACAAAGCTAGGTTACAGTCCACTTTCGGGAAGATTCTGTCGGAATAGGTTTCAAACAATTGGGTACTCTGAACTGAAAAAATCTCAGGTCTAGGAAATGAGACTCATTCACCACTGATGGAATATCAGTCCACTTCCAAATTTTAGGAAATTCAAAAATAGAATATGTATCTCCTAGTCTGTACTTCTACTCCTAACAAATTTTTGAATGCGAAACTGCAAAATTCAGCCTATAGGTGTTCTCAAAGCTTCTCTCAGGGCTTTGACAAAATTTTGACAACTTTTCCAATCTTTCTCTTTGACTAATCTACAAACAAGACTTGCAAAATACATGCAAAGAGAGGGAAAAATGGTTGAAGGGTTAGAGAATAGGGGTTTTCCTTGGTCAAACCCCTTGTTGGTAATCAAACCATTGAAAATGAAATGAAATATGTAACGAGAATGAAGAATAAACAACATACAATTCTATAACTCACCAAATCCTTGAAGTAGAAATCTGAAGACATGCAAGTAATAGCTCTAATGGATGTAGGGTTGAGAATACTTGAAATGCCTAGAATACCTAAGTGAATGATTGGGAGATTAGGACAGATGAAATGAGTAGAAAAATCTTATATTTATACTTGATTATACAATAATTCTCAAAAATACATCACAGGCCGACCTTAGATATTAGAAAATAATAACACTCCATAAGTTTCAAATTATTTTTTATTTTTGTTCCAAACAGGACACATTCACCCCTAATTGAAAATGGATCCCACTTAGGCATTTTAAGTGGGTTTCAGAAATTAGATGTATTAAATGATGTTTATCAGGATTATTTTCAAAAATATACTTAAGGCTTGAAAGTGTAAAATGGGTCCAATTAAAGCATAAGAAAGGTATAATTATTAATGACAAGCCTAGAAAAGTGTGAAAGTTTGTTACAACACTTCTGAATAAGGGTTGGTGAATGATAAAATGAGGTTATTTAGGTGAAATATATTAATAAGATCCTAGAAAAGTGTGAAGGTGTGCTACAACACTTCACAACACTTTTGCAAGGTATCCCAAAATTCTTATTAATTCGCAAGGGTCAAAGACCTAATCTGAATATGTCAACCACATTACAACACTAAATTAAGGAAAAACTAAGCCATCATCCACAAGAAGGACTGAAATGAACCTGAAAATGTCTAAAGATCCATTTTTCTACGCTACAAAAAGTAAGTAAAGTTGGAGTCTCAAAGCAACATCAAAGTGTTATTGTAGGTCTTCAAGCCCACTTTCATTCAAGATCTAGCATTATCAAGGGTTGATCATGGTTTTGTATGGTGAATCATGATGGATTCTAGATTTGGGAGATGCAAATATCCATCAAGCCAAGCCTAAAGATTTGTTTCCTATGTGATTCCATCTTCCATTATCACTCTACTCTTTGCCTAAGGAAGTTACAAGCATTATTGAGGCTCATTTGGGTGATTAGATATCTCTCAAAGTGAGTCATTCACTATAATATTTCCATTTATGCATCTCATTCTTACACATTATAATAGGGTTGCATCATGTTTTTATATTTCTTAGTCTTAGACACACTTAAGGCTAGGGTTTATGTTCACATTTACATTCAAGTTTAATTATTTCCATCAATGTTTAATTACAAAACAAGGGGTTTGACCAAGGAAAAACCCCCATAAGCAAATCAATTCTATATTTTGTTTTGTAGGTATTTTCTCATATTTTGATCCAAGAATTAGTTTGTATAAACAAAGATTTTGGCAACCCTAAAGCTTTATGCTCCTTCTAGGGTTTTTCACCTAAAAGGAGAGAAGATTGGGGCCATAATGCAATTTTCACATTCAAAATTAATGTGATATGGATGAAATATGTCTAAATAAACTAATTTAAATGTAGAAAACTAATGAAAGGTATTAATTATTAAATGAAAACTATTGAAATGCAAGATGTTTGAAAACAAATTGTGTAATATAAAAGACCTAAAGAATTATCTAAAATGCAAATAAAGCAATAAAAAAGGAAAGGATGTAAATGGTATGCACGTGGAAATGTATTAAAGATGGGAAATGACTCTAAAATTCTGAAAATATTGATTTTTAGGCCTAGTGAGACTCATTCACCATTCTGGGTGAATAAGTCCCAATTTCTAAAAACTACACCAAGGCCCATTTCACCCAAATGGGTGTCCAAATCAAAAAAAATATTTAGGAAATAGGTATAGTCATACTCATTCACCACTCTAGGTGATTTAATCCACTTTGGCTTTTTGAAAACTCAAAAATTGAATTTGAAGTTCCCAGTCTGCTCAAACTGCACCTCCAGGTGTCTGGATCTGAAATCTTGATTTTGAGGCTATAAATGAATTTTTGCGTTTATTTTGACCTTGCAAAAGTGGGGATGACATCAACAAGTTTCCAACCCAATCTTCAATCATCTCCAAGCCATTCAAGCACCTAAATCTATAATTACACAAGGAAAAAGAGAAAATATTAATTGTTAGGGCATGGGGGTTTACCTTGGTCAAACCCCTTTTTAGTTAATTAAACCAAATGAAGAGATAAGTTGAAGCATGAAAATGAAATGAAGGAATTAGTACCTTTCCATGGTGATATATATGGGATTTCTGCAACAATATGAAAAATCTGCACTTGAAGTGATGAAACCCTAGCTTGCTTGACTTAATAAAATGATGAGTGATGAATGAATAATGAATCTATTATGAATTAGGGTTTAGAGACTTATATTTATAGGAAATTCATCGTATTTACCTGTTAATTGGATCGCTAAGGCTGGCATGGAGAAAAATTAAACTTAAAACATAATTTTCCCTACTCAAACCTCAAAAATGGCTCAAATTGGACTCGTTATCCATCAAGGGTAAATAGGTCCCACCTGGATGGGACTAATTTTCTCCTAATGGTGAATGGGTCCAATAGGGGTCATTTTTGCTAGATAGAATGTATGAAAGTAAGAAAATCAAGTTTGTATGATGACTATGTCGGTTATTTTGTCAAATTAAACATCAGGATGCACAATATGGCAACATAGGGGCCTATTAATGATGATGAAAAGGTCAATTAGGGCTTGGAACACAAAATTCAATGTCAAAGTGTGATTAAATACACTTTACAATGCCAAAATGAGGTCCACATAGCCTTGAAAGGTACAACATCCAATGTGAATGCGTAAATCACATTACAACACTAGATTAACATTAAGTTTAATTCAAAAGCCTTATAGATTGATGTGAAGATGCATATAAACATATTTACATTGTTGAATTAAGGGAAAATAGGTTCATTAAGTCTAGAGAATTGTGAAAGTCTTTTAAAACACTTTACAATACCTTTACAAGACATTGATACATGCATTTTATTCAATTTGCGAGAGTCCAAGACCTATTGTTGACACGTAAAAAACTTCACAACACTAAATCAAGGCCTTATTAAGTCCAATTTATCATCAATTATTTGCAAATCAAGCAAGAAATACTTTTTAATATGGTACATTTCGCCCCCACTTTAGTGGAAGGATGAAATTGCTTCAAATTCACACTAAAGTAGACATTCAAGAGGGGTCCAATCGTACCAATGTAGATGAAAAAGGATGAAAAATATCAAAGGAGGTTGTGCAAGCCCCCAGGATCTAAGATCTTAAGTCAAGACAACATAATGATGAAAGGACACATGCAAGGTGAATGATTTGTAGCAGAACGAGATACATGAACATGCAATGGAAAAAACTAGGAAGAAGAGATTGATGAAAATGAAAAGGTGGATCAAGCTTTGAGCATTTTTCTAGCTCATTGTGGATCAGATCTAGGTTGTTTGTCCAAATTAAAAAGGTTTACAAGTGGAACACATTGTCCACTATGCAATAAAAATGCACTCACAAGGGCTAGTGAAGCTAGTTGTTCACTAGGTTAGCCCCCAGGGACCATATCAAAGCCATACCTCGATGAATTTAATAAGGTAAAAGAGAAAAAAGCATGTTAACATGATCTAGTGAAGCTAGGTGTTCACTAGGTGAGCCCCAGGAAGTCCATATCAAAGCCATACCTCCATGACTTTAATAAGGACAAAAGAAAAATGCAACAAGAAAGAGAGAAATTCAAAGGAATTTTGCTTAGTTCATGCAAGGTTTCATCTTAGGGAACATTGTGCTTAATGTTTCCAAGAGAGGAAAAGTGCAAATGGGATCATCTTGTTTCCAAGAGAGGAAAAGTTCAATGTATCATCCTAAGCAACATTGTACCTAATTTTTCCAAGAGAGGAATTTGTAAGAAAAAATTAAATTTACAATGAAATGTGAGTGGTGATGTATGCCCCCACTTTAAAGCAGTTGTGAACACCAGTACTATGTGAAATTTCTTTAAAGTAGAAAAAGAAGAAGACATGAGAGCTTACATGGAAAGCCCTATGCCAAGCCATATGTTTCCAATAAGCTATGTCATGAAAAAGGGAAGTATGTCACATTCAATCCAACTTAAGGCATGCTGTCCACATCCCAAGCTTTCTCTTATGTGTTCATGAAAGGTTAACAACTTTCCAAAAGAGGCAACAAGTGACATACAAGGACAAGGCTACATAACCCCTTGCCCCCTCTTAGTGTTAGACAAGGATGAGCTGAAAGGATTAATGGAATGTATGCTAGAGTGAAAATCAATATCAATTATAGGAATTAGGTTCCCTCACATAGGGGAGAGAAAACTCCTTAAGATGTTGAATTTTATTGCTCAAAACCTTTCATTCATTAATGGAATGGTCGTGAACTATTTGATATGTGCAAAATGAATTCTTGTAGTAACATTTCTTTTGAGTTCGTGGAGGGAGAGATATCAAGTGATCTTGGAGGAGTCTCAAGAAGATACCCTCTTGATCAATGGTAGAAGATATTCCTATAGTTTGTTGGAAAAATACATCATTCCTAGTATTAGTTGTCATACCTACGCAAGACTCTATAGATTGCAAGGTTTTTTTTCCTCCTTTACAGGAGGGTGTAGAGTCTAATGAATGCAAATCATTAGTTGTTTGATTGCTTGCAAAGGAGAATGATCAAGACCATTAGTGTCAATCAGTTTAGGATGCACAATGGTTAAGGTTGGCTTTGATGAATTGTTTGTGATGGTGTTGATCTTGATTGAAGGCTTGGTGATCTCTATCAAAGGACAATAACCAAGACCATGATTTGTTTGTTGTGTGAGAGGATATATAGGGTTACAAATACCTTGTTCATTAGAACCACATCCTTTTCCACTGTAGCGAAGTTGTTTCATAAGTTCATAATCTTTTCCATAAATATTTTTCATTTCTTTTGGATTGGGTGGTGGTTGGTAATCAACATCATCAAAGGTGGTCGTGTAGCTTGTTTCATTGTATAAAGTGGTTGAGGTGGATGCTTTTGAAGGGTTGTTTGCTTTTTCTTTTTCCATATTTAAATCTTTGTGTATAATCTTGTATTCATCCATGAATGTATGTTCGAAGTCTAAGGAACCCCAATTGTCTTCTAATAGCTTCATGACTTGTTCAATATGTTGTTATTTGTCTTTTTGTTGAACGGGTTCCACTTTTGTAGTTGATGTTGATGTGTTCAATGAATTTTCTTTGTGTTTCTCAAGTTGTAAGACAATATAAGGCTTAGGATCAGCATCAAGTGTGTGGACTGTATTGTTGTAGATGTATTTCATTTTATGATGAAGAGTAGAGGACACCCCATTCATTGCATGAATCCAAAATATACCTAGGATAAGATGACATGAAAGTTTATAAGGCATATAACATGGACTAGTGTATTCAATGTGGCAACTCCAACTATAAGAGCTATAATTATTATCTCGAGCAATTTATTTTTTATATTGTAGAATCCCTTAACAGATAAAGAATCAGGTTGAATGTTCAATTGATCAATGCCAAGCCTATCCAAAATGTTCACACTACACACATTAAGGGTAGAACCACTATCTACAAGAGTTCTCTTTATCCCTTTTCATTTGTATTGTGCTACGATCATGAAAGGAACATTTTGTTTTTGCACATCCAAAGAGGGGAGTTCACTTTGGTGGAAAACAATGTCATTGTTTATTTTGTGAATTATGGTTGGTATGTCATTTGGTTGTGCATTAGAAGAGACATGAACTTTTTGTAAGGTTGTTTGGATCATGTTGTGATAGTGAGATGAGGCTTGAATACGGTCCCATGATGATATCTTAGTAGGAGTATTCTTAAGTTGCTCGACAAGATCGTACTCCTTTTGACCTAACAAGAAAGGGTTAGGTAGGCTAGGATTGGGTAATGGTAAGGGTGTTGGGGTTGTTTGTGGTGGTTGCAGATTGTTTTGAGTACTATATGTATGAGCAACAATATTATGATTTAGTTGCCATGAAACATTATTCTTAGGAGGGTACATGAAAAGTTCAGGTTTATTTTGAGTTTGTTTTTTGTGTGAAGGTGGGTAGAGAATTAGAGGGTTTTTAGGATGTCCCATGAGTTATGTATGAGGTCCATTGATCAAGGGGAATCAAATAGAAACTTGTGTATTTATAACCTCAATGGTCTTGGTTTTATGTATATCTAATAAAGGGAAATCTAGAATCACCTTTTTAGCATGAGCTAAGGAAGACACATTACTATTGTTGTCATTATCTAACACCATGATATTCTCCCTAGGAGGAGAGGTTTTAGGAGAACTATGAATCAAATTTTCTTGAATTTCATAGATTGGTGCTTCTAAAATGACTTCATCATATGTAGGGGAATGATCAATGGTATAATTATGTTGCTTAGGTGAAGCGAGACAAGTAAAATTATCATGACTTGCATTGGTTGTGTTTTCCAATATCAAAGCATCTTCCTTACAACTAGGGGAGATACTAGGAGAAGAACAAATATGATTATTATGAGAATTTACAACTTCATTCCTTTGTTCTTGAATGAATTCCAAAATTGGATAGTTAGGGGAAGGATCATAAAGAGGGTTATTGTAGACCAACATATCCTCATCATTTATAATCTTATCTTCCTCAAAATTATTCTCACAATCGAAAGAATAATTGAAATTAGGTAAGGTGATGTTTAAGAATGTGTCTATGATTTCATTCTATTGTGCTAAAATATATTCCCAAAGGGGATGAGGAGAAGGACAAACAAGATCCTCATGATTATCAATGAGTGTATCTTATTTTCCCAAAATACCTTCATCACTAAAATGAGAGGTATAGGGAGAAGCAAAAATATGATCATCATGATTATCTATGTTTGTATTCGCTTCTATCACATCATCCACACAAATAGGAGAGATAGGAGGGGGTGTAAGTTTAAGGTTAACATCGTCATTTTCACTCTCTTGCACTAAGAGACTTTCATAACTAGGGAAGGCATCGAATGAATGACTATCATGCTTATTGACAAACTTCTTCTTTGGAAATTTGGATAAGATTAAAACTAATATTTGGAAAAAGTAAACTATAAAAACTTGAAATGTAATGTAAGAATGTAAAAGGAAATACAATTTTCAGTTTTCAAATAAGATAATTTTTTTATTACACAATGCAATGAGCTGAAAACGAAATGTTGTCAATGCAAATTGTAAATTAAGCAATGCATGAAATGAGCTAATTTAAGCTAGATCTAATGAAATTCATGTTATATAAACTTAGCCAACTGATACAGTTAGGTTATGGCCCCAAAAAAAAGCCTAAAAATAGGGTTTTCAACTCTATAAAAGGCAATTTCAAGGGTCAAAAGGGACTAATTCGCCCAAGGTGGTGAATAAGTCCTAGTGGGGTTATTTTTTAGAATTTTTTAGAATTTTATTAGTGATCATTTTAATTTTTTTGTGGTGTACGATGTTGACCTATGTTAAAAATGTAGAATTTCAAAAAAAATTAATGATTTTAGATGCCAAAGATGTAGCCTAAATGCACATTTCATGGATGCAAAATTTGAAACCTAGCATGCAAATAAATCCATGCAAACCCTAATGCAAGGTAAATGAAAGCTAGATCTATGATGAAGGACTCCAAATAAGAAAAAAAAAGTATTCTAAAGGCGGGTTCACCAAAATGTAAACAAATATTTTGGAAACCCTAATGCTTTATGCTCCTTCTAGGGTTTTTCATCTAAAAGGAGATAAGATTAGGGCCAAAATGAAATGTTCACATTCAAAGATTAATGTGATATGGATGTAATATGTATAAATAAATTGATTTAAATGCAAAAAAATAATGAAAGGTATTGATTATTAAATTCAAACTATTGAAATGCAAGATGTTTGAAAACACATTAAGTAATGTAAAAGACCTAAAGAATGATCTAAAAATTAAAAAAAAGAAAAAAAAAAAGGAAAGGATTTAAATGGTATGCACCTAGAAATGTGTTAAAGACTGTAAATGACTCTGAAATTTTGAAAATGCTAATTTTTTGGCTTGGTGGGACTCATTCACCATTCTGGGTGAATGAGTCCCAGTTCTGGAAAACTACACCAAGGCCTATTTTAGAAAAAAGGGTGTCCAAATCTTAAAAAAATAGAGAAAAAATTACAGTGGGACTCATTTTCCACTCTAGGAAAATTAATCCACTTTGGCTTTTCTGAAAACTCAAAAATGGAATTTGAAGCACCTGATCTGCTCAATTTGCACCTCCAGGTGTCTGAATCTGAAACCTTGATTTTTGAGGTTGTAAATGACTTTTTGTGTAAATTTTTACCTTTCAAAAGTGGAGATGACCTCAACAAGTTTGCAAGCCAATCTTCAATCATGTCCAAGTTGTCCAAGCACCTAAATCTACAATCACACAAAGAACTTGAGAGAGAAAATATTGATTGTTAGGGCATGGGGGTTTGCCTTGGTCAACCTCTTTTTAGTTAATTAAATCAACTGAAGAGATAAGATGAAGCATGAACATGAAATTAAGGAATTAGTACCTTTCTATGGTGATAGATTTTGGATTGTTGCAACAATATGAAAAATCTACCCTTTAATGTTTGAAAAATGCTATCTTGATAACCTAAAGTGATGAAACCCTAGCTTTCTTGACTTGAGAACATGATGAGTGATGAATAAATAATGAATTTGTTATGAATTATGGTTTAGAGAATTATATTTATAGTCAATTCACCTTATTTACCCATTAATTGGATCCCTGACGCCGACATGGAGAAAAAATAAACTTAATACCTAATTTTCCCCACTCAAACCTCGAAAAAGGCTCAAATGGGACTCATTTGCCATCAACGGTGAATGGGTCCCACCTAGAAGGGACTAATTCACCCCTAATGGAAAATGGGTCCCACAAGGGCCAATTTTGCTAGCTAGAGTGCTAGGAAATAAGAAAATTAGGTTTATATGATGACTATATGGATTATTTTGTCAAATTAAGCCTCAAGATGCATAATATGGGGTCATAGGGGCCTATTAATGATGAAAAAAAGTTCAATTAGGGCTTGGGACAAAAAAATCAACATGAAAGTGTGATTAAATACACTTTACAACACTAAAATGCTATCCACATAGCCTAGAAAAGGCACAAAAATCCAATGTGAATGTGTAAATCACATTACAACACTATATTAACATTAAGTTTAATTCACAAGCCTTCTAGATTGAGGTGAAGATGCATCTAAATATATTTTACATTGTTGAATTAAGGGGAAATGGGTTCATTAAGTCTAGAGAAGTGTGAAATTATTTTACAACACTTTACAACACCTTTACAAGACATTGATAAATGTATTTAATTCAGTTTGCGAGGGTCCAAGACCTATTATGGATGTGTAAAACAGTTCACAACATTGAATCAAGGCCTTATTAAGTCCAATTTATCATCAATTATTTCCAAATCAAGCAAGAAATACATTTTTCTATGGTACAGTTTGGAAGAAAAGAGTGAGTGTTGAAGTGCAGATTTGAATTTTGAATTCCTACAAATCAAAATGAGACTGATTTTCCAAAAGTGGTGAATGAGTCCCACTAAAGGTATTTTTCATAACTGTTTGTAGATTTAGATACGCCTTTTCCTAAAATTGGTCCCTACGGAAAAATCTAGATCCAAGTCTACTTCAGATTTTCTAGGTGCACACAATCCTTTCTATAGCTTATTGTTTTGTTTCATTCACATTTCTAGGTCATTTAGTGGATATTTTCATTGAATTAGGGTTACTTGGTGGTGAACCTCACATTAGTGTGTATTGAGCCCCTAGGATAGCCCTCTTTCAAGATCTCTTTCTCCTTTGAATTGAGATTTCAAGGGTTATTCTTGAATGCTAGTTGGGGAAAAGTGGTATTCTATGTCCTAAACCATAAACTGTCTATTTCAACAAAAAAGTTTGGTGAATCCACATTTTTGGAAAATCATAATTCTGATTTGGAGTGCATCACCATCCTATATTTTTCTTGCATTAACATTGCATTATGATTTGCATTAGTTAATTGGCATTCTAGGGTTCCTAATTTTGCATTAGTGAAAGATGAACATATAGCTTACATTTTGGAATATCATTTCACTAAAAATCAAACAAAATCTACATTTTCACTTAGAATTAAGGTCATACAACATAAAAAGCGTAAAAATCAATTAAAACTTTATAAAATTTTGAAAAAGGCCTTATTGGGACTCATTCGCCACCTTGGGAGAATCACTCCCATTGCTAATTTTGAACCGCATTTTACAAAGTTAAATTCCATGTTTTTAATCTTATGTCTGTTGTTAAAATATTTTTGTTTTAGTTTGCATAGTTTACATTCATCACAATTGTGGATAGAATTAGTTTCTTACACTTTTCAATTTTAGCATTAGTTCATAGTTCAATTAGACTAGATTACATTTGTCATACATCAGAAAACAAAACCAAAAACACCCATAAACTGATAAACCACTTGGAGAAAGTATAGTTATTTGACTATGAAATATATTTTCTTCCAAGTTAACCTAACCCTCAAGCCTTTTAGTAGTGATGAATTTGACATGTTAGATGAATCCCTTGAGGATTTCATCTCACAAGGTTCATCCACTAAGGCTTATCATGAAGAACCAAAATCAAGAGAATTTAACATGATTCAACCTCAACTCATCCTCCACCCACCTTCACATAAATACAACCTAAAAAGAAGACTAAATTTACACTTTACCCACCTAAAATTAATTTCTTGCAACAATCAAATAATAATACAATTTCTCATACATAAAACCCTCAAAACAATCTACAACCAAAACAACCAACTCCAACAATCTTACCTTTTCATAAACCCATTTTATCTAGTGCTCTTTCAAATAGTGGGAAAGAGTATGATCTTGTTGAACAACTTAAAAATACTCCTACAAAGATATCCCTATGGGATCTAGTTCATAATTCACCTAATTATCACACCATGCTTCAAACCCCTTAACTACAAGTAGTGATCATTCCTAACATAAATGCAAATGATGTGTCAGGTTTAATACAAGGAATGAATATAGTTAATGTAGAAATTACCTTTGATAAACATGAGTTGCCTCCTTTGGAGTTGAGAAAGAAAAATGATGCCTACATGATAATAGCCAACTACAACAAATTAGTAATAAAGAGAACCCTTGTTGACAATGGTTCTGCTCTTCATGTGCGTATCACACTTTTGGATAAACTTGGTGTGGATAAGTCAAAAATTGAACTTGATTCCTTATTAATTCATGGATTTGATAACATAGGTAAAGAACCATTGGGTGATATTGCTTTACCTTTTATAGTTGGAAAAGAAACCTTGTAGACTCCTATTCATGTAATGCCCTATAATCTTTCATATAATCTCCTTTTAGCAGAACCTTGCATTCATGAAATTCATGTGGTCCCTTCAACCCTTCATTGTATAATGAAGTATGTCTATAGGAATAGGTTATATCAAGTTGAAATAGACCCTAAACCTAAAAAAAATTTACAAGTTAAAAAAGGTACAACAAGTCCTCTAAGCACATTAATTCCAAAATAAAACATAGAGCCTATGACGAATTAAAAAAATGATTGAGGTAGTTTCAAAATTATTATATGATGATTTGGGTTCCTTGGAGTTCACACCTTCATTCATGGGAGAGTACACAATCACAACTAAAGAACATGAAAAGAAAAAAACAACCAATGGTGATGTTAACACATAATTCAAAAGAAAATTCACAAGCATCTACCTCATCCACTCTTGAAGAAGACACAAACTATACAAAAAATTGATGAGATAGATTATCAACAACCACCAAACCCAAAGGAAATGGAAAGACTTTATGAGAGAGGTTATGAACTTATGAAACAATTGGGTTATAGTTTAAAAGGATGTTGAAAGAAAGAAAAATGCATTTGTGTTCCTGTTGAACCTAATACACAAGAGACAAAAAGTAGCTTGGGATATTTCCCTTCTAAGATTATGCAAGCAACAAATAGATCCTCACTAAACATCAACACCATCATGTGTAATCCTAAAACAACTCTCACCCTAAAGTATCATTGATACAACTTGTCAAGAATCGTTGGAGTTTTTCAAAAATGAGGAAGCCTGCAAAGAAATGTTGGCGGTTTATGAAAAACCATTCACCCCTCCTAAAAAGAGGTTGCTAACATGTGTTATGATTAGTACCATGAAAAGAGATGGAGATGAAGAAAGCAATGAAGTTGACATGAACAAAGAAGAATATAACCTTGAATTTCCAAAACAATATGTGCTTCCTTTAAGAGATACCATGGATATGCCAATGGATATTCATAATGAAGATAAAGTGATTAAGATAGGAAAGTGCCTTGATGATGATGAACAAGAATACCACACAACTTTACTTCTTGACTTTCTTGAACATTTCACTTGGACTTACTCAGATATATTAGGAATTGACCCTAAGATTGTCACACACAATATAGTCCTTAATGAAAATGCTAAGCTCGTTAGACAAAATATTCAAAAAAGAACCCTAAGATAGCCTTATTAGTCGAAACTGAGATTGAAAAACTTCTTGAGGTTGGGTTTATAAGACTTATAGATTATTCTCCTTGGATCTCAAACATACTGGAAGTCGCAAAACCTAACAATTGTATTAGGATGTGTATGAATTTTCATGATTTGAATAAAGAATCTTTAAAAGATGACTTTCCCCTTTCTAATATTGACATGATCATAGACTCCAATGTGGGACATTCTTTATTGTCATTCATGGATGGATTTTCTAGGTACAATCAAATCTTTATCAACCCCTAAGACCAATATAAAATGGCATTCACGATAGCTTGGGGAAGATTTTTTTGGGTCATTATGCCCTTTGGATTGAAGAATGCAAGCACAACATATCAATGAGCCATGACATTGATATTTCATGATTATATACATAAGATTTTGGAAGACTATGTTGATGATATTCTAGCAAAATATTTAACAAAAAAAGACAATGTAAAGGTCCTTCCAAATTTTTTTGAGTGAATGTGAAAATACAACATGACATTGAATCCAAAAAAGTGCATCTTTGGAGAAGATAGTGGAAAAATTCTAGGGTTTATCATATCTCACAGAGGCATCAAGGTGGACATGAAGAAAATTAATGCTATAATTAACATGCCACCTCCTAGAAACATCTCTCAATTGTGCACTTTACAAGGAAGAATTGAAGCTATGCATCATTTTGTAGCATCATTAGCCAATCAAACATTACCATTTACACATCTTGTCAAAAAGGATGTGCACTTTGACTGGAAAAATGATTGAAAATAGGATTTTGATAGTTTGAAGGATTACCTTGCAACTCCACCATTGATTTTACAACCCACTATGCAAAACAAACAATTCATCCTTTACACAGTAGCATCAGCCCATGCTCTCGCAGCATTGTTGGCTCAACAAGACAAAAAAATAAAGAGCATCATGTTTATTACATTAGCCAAACTTTGATTGATTATAAGAAATGATACACAACAATAGACAAGAAATGTTTGGGTCTTTTATTTTCTACAAGTAAATAGTGACGATACTTATTGAATGCAAAAATACATGTGATGACAAACCTTGATCCTCTAAACATCTTTTCAATAAAACAGATTTATCAGGATGTTTGGTTAAATGGGTTATGTTGTTAATAGAGTTTGAACTTAAATTTATTTTGCAAAAATCAATTAAAGGAAAAGCCTTAACTGACCACTTAGCAGACAATCCCTCACCCCTAGCAATACCTAATGTAGAAATGTTCCCCGATGAGAATGTGTAGATTATTCAAAAAGATGATGTAGCATGGGAATTATACTTTGATGGATCTAAGTGTAGAACAAGATCTAACATTGAGGTTATAATAGTACCACCCATAGGAAATATTATTCCCTTATCATACTGCTTAAACTTCATAGGGACTAGTAACACGATGGAGTATGAAGCATTAATCATTGGTTGACGTACTATTTTAGCTTTGGGAGTTTGAAATAGTAGGATAATCGATGATTTTTAATTAGTCATTAAGCAAAAAAATGGAACATATAAAGCAAATCATGAAAAAATAGTGAAATACAAGGATCTCACAATGAATTTGATAGAGAAGTTTGAATCATTTACCATTGACAACATCTCACAAAAGGATAATCAACATGTGGATGCAATGGCAAGTGCAACCTCTCTTATCTCACCTCAAGAACCTTTAAAGGATTTCAATTTATTTTCCATCCAATTATGAAACCATCAATCGAATCTAAAGTCAAAGAATTATTAACAACTATGGAAGGTTCTAGTGAATGGTATATGCTGATATTTAATTATTTAAAAGAAGGTACCTTTCCCAAGCCAACAACTAAAAATAATCAAGATCGTCTTCATAAACTTGAAATTAAGTATATAATTATTGTTCATGCATTATATAGGAGATCCTTTAATGGAATTTTACTTAGATGTCTTAAAGAATCTGAAATCCCCATAGCATTTGAAGAAGCACATGCAGGTATCTATGGAGGTCATTTCAGAGGAAGATCATTAGTTCAAAAAATTGTTCGCATGCGATAAGTACTACTAGAGACAAATGGAAAAATATTTTTTCAAGTATGTTAAGGGATGTCACAAATGTCAGGAACATAGCAATTTGATTCATACTCCTTCTTTTGAGCTTTCGGTTCAAATCCCTATTTGGCCATACTCAGTGTGTAGACTGGTTATGATTGGAAAAATATCACCATCTTCCTCTATCAAAAATACTTTTATAATTATTGTGGTAGACTATTTCACAAAATGGGAATAATCTATTCCTCTTCAATCAACAACTACCAATGTGATATGTCATTTCATATTGGAACACATTATTGCTCACTTTAGACTTCCTTTAGCATTAGTTCTCGATAATGGTACACCATTTGAGAATAATGATGTGAATAAATTCCTAGAAACATTCAACATCCAACATTTCTTTTCAACATTGTACTACCCACAGTCTCATGGCCAAGCTAAATCAACCGATAAGACCCTAAATAAAATTCTAAGGAATACAGTAAACAAACACAATAAGCTTTGGAACACATAGTTGACATATGCATTATGGGTTTACCATACTAGCATAAAAAACTCAATCGAGACAACTCCTTATAACCTTGTCTATGGTACCAAGGCGATTATGCCCTTGGAGTTAGAAATCCCCACATTAAGGATTGCTCTTCAAGGACTTATTGATGAGAACACTTATAAAGAACAACAATTACATTAGCTTTAGATTCTTGATGAAGAACACATTAATGTTCTTGACCATCTCCAAGCTTATACTAGAAAATTATGACATAGTCATAGCAAATAAGTCATCCCTCATGCATTCAATAAAGGTAATATGGTGTTATGTGAGAATCAATGTAATGTTAATACCGACCTGACTAAAAAATGAAAATTTAGTCCTAATTGGTTAGGACATTATATAATTAGTGAAAGTTATGGGTCTAGTGCATACATGTTAATAGAAATGGATGGCACACCTCTCAAAAAACCTATTAATGTCACACATCTACATTGGTACTATGTCTAATTATCTTGAATAGTATGAATGATAAAGTAATGATGTTAGAGTTAGTAGATGATAGTGTATGTACTCTCACATTACTTCGTTCTTGAAAAAAAAAATATTTGTGTGTCTTGAATACTAGGGTAATTATTTAAATTAACCTTTAGATGGTTACTTTAGGGTTCATAGTATTCAAGATAATCTTGTGTGTTATATTAAATTAAATCCTTATATGCATTTATTGTTCTTTAATTAGACTATAGTTCCATTTAATTTAGCACAACATACTTAATCACAATGTTGCATCTAAGAGAAACTAGAATAAGTTTTAATTAGATCGCATAAAACATGTTAAATCATGGAGACATTCATTAAATAGTCTTACAAAAATTATTTAATTAATCACATTTCCATTTAACATTAAACACATAAAAATGAATAATAAAACATCAAATTCTCATATATATGTTAGTGAATGAAATGGCCACTTAAAACAAATCAGTAATTTTTTTTACTCTTGTTCACTGTAAAGCACTAAAAACAATCGCTAAAAGATCCAAAAATATCATAATTGCATTTGCAACTTTCCTATGAATTGGAGAGGTAGAGCTCCCTCATGTAATTTAATTAATATTAAGATACCTTTTAACTAGAAAGCAATAAGGTTAAAGAAATTAGTTCATAAATATGATACTAACGTAGATGTGAGACTAGAAGGCCATAATTAATAAATACAAGGGTATGTGCAGGATCATCATAGAAAAATAGGCCCTTAAGTGCCAAAAAAATTTAGAAAAATCAAAGTTAGGAAACTTGACGTAAAAATTTGAATAAGTTATCTATATTATTTCAAAAATATGTAAGAATAGAATCTATAGCAAATTGAATGTAGTTTCTAAACTACTAGGTTTATTTTAAAGAGAAAAAATATATTTAGTGAAAATTTGAAATTTCAATGCAGTAGTATTTAAATTTTAAGGAAAAAATAAGAAGTAGGTGTCTGTCTGACCACCCTAACCACAATAAAATGACATTATTTTTTTATAATATTTTAGATATAATTATAGGACTCATGTTCGGATGTGATGCATATTTTTTTGTAATTTTTTTCCAAGTAAATAATTAATTATGATTTTTTTATTAAAACCTTTAAAAAATATAAAAACTCATATTTTTGACCACCTTAACTTGGTCAAAAATTCATGAAATTCTATTTTCTTTTCTTTAATCCTATAGTATGCAAAGTATAGAATGTGACACATGTTTCAGATTCAAAAAATGTGATACCATTTGAAAGCTATAGATGTTTTTCAATTAGCCTATCAATCAGGGCGTTAGTCATAATTCAAATAGAAAATGAATAATAATTAATTATTAAATTCGAAGTAAAGAATAATTTATATTGGTGGAAATGTAATAATATCCTTTAAAAACCCTTTTCGTTTCAACAATTTTTGGTAAACAAAAAGTCATCAGCGACATAGCCTACAAATACCCATCATATTGCCACTTTTTGGCCCATCATGATCCTACACATACCCACAAAGATTGAAAAACCTATGACTATTATTACATGACAGATGAGTTTATACTACAATAAATGGATGCAATTAAGTGTATCTCACAAAGAAGACATAACTCTATTACACGTATGACAGAAAGATCAACACACTAAGCATCACATTCAATCCATAATTCAAAGATTACGAATCTTTACAGTACAAATTAATATTAAATTCTTCCTTGAAAGTACAACCAAGTGTATTTATGGAGAGTTGACCCCCTATCCTTCTTATTTATAATATATAGAAAAACCATTCCCTCAAACTATTGCTACAACTATTACTAAATTTGGCAACCATCTTGTTTCTCCTCTGTCTTCTTGGAAACAACTAAAGATCAGTTGAAATAATTAATTTGACAAACAAAAGGGAATCGTGCAAGAAAAATGGTCTTATTTTCACCAACAACTACCAAATAACCTTTCTCACAATTGAATAATTAATGAAGCTTAAAGTGAACAACATATGATAGAAATTGTATACTGCCAACTTAGGATGTGATTTAGATATAGTTCAAATTAGCCATTAATTTGAACAAAGTTATCATCCCACCAAATCTAGGAGAAAAAATGCCAATTCCCAACCAAAATTCTATAGATTCAACCAGTGTCACCACACTTCCCCATTTAGAAGCATCCAATATGGCGAGCGCTCAGAGTGATGTTGTCTCTGCAAATGATTTCATTATTCTAAAGGATATTGAATGCAGTACATTGTTTAGGAATCTATCTAATCAACTAAAGGAAGTTTTTATGATACAACGTGAGGTGGAAGAAGAGGTGCTTCACAATATTTTGGGCGAAGCATTTCTGATCCAGACACATGTACACAATGTTACCATGTTCAAGAATTTTGTGTCAATGTAGCTATTGCTAGGCTCAATCAATATCATTGGAGTAGGTTGGTAGGCAACACAATTTATATAGCATTGGATCTTTAGAAAGATACTGTGGAGGAAGCAGTTACTCTTCTTCGTGTAGGAATTGTGAGAAATAATATGGGGCTCTTCGCCCAATTCTTGGAATTGTATGATAACCTATTGTCTCCTGCTTAGATTGAATGCCTCTAGATTATGATTGAGGGCATCCAAGTCTTGATGTTTGCTATGTGTGTCTAAAAAAAAATGTTTTTTTTTTCATTTTTTTATTGATAGCAGCTTTGTAGTCAAATCAACCAATTTTGTAGTACCAATGCAATGTACACACACACACACACACATATATATATAAATATAAATTATAAAATATCTTTTGATATCTCTATGTCACTATATGCATGGATTTGTTTATTTATTTTC
Organism: Sequoia sempervirens; assembly: GCA_007258455.2. NCBI lineage: Eukaryota > Viridiplantae > Streptophyta > Pinopsida > Cupressales > Cupressaceae > Sequoia > Sequoia sempervirens. The sequence goes on along the minus strand of VDFB02000015.1, from coordinate 227,106,997 downwards.
ATATCAAATCTTATAATGTTGACTATTTCCTTATGCAATGCACTGTTTTCGTAAATCAATATTCACTTCTTATAACATTAATTAACCGAAAGTGATTCTAGGAAGGAAAGTGGGTAATTCATTGAACATGTGAAAACATTGCTCAGGTTTTAAAAACTTTGAGGAATACCACCCATAAACATAACTTGCAGTACAATCTTTTGGATGGCCCCTAAAAAATGGAAATTTATCACATAGGTCACTAACATGTAGAAGCTTTTCCTTTCAACAAAGTAATAGGTTAAGATAAAGTAATAAACCATCACCTAGACCTAGGGAATAACAACAAAAGCAGTGAGGTAGACAATTAGCAGAACTAGCAAAAACCCTGCCTGGGTTCGAAATGGGCAATAAACCTCCACCTAATTAGAAGTTTGGGTAAAATTTTGACTAAGGCATAGTAAAGCAAGATAAATAATTGAATTTGGAGGTAACAATATATATATATATATATATATATATATATATATATATATATATATATATATATATATATATATATATATATATATATAAGTTTTTAGTACATTTCATCAATATATACAATGCTAATGAGGTCTATGACTACTAGACCCCTAGGGATCTGGTGCTTGCATCTATCCAGAGGTGTTCTGTTAGGAGATAGTGGTATGCGATCATGATCATGAGCCGTCAACTGCATTAAGAGAAAACTATAAAACTTGTACCTATCTAAGGGCCTCCTAATGCTCCCCTTCTATATGAACTCTCTTTGCCTATAGTCTAGCTACCTCTTATTGTGGGTGATCCCACAAAGTTGGTTTACAATTTCTAGGAGATTCAGATTTTTGTTGAAATCACACATTTTTAGAAAATATAATGATTTAAGCCTTAAAAATTTCCATTTAAAGCATTCCAATTGAAGAGGGTTTGATTAGGGTGGTGTCCCATGGGGAGGTGATTGCTCAAAAATCTCAGCAGGTGCTGCTAAGAGTTTTTAGGAATTTTTTAAAGCTAGTGGTCCCTTGAACTTACTAGCACTTTCCAGCTTAAAATGTTGAGCTCCAAATTTTAAGGAAGTTGGTGATCCCATGAAGTGTGCCCTAGCTTAAACATTAGCCTTTGTAATTTAAGGAATCTAGTGTTCTCAATAATTTTACTTTTAATATTTTTAAATATTTTTTTATTTCACTATAAAAAAAGAAATATTTTAATCAATTGAAAACTACATGATGGTATTTGTTTACGTTTGTGCGTATATCAATTTTATTGAATTTTTATCATCTTCTATTGCAATTTTTGCTATGTCAACAAGTTACATACAACTGAGGATTGGTGTGCAATGGGTACGCCATAGATTAGTGGAAGGTTAATTAATAAAAAAAGTTTATGTATATTATGTCCAACATTATTTTATTATCAATATTTAAAAAAAATATTATTCTTATAAATATATTGTTATCCTTAATATTTATTCCAATACCTAAGTCAATCCCAACTCTTTGTCTTAAATTAGATGGCATATTCATCACTTTTTAACTAGTTTATCTAGAATATTTGTATATATCAAATATTTCACATTTGATTAGTTACAACTGAATTTTAATTATTTTTGGACGAATAAATACTTCAATCCCACTACCATGAAAAATTCATTAGTATTTGCTGAAACTTCATATATAATAATTCATTTATGACTTATGTTCGTTATGGCTTTACCTTTTTTCTATACGATGTTCAATTAATATTTTATGTATGTCCAAAGTGGCCTTAAACCATTTTGTAATTCAAATTTGAATGCAATGTAATTGAGCTTCACATATTTCATTTTGTGCTTTTTATTTTTCTACCCTTTTAAGTTCAAAGTTGCTAATATTTTCACTATGGATTTGCAATTAATTTATAGATGGTTGAATTGATATTCTCTTTATAAATTCTTACCATCCTGCACAAGATTTATATAGAGTATTGCTATGATTACTTATCTTTTATGGCAACTTACTATGATGGATAGGCATAAGACTAGGAAACATATTGGACAGTTAGTGAATGATAGATCTGCAAAACTTAAAGCAGCCAGTGAAGCATATCTACATGCAAAAGTTAGTGTAAGTTATGCTTTTTTGATATGCAAAGGTTTTCCCTATTTTCAGTGATGAGTCTAGCATTATTTTCAATGTTTACTGGTTTTGTTTGTTTGAATCTTTTGCATAAATTGTGATAATACTAGTTATATTGCACAATTATAAAGTTGTCCTAAGTGTGTGCCATTGCATATATCATTCATAAATAAAATCTAACACCTAATCCAATGAATTGATTCCATAGAATCCTTCTAAATTTTTATTTTTTGGAATAACTATTGGCTTCATAATATCTACTCTATAAACTTGAAAAAACATAGAAAAGAGATAATCACTCATATTTTAAAAGAGGATGTCTACTAGCTCTATCTCAATTGCAATACATCATAAGTTGCAACAAGGTAAGTACACCAAGATGGTTCCCACAAAGGGGGCTTAAGTGGCCACTTTTTTCTGAAATCAGGAAATGTTGACCTTGGACGTGAAATTGAGGATAGTTACACTCAAAATTTTAAGATGGAAAAAAAAGGGATCAAAGTGCTCCGATTCTACTTTCTAAAATACTAATTTATTTTGAAAATGGTTGAGATTAAGGGGTTCAAAAGAGGGATGTACACAAATTGGTGCCGTTTTTGTCAGAAAAAAATAACATAGCAACTCTTGTATGACCTGAGCACGGTGAAATTTTTTACAGTATTTTTAAAATCGCTATAGTCAAAAGTTAGCTAATAGCATCTAGTTGATACAAAAATTTTCTGATAATTTTTTAATGAATATTTGATTTTTTACTACTTTTCTAAGTGAGCACTTCCTGAAAAGCAGAATTTTTACAGTTCTCCCCCTAAATTTTTTTGAAAATAATTGATTTTTTTTTCTTTTTTTTAAATTTTTTAGAATGGAGTCTAGTTTCTAAAAATGTAATTTATTTTAAATTTTGATGAATGGTTAATTTATAACAAAAAAAACACCAAACACTACTTTTTTGCAGAAATCTGACATACAAACAAAAGAAATTATGGATGAAAGGCTTAACATTGTCAAAAAGTGAAAAAAATTACATCGTTGGATAGATAAGAGAGAACCTAACATTACCCATGTTTTTGATTTTGTCGATATTTAGCTAGATGCAATCTTGATGGTGAGCACGAACCCGATTATGTGAAAAATTGTAGAATTTGCAAAAACACGTCTCTGGCCTGGTTGGGAATGCCCTCCAACCTTTGGGTTGGTATTCCAAGGAAAATAATTTCACTTTTTTCTTTGTTTTTAACACGAAATAATGCAAGCGCGTTATAACATGCTCGCATTTTGTAAAAAAAAATTCAAAAGTGGCCAAAAAATTGGTACCCAACTTCATGCACCCGCCCAACACTTGAAGTTTTTCAAGCTTACTATTCTTGTTCAAAGTATCTGCCTTAAGCCAAATCTCAAAATAATCACATGAGTTATGCAAGAAAATCTAAAACCCATTATTGAGCCAAGGCCCAAACACTCAAACAAATCCATGTCAATGAATCATATTTTGAAGAAGAGAATATATCTCTACAACAAAATACATGCAAGTATGAAAGAGCTATAACAATTGATAGCTAACATTGAAGGAAAAAGTACAGCTCAAGAATACAACATTTGTTACTAATGGAATAATATTTGAATCTAAATAATGATAGGAATTGCATTTGATCATCATTCTTCAGGGAAAGAAAATTGTTAATCCATAAGAAGTCACTCTGTAAGAAAATCTTTATATATTGCTTTCAGTCAAAACATTAGTTAACATAATTACATCAAAACCAAATTGGTTCTCCATGTCAATAACCCAAGGGAATCAACAACTATTGTTTTAGAATATTCTCATGCCACTAACTAAACACTATATCTATCTTCATTGGTCTACTACTACTACCTTCAATTGACAGAAAAGATCTGCAATTCATTTCACCAATAGCCTCAAGAAAAGTTAAATTGCTGATTTTAAGGAGAAAACCATAAGAAGAACACCTTGAGAGCAGCACGATTAGTTTTTTATGTAAAGGAGAATTGGTATTCCAATGTGCTTATTATGATCCTCAGTGGTTCATTGTAAAAGGGGATTACAATTTTTAAACTTAGAATAATTTAACAGTATTCTTATGCCTTACAATTAAATGATGTGTATAAGGCATGCAAGATAATCAATAAAGTACAAGTCCATGAAAGGAAAATGCATAGTAAACAACTAGAGGATAGTTTAAAAGATAGTAGTTAATCACCATTTACATTATTTAAATCACCCTTTACAAAAGCCATTAATGCTTCTCGAGCACTTGTTGCAACTAGATCAACTAACTCATTGGTTGGCATATTTGTTCCATTATCTACAAAAGCATCTTCACATGGATCATCTTCACCTTGTACAACATTTAATGTCATATTATGCCATATACAACAAAAAATAATGGTTTTCAGAAGAACTTTCAAATTTGGATTCCACATTTTGAATTCCAAAATTAGCCACATTTTTTTTAGCCTTCCAAATGCACTCTCTACCACAATACGTGTTGATGACAACTTAAAATTGTATTCCCTCTGACAACTTGTTAGACCTCCATTGAAAGGTGTAATTAACCATTTCAACAATGGATACCCACCATCTCCAATAATATACTCTCTTATATTTAATGGGCCAATTGACACTGGTTGACCATTTAATCTATATCCACCTTCACACATTTTATGGAAAAAATAATTTCGTAGAAGTCTAGAATCATTTACTGAACCAAGCCACCCAGTAAAAATGTCCATGAAATACATATTCCTATTAAAAAATTATTTTACTGACATACTATAGTTATGATCACAATCATACCAATCAGTAGAGCACTCATTAGGTGGAAGGTTGAACTGAATGTGAGTTACATCTATAGCTCCACAACAATTTGGAAATCCTTGTTTTAGATGAAAACCTTCTTTTACATGCTCAAGTTTCATGTGATTACTAGGCCACTGGATATGACTTCAAAATCGAACATAAAATATATTGATGAACTTATTTACAACTCTTACCATAGTTGACTTTCCACAACCAAACAATTCACTAATGTTAAGCATTGTCATCCCAAATGACAATCGTAAAATTGCAATGGCAACCTGTTTCTCTACTGGAAGGACTCCACTTTTAATTGTTGTAGTAAATAAATATGGTATTTCACCTTGTTTTAGATCATCATTCAGAATTTCATAAATATTTTGAAATAATGCAAGTGGCAACCTAAAAATGTTGTGGAAAAATTCATCATCACATCTAACTTGAAAAATGTAGTGGTTCCACCAATGCAAAGAGTGTGGTTTTGCATACCACTCCCCCTGAATCCTTCCTTCCCACTAAGAAATAGATAATGTTTTCACAATGTCACTTTCCACCTTAGAAGTTATTGTATGAAGCATTGTTTCCATGTCATCTAATTCCATGTTTGGTGATTGTCTTATTTCAGATAACTCTATTCTTTGTCTCTTATTTTTTGTTGTATGATTTTTGCACTTTGAAGATCATTCCAAATTTTTAATGCAACTAAATAATATTTGATGTAGTGGCAAGAAGGAATTTTAGCTTTTTAATTGAAGAAAAATTCATTATGCAATAGTGATGTCCTCCTTGGAAAACCATAGAATAAAAAATATCATAACCATTCCAAGTGCCTGCAATTATATTAAATCAGAACCTATCCAAAATAATGAATCGAATAACCAAGGTTTACAAAGAATTATGCAACACAACCATATATCTATTGCTCTAGAAAATATAATAGTTATATAGCAATAATTAAATTTCTAGAAATATACAAAGTTTAAATATATGAACAATCTCTTTCACTTTACAACTACTAGAACTTGCTCAATTATTGGCCCCTCTCCTCTAGTAATAGTTATTTTAAATTGAATTTATATGAATTACTATTATAAATTTGGCTTTGATATGTGACCTTATACTACTGGACACATTACAAAGCATAATACTTACCTAGATAAACATTGAATGATTCCTACTATTAAAAAATGGTCTTAAATACCCAAAAAAAAATTGGTGACCACCTATACATAGCCATAGTTACTGGAAAACTCCAATTTATGAATGAGGACCACATGAAAGTCCCCATACCCAGGATTATTGTTGACCACCTATATATAATATAGCCCTACCCATATTCATTTACTTAGCTATCCTACTTTTACTGATGTCCCTATCCCATACCCCTACATCTCTGGTTAACTATGATAAATTTCATTTATCATTGGCATATTGAGTCTAAACAAAAGCCACATAGAGGCTAGTTGCTGTCATATTTGTTTGGAAGTATCTGATGTTAATTTTAAGAGAATGTAATATAAATTGTGATATATTGTATCTTCTTTTGGAGTGCATAAACATGCAAAATCTCAGGCTTCAACATTCAGATAAAGGCTTTTGGAATATCTATTCATGCCAATTTATATTATGGTCATTTATAATCACCCATTGCTCAGTGGTAGAAATAATACATTTGGTTTGGACTTTTTACTAACCTTTTTTAATATTAAATTTTAATACTAATAAGAAAACTATCTTGTGTGCATTGTACCCTAGCAAGAGGGTAGTCTCTACTTGTGAAGCCACTAGCTCAGTGTATAAAGCTTGGAAAGAAAATGAAATAGTAGAAAGTAGATATCTTATATTTATAGGTCAGTTAGGCTAAAGCCAAATTATGGATATAAATAGAGCAAAATCTAGTGGAAGAAGAAACATTTTTTAGTTAGGAGGACCATATAACTGCAGACTGGGTATATATGGTCATTATGAGACGTAAAAACATATAGGATGAGGTAAAAATGAAATCATTGAGGCCAACTTATAAAATAAGAGATACTATGTGGGGTAGTTAATATCATAGGAAAGGTAACTCAATAAAATGCATTTTTTATTCAAACATAAATATTTAGGAAGAGATCAAAATAAAGGACATATAAAATGAATATTTCTTAGTACTGGTTAAAAATCTCGGCTTTATGTCTTTAGGTACATGCCAAATCCAGAAATTAAGTTTGATGTATTTCCTTTTGTTGGGTTGATTGGAATCTATTTTTACATGAGCTTAGAAGCTCTATAGCAAGGAAAGCATGTTCAAGCTCAATTTCTTAAAAGTAGACTTGGGTCTGATATTGTTGTTGGGAAATTTCTTGTTGCCATGTATTCCAGGTCCGAGGCTGTGGAGATTTTTTGTGCAAACATAGTGGCTAGAACAAAGCCAAACAAGGTCACATTTGTTGCTGATATAATTGTAGGACAAGGCCCATCCTACAATCTTGGTGTTAAAAAAAACAATGAAACAAAGTGGAAGACACTCCTTGATAGGTTAATGATGGTATATTCTACAGGTAAATTCCATCATGTTATATTGGAAGGTGACCCTCTCATTGTTATTAACACTTTGAAAAAAGAACATTTCATAAATTGGAAACATCACACTATTTTGGAGTGAAGCTATACCACTAGGCCAAATAGCAGTTGTATTTGGAGTGAATCTATACCAGATCAAAAAGAAATAAAAATTAAATATTTGGAAAGCTAAGTGCTTATGTATTTGAAATGAATATATATCACTAGGCCAAACAACACTATGAAATTGTAAAGTCTCCCAATGTGTTCAATGTAAGATACAAACAAATTTGTGATTATCATATGTAGTAGTTTGACTGGCCGATGTTGCACAGAGAAACTGTAATGATGATATTGTTATAATCACACTTGTATTTAGTTAAAATGGTCTAAGCAATTAAGTGGACTTTAATTCTGGATGAAATAATTTTAAAATATTTCTTAAATGTGGAGTCTGGACACCTGATAATCATTTTAAAAAATATACATCTAGTTTAAAAGGCATCTGATCTCATCTTTATATTGATTTCCTGTATTGGTTGGCTTTCCATTGTGAGAATGGATTGTCTTTTCTTATCTTTTGCATGTTCAGTTAGTGTTATGAGGTTATTAAAGCTTTTATTCTAAATTTTTATGGAAATTGGTCTTCATCTATATGTTTTGAAATATCTAGTGGGAATTATTTAGATGGCTATTTTTTGTGGTTGATTAATTGTTCAAAACAATGATTAGGTAGTTGTTAATGACTGGGTAGTTATCATACTTATCTAGCTTCATTGGTTTGGAGTAATGTCAAGAGTTTGTGGTGTTGATATTTTACTCAATTTCAAATCAAGTTAAATCTACAAAAGATCAATATTCTACTCAATAGCGAACCAAGGCTGTTAGCATTGGATACAAACTTATTTCATTTTAACTACAAATTTTTTAGTACTTATGCACATATATCCATAGAGTTCTCCACTTTTAGACCATGGTGATGGAAATGAAGAATTGAAAGCATAAAATAGAAAAGAGAAACATTAGAGAAAACACAAATAACTAAGAAAAACATGAATTAAAAAAATTATACACTTGTATTCAGATACATGATACTACAATTGTAAAAAGAGGTCATAAAAGAATCAAAGATAAAAGGGGAAGGCTGCTTAATAACGATCTTCTAATGAGTTGGGATGACAAAAATTTCTTTAAAGGTTTCATTCAATCAACGATGTAATTCATATTGACTGAAGTCCTAGAAGAAATTGTATTAAATTGTGCAATCCAATTTTCCAATCCACAAGACTTAGCAAACTATTATGATAATAGAGTAACAATTTTTGTCACTGTTATGATTTTTGAAATTTAAATCAAGGCGCTCTTAATGTATATGAAAAGTGTAAAGAAATGTATGGAAAATAGTTAAAAGAACATATTTGAACAGGGAAAAGCCATGACTAATACTTTTAACATGTAATAAGATATTGAAATCTTCCAAGCACACATGGGCTCTGTTTGACCATTATTTCAAAAAGGAGACTTCTAATTAAGGATAAAAATCATGAAAATATCTGATTTTTTTTTGTGGCAATCAATATCATACAAGAAGTTTCTCAGCAGGAATTGCACAAAAAAATTTGAACATTTTGTAGCCCATAGAAAACTTTTATTCTGTTAGCCTATAGATTTTTTAGACTTTTTATAATAAATTATGATAAATTCATTCTATAATTCATTACAAACCAATTAAGATTCCTAGAACAATTAATTCCATGTGAATTCAAATCCAATAGTATCAAAATAAGCCATTAATCTTTTAAAATATATATTCAAAAGAGTTGATCAACATTAGTGAATCTAATAAGACAAATTTATTTAATTGTCATACAAAGTCTGACTTAACAATGTAAAAACATTGGCCAAATCATTTTTTATTTGAAAATGATTCAGAAATCTTAAGCATCTCTTGGCCAATGGAATTTAGAGCAGCAACCAAGCTCATTTGAACATTGACCTTTTTCTCTTCCAACTTGAATTGATCATTTACCTTTTGCTCTTCCAACTTGAACATTTTTTCATCACATAATTTTTGATAACTTAACCGCATTTCCATTAAAGCATAATATTTTTCATGGTGTTTCATACATCTCTCCTTAGCAACCTACAATGTAGAAACAACTAATTTGTTGTTTTCAATAATAGTGTCCTTCATAGCTGTAGTTTTGAATGTTGATTTCCTTTTTTTACTAGTGTACCCTTTTTCTCTTTCACTATGAGTGTTTTGTGAGCCTTGACCTATTGCATTCACCATATCAAATTCATCAACATTTTCATTTACAGATGGAATGTTCTGACTAAATGTATAATTTATCTTTGAAGTATCACTACTTATATTCCCAAGATCAATTACTCTATTAGTCCCAAATTTGATCTCCATTACATCCATCAATTCAATAGGAAAGTTTGGTGGAAGCTTTTTATTAGCCCTATCTCTGCTAGTCATATTCCAATAGCTATCATGGCTAGAGGGAATAAGTGACTCGTAATCTATGATCCTTTTATATTTTGGAAAAATATGCTACCATCGATCTCGGCATTGGTTTGTTGTCTGAAGGACACCATGACGAGAACATTACTCTTGAACTAGTTTCCACTTTTCAACTGAAGTTGTAGTTTTTTTCATTGCCCCACCATTGGATACTCCATCTTTCTCAATACACTTTTCTTCAATGAGGAACATGGTGTTTGAAATACTCCAATGTTCCCTTCCCTTCTGTGATGGAGGAACCAAAGGTGGTTTATCTCGTCCATCTGATTGTTTGCATGGTTGGTAAACTTCAGTGGGAGATAAAACATTAGGATAATACTCAAATGGATTAGAGCTGAATGTTTCTTCATTTTCCTTATTTGTAAATGGAGAAAAATTAGGTATGACTGGTTCATTGGTTGTTTGTGTACTTGGGACAAAATTGGCGAGATCATCATCTAACAAGTATATATCTTCATATTCTATGTCATGTTGTGATAGCATTGCACTAAACCTCCTAAAACTAGTCTTTGTTAGAATCAGACGGTGCATATTCCAATCCATGATAATGTAACTATTGGCGGGTCTCAATGACAAAACAATGTGTAAACAAAATATTGCTATTATGTTTCTCCTAAAGGAGAAAGACAACACATGGATATCTTAGCTCCCAAGGTCCTGGTAGTTGGTTCTCAACTGTGCTGATGTTGCTCAATGGTCAATGTAATAGTAATGTTCAAGGGGCCTACTGGTGTTGAGCTTCTGGATTGTTCTGAGATCAAACATAAACTTAAACCTACTCTAACCAGGGTTTTTAAAGAAATGAAAAGATAGCTTAGAGCTTTGGAACAAAAGAAGAATGATAATTCATCCAATTTAACCAGACTTGTTACCTTTCAAGGAACTCCTAACTAAAACTACAGGACAAAATTGACTTCTGATTAACACACACTTTCATCCATTCACAGTGCTAATTTCAATAACAAATTACAAGTCACCATTTAAACAAAACATAAAATCAAACTTCATTCCTTGAAAGCTTCTCAAATCAAATGATTAACTCAAGACAAACACCATTCTGGAACACAACATGAAGTATATTTTTGTCTGGTTGCTTCTACTGCTAGTGAAACAGATAACCAACATTTACAAATCTGGAAAAATCACCAGTGTACAGAAAATCCATGACTCCAAATTGTTTCCATCTATACTAAGAAAACTGAAGGATACATTATTGGATTCTGCTGAATCTAACTACTAACTAAGAAGAAAAAAGAAGCTCCCATTAGAAAGAATCAGGATGCAACTTTATCTCCTCTATCTTTCAAAAAATTCATACTCTTGAAAATATATCTCTAGACCTGTCTACTCTATTCTCTCCTCTAACTGTATCTACTCCTTCTAACCCTTTACAAAGAGGCAAGAATTCTGTATATACAGAGTGTACCCAAAAAGAATGTGTTGGCTCCTATTTTTAGGGTTTACAAAATATCTACTGGCTACAGGAGGGTCGGCCCTCAGATCTTTTGAATAAAGTTGATTCTGCATTTAATGTGAATCCCTGTTGTCTGTGTTGGTGAAGGATTGTTCCGGGGGTTATCTCAGATCTTTTTGCAGCTACAACATTAACTTCTAGTCTTTGTGTCCATCTTCGAACTCCCTTGAAGTGTTGCCTTGAATTCTCAAAAGTATTGTCATTAATGTGGATCCACCTTCCTTAGTAGACACCACAGCTGTCCCTAGGACTCACAGTTCTTTCTTTCCTTTGGCCTTCTTCCTACTCTAGACCTTTCTGTATGTTGACCATCTTCTGGATGCAACATCAGGCTTTCCATTAGATCTCCACACCACTGTTCATCGAGCTCCTCCATCAACAAGAAAAATATTCATCAGCACAAGGTCATAGTGGGCTCCATTAGTCATACCAATATCCTTTTCCATTGCTATGACCTCACTTGTTAGTAGGACATCACGCCAAGCTCTAATCTTTCACTCAGAGTCTCCCCGATCTCGACCTTGTGAACAACTTTGGGCGTGGCTTTCGTTTGTTGGCAAGACTTTGCACTGAAGCCTATATCTCTTGGCAAGCTCAAACCTTCTTTTAGGGAGAGCTTATTCTTGTTGGGGAGACATCATGTGGTCGCCGAGACTTTTCACCGAGTTCCAATCTTTTGCTGACACTGTTTCATCTCGGCAAGAGTCCACCCTATCGGTGAGACTTTATGTTGGGCTCCTCTTTTCTCCTCAAGCTCATTCTTTTTTAGCGATGAACCTTAATCTTTCGACAAGACTTTGCTTGGTTGCTGAGACATCACGGTGAACTCAAATATTTCGCCAAGCTTCTTTTCTTGTCGAGAAGACATCCCTTGGTTGGCGAGAGCTTTCACCGAGCTTCTTCCTTTGCCGAGACTATGGTGCATTTTGGCAAGATTCCACCCTATCGGTGAGACTTTTCTCCTTTGCTATCCCTCATCATCGAGACCAGCAACCATCGGTGAGACCTTTTTCCAGAGAGACTCCGTTTCATCGAGACTCTTCACAGTTGCCTAGACATCACACCAAAGGAAAAACATTACATCGATGATGGCCTTCTTTAGTGAGACTTCCTCCAATCAGCAAGAAGTTATGCAGATATTATCTCATGTCAGTGAGACTTTCTTCTTTCACCGAGACATCATACTGAAGTCTCCTCTTTCGCCGAGAGCCCATTTGAACAACTGTCGGGGATACCTTGCTTGGTTGGCGAGACCTTTCACCGAGCCTTCATCTTTCAAGGAGACTTTGCTAAGTTGGGAAGACTTTTCTTCCTCGGCCAAACCTCACACCAAACCTAAACCCTTCGGCGAGACACCCCACATCAGCAGGACATTTTTCCGAGAGCACAAACCTATACTGAAGGCATCATCACTTTTGGCAAGACATAACTCAGTCACCGAGACTTCATAGCGACCCCAAATCCTTTTTCGATGTTATCCCTCTCTGTCACCAATAGCTTGCCTCTTCTTCCAGACATCATGCTGAAGGTATAACTTTTCACTGAGACATCTCTGAGTCAGAAAGACCTTTCACTAAGTGCAAATCTTTCGGTGACAATAACCTTGTTTGCAATCAGTCGGCGACACATATGAAAACATGTGACAATTAAACTATCTGGCCGACTTGGACACTTCAAAATGAATAGAACTACTACTTGTCAGGAAGATATCTGGAAGGTCTTGACTTCCAACTGAGCTCCTTGAGAAATATCATCATGTGCATGTTTTAATCCTGCATTCAACAAAGGAAACCACAGTAAAGATCGGACGGACAAAGGTTAATTAATCAAAAACATCATTAAAAACAAATGTTGGATAAGCAAGGTGTCATTAAATCTCCAAATACAATGATCATATCAGATTTTTGTTTTAGGTACACCCGCAGAATCCAAGCCAAGGAGGAATTTCGGGGAAATCCAAGCCAAGTGGATTGCAGTAGAATAAACATGAAAAAACCTACTAGAAACTTAATCTGATCATTATCAATTAAGAAAAAACATGTGAGATCTCAAAATAGCATAAATTAATCATAAAATGCATCATAATTTGTTAACCAGTCCTATTTCTCCATAATTCTTCACATTCCATTAGGTTCCATGAAAATCCACATGGGACGGATTTCCACAAAGGAGGAGACATTTTGCAAGCTCTGTAAAAAATAGGGAACAAAGGATTTCAGGAAAATTAGGAAGAGAAGGAAATCCACGAAGAAGGTGAATTTGTAGAAGCCTGAGAATTTCAGGAAAAAGAAGAGGAGCAGGAACATCGGGGAAATCCGATCCATGCAAAATTTTGCGAAGACCAAAAATCCCTGAACCACAGTGCCAATGGAGTTTGAGTGAGATCTAGGAAAATTCAGATGAGAAGAAAAATCCCAAACTAGGGGGAAAACCCGAACCACAGGGTTTTTCCAGAGTCTGAGTAAGATCCAGGAAAATCTAGATGAGAAGAAAAATCCCATACTGGGGAGAAAACCCAAACCACCCTAGAACCTAAGATTTCAATGTGCAATTTGGAGAATCACTTAGGTAAGCAAGATAAACATTTAGGCTCATGCCAAAGCAAGATCAATCCCTAAAACTGAATGACCAAAACAAAACAAGAGCGAAGAAAAGAAAAGAAGAAGAAGGGGGACCCGTTTTGTTCTAGAATAAAATGGGGTGGTTATGCAAGGCATAACAAATGGTGACTCAGTTGGGAAAATGGTTTAACCATTTTCAAAAAACTGAAGGATTCAGCTACCCAAAACTCTTGGTTTATGAACATCACAACTCAAGTTGGGTCAGTTTTAACAAGGAAGGTTGAGCTAGAAACTCAAAATGTAAGCCAACAGTGACTACCCTTGAATCTATGTGTGTACTTAATTATGCATCATCCTTTTATAAATTTTTCCTCATCTTTCGAACAACGATGCACAAGATTTGAACTACATGAGTTGATTTCCTTTAGCTGTTGTGCAATAATATCATGGGCATTGCTCTACTACCAGTCAGGTGTCCATAGTCCTGACGGAGATACCTCTAGTCTTCTCACAACATTGCTCTACTACCAGTTAGGCATCCATAGCCCTGGTAGAGATGCTAGAATCACCCATTCATATTGAGTCTCCTTTTCTCTTTAGATATTTCTCTCTTCTTTTTTTTTTTGGAGTTTTAGATATTTCATTCAATTTTATTTTTTTTCAATATGTTAGATGTTTAACATCTATTCTAGGTTGAAAACTACCATGGACCTCATAACAACACTTGGGAATTAGATTTTTCACTCAAATCTTACAACACCATAGTCCTAGGACAAATATACCATTACAAAAGGAGATGATCTTTGATGATTTGTGACAGATTCAGAGGAGCTAATGAAGGTTATTAACTTTGCACCTTGTTTTCAAGACTTTCCACAACTTTTATTGATAATGGGCATAAAACAATGAATTTAAGACAAAATCACCCAATCAGAAAACCTAAAAATATCTAAACCACTTCTCTCCTAATAACCAAAGTATGCTTTAGATAACAACCCATCATTTCAAAATGGAAAGAACAGAGAAGCCCCCAAAGAACAAAACAAGACAAAAACCAAACAACAAAGGAAACAAAAGGACAAGAAGAAAGGACAAACAAACAAAAAAAAAACTATTTACAAATAAAAAAGCAAATTATTTACAAACATGAAACAAACAAATTACTTACATAAGGAACAACAGACTATTTACATGAAGAATAAAATTATTACCAAGCATTACGACTCAAAGTAATGCTTAAGAAGCTGTCCATTGACAGGCAATGGAACAGGTTCTCCCGTTAAACTGCTCAGCCAGAAAGCATTTTCTTCTAGGATCTCTGCAATTTGATAAGGACCTAACTAGAGCTTATCATATTTTTGGTGACTGCCCTTCTTTTCACTAGCTTTATCCCATAGCAGCACAAGGTCTGATATTCTAAAAGCTTTGATTTTGGCTCTTTTGTCAAACCAACATTTGACAACAGCTTGGTGTCTAAAGAATTGCTTCAAGGTGACATCCCTCTGCTCTTCTAATTTCAACAAGGCAGCTAATCTTACTTCTTTCCTATCATCTCTATAGTAGAATTTCTACATGAACTCAAGGATAGGTATTTGCAGATGGATAGGAAACACAGGCTCTTGGCCGTATACTAGCTTAAATGGTGAGGTCTTTAAAGTAGCGTTAATCCTAGTCCTATCTACCCATAATGCAAATATTAGCTGGATGTGCTAGTCCCTAGGATTATTCTTTAATAGTTTCTTAATTACCCCTAAGAGATTCTTATTGGTTGACTCTACAACTCCATTGCCTTGTGGGTAATAGTTCGAAGAATATTTTAAGACAATTTTGTGATCATATTCCCAAGAAATGAACCCAGCAGAAGAAAAGGAAGAGCTATTATCACATACCAATGTGAAGGGTACCCCAAACCTAGTGGTGATGCATTCGGTGAGGAACCTGATCACTACCTCTATTGTGTTATTCTTGCAGGGTATAGCCTCTATCCATCTTGTGCAATAATCAGTGGCAGTCAAAATGAATTTGTGTCCTACAGAAGAGTTTGGGTTAATTACCCCAATAAAATCTAATCGCCACTGGGAAAATGGCCTTACCTCATAGACAAGCTGCAATGGCATGGCTGAATGGCATTCTTTTGATGCAGAAATCTGACATATGTTACATGTTTTTACATGTTGATGGGCATCTTTGAACACACATGGATAGTAACAACCAGATCTAAGGATCTGATGTGCCAAAGAATCTGCAGACCCATGACCTTTGCCATGTTTCCAATGGAATTCAGTAATCACGTGTTTAGCTTCTTGCTAATCAAGGCATCATAGGTATACTCCCTCGAAATTCTTCTTGTTTAGCAATCCTCCTTTGAGCATATAATGAGAGCTCTTCATTCTTAGCACTCTCCTCCGAGTCGTATTCATTCCCTGTGGAAATTGATTGTTGAGCATGAAATAGATGATATCAGCATACCAAGGATTGTTCGAGAAGGACCGAGTTGTGTATTGTTGGAAAATGATGTTGTCACCAATAGTTTCCATGGACTTAGACATGGCTGTACCTCTGACAAGTCTCATAGGGTGTATTTCCAGGTTAAACTCTTGCAAAATGGCCATCGATTTCCCTCTTCGTTCTCCCAATTCGCTCTACATAAGTAGGGACTTCACAACAGCATCAGGAACTACAACAATGATTTGACTTCGAAGAATAGTGCTTGAACTTCTTAATAGCTCTGACTAGCGTAAAAGCTTATTTTTCAAGAGGCGGATATTTGATTTCAACATTCTTGAACGAGGAACTCATGAAAGTGATTGGTCTTTCCTCTCCCTCTTCTCTTCGTTCAGTTATGACAGCTGCATACAAGTGTTCAAAGGCAAAAGAATAAATATAAAATGGCCTCAAGTAGTCAAGGCTGGTGAGAACGTGTGCTTTTGAAATGGATTGCTTGACCTATGAAAATGTGGCCTTTGCCTCATTACTCCACTCTATTTTAGTGTCCTTCTTCATCATTTCATTCAATGGTTTTACAATTTCCACAAAACCCATGATAAATTTTTTCACAAAGTTGATCTTTCCAAAGAAGGTTCTCATCTCCTTCTTACTTCCTAGCTTGATTATCTTGAGAATGGACTCACTCAACTTGATCTAGATCAATTGATATTCCCCTTTCTGAGATTATGTTCCCAAAAGCTTCCATTCAGAAACTCTGAACACACACTTTTTGGGATTCAGGGAAATGCCATACTGGATACATCGTTCAAGAACTTTACCTAGGTTTGCAGTGTGGTTTAGTCTATCTTTGGAGAATATTGTCAGGTTTTCCATGTAAATGATGATGCATTTTCCAATCAGATCTTTGAATGCTACATCCATGGCACGCTAAAAAGTTGCTCCAATGTTTATTAGACCAAATGGCATCCTTCCACTGATACATTTTGGTATTTTTTTCAACAACAGGTCGTCGGAATTCCGACGGCTATTCGTCGTTATTATTGCGTCAGAATTTCGACGGCATTTGAAACGTCGAAATTCCGAACCGCCAGTCGAAAAAAATACCAAAATGTATCAGTGTTCTATAAGCAAATGTTCCCCACCTAGTAGTGAAGGTTGTCTTCATTATATCTTCACAGTTAACCATTACCTGATTGTATCCAAAATAACCATCTAGGAATGATATCATCTTAGATCCATTAACAGTTTGCAAGACTTCGTCCAGTGAAGGGAGTGGGTAATTATCCTTTTCTGAAGCTCTGTTCAGATTCTTGATGTCTACACAGCCTGATCTCTCCATTTTTCTTACGAACTGGGACCAAGTTAGCCACCTAGGTTGAATGTAGTACAGGGAAGATTATTCTTGCAACAAGTAATTTATGAACTTCTTTGAAGATCAACAGTTCAATCAAGGCGTTGATAGGGTGTTGTTTCTGTCGAAATGGCTTAACTTCGAGCTTCAGAGGAATGGTATGAGTTATTACAGAAGCATCAAATGTTTTTAAATCCTCATACCCCCAAGCTATCATAGAAATATCTTTCTTTAGTGCCCTCAATATATCTTTTCTTATTATTTTAGGGCAAGCTTTCCCTATGTAAACATTTCTTTCCGGGCTAGAACCAGCTAGGTTAACAATTTCATATTCACTTCCTTTATCTTTTTCTGATATTTTCTCCTGAGCCCTAGGGTCTGAATCAAAAATCCTTTCTAAAGCCACCATTCCCTTAGGAATGTTGTTACTTTTTAAATTGAGGACCCCTTCTGTATCACAATCTCCAAGGTTTCAATCTCCTTGATCCCTGTTGGACTCATCAATGATTTATCCTTCAAAAACATCTGAACTTGCTAGAAAATAAAGGATATGTCGATCATCATCAAAAACTTGAAAGTTCCTGACATTATCAAGAACAACAGGGGTGGATATCAATTCCACTGAGAATTTCTTAAGCTTTGAGCCTTGCATAGGTTCCAAGGTACTTCCAACAATAGTTAATGAATTGTCTATCTAATTGTCCTCTCTTGGGATTAAGATAATCCCAAAAGCATCAAAATCTTCAATCAAGTTCCATACCCAATTTCTATAAGTTGTCAGCCTTCTATTGTGACATGTGTATTGGTTGCACACTTGCTTGATAACAATTTCTGAATCTCCTTTGACCATCAAGGTCGTGACTTTCTTCTTATGTGTGAACATCAGTCCCTGAGTTAGAGCTTCATGTTCTGCTATGTTGTTAGTGCATCCAAACTGTAACCTGTAAGAAGCAAAGAAAGTTTTCCCTTTTGGGCTGGTTAATTCAATCCCAACACCACATCTTGTTTTGGATTTAGATCCATCAGACGTGAGGGTCCATAGCTGATCATAAGCTTGGGTTGGTCCTTTGGGGGTTATTGTGGGCATTTGGATAGAATGAGCCATAGGTGGGGCTACTTGATCTTTTTCCTCAGATATTGGGAACAGGTGTTAAACAGGTTGATCATGTGTAATTTCCAATTCATGCACAAATATATCATATAATACATGGCTATCCTCCTGGCAATTGCTTGCATATTTAATTAATCCCTTAGGTTTTGACCTTCTTATGAGCGCAAGGGTATGAAACAAACCTTGGGGTAGTTCTGGTATTGTAACTGAGATAAATTCAATTTGAGAAGGAACTTCCTTTGGAGGTATCTTATCCCTGATTAACATTATTGCTTCTTTGGCTTCAAATGGTAAGTGATCTACAATAGTGTCAGGGTGACTTGAGCTAGTTTCCTCAAATTGAGAGAGATAATTTAAAGTACTGATATAGGGTTGGTAGGTCAATTCAGAATGATTTTGGCAATGCACCCTGCACCAATTAGGGAGTAGGAGACTTTGCATATCAATATCTTCCCCTAAGACCAGCTGATCCTATTGTAACTTCTTGATTAATACCTGTTGATTGTCATTAGTCATAGAATCAGGGAACTCTTGTACTGACATGTCCTTAGAATCAAGAACTGAAAAGGTTAAAATTTCCTCCCTTTTATAAACCCCTATCCTAGTTTCGAAATAGGCTACCTCATTGGGGCAATCATATTCAGTGATGATATGCTTGAGGCAAGGTTCACTTTCAATCCTAATTTGTGTAGGAATTCCCCTCCATGGTAACCACATATGTGAAAATTTGAGGGAGAGATATCCCCCTATACCTTTCATCAAATCTCTACTCAACAGCATACCATAGGTCCTAGGAATGTCTGATACTTGAATGTCTATGTTGGTTTGAATCCTAGGGTCTGACCCTACTTGGACATGTATGTTTCTCAATTCTCCCACTACATTAACCTTCGTTTTGTCAAGCCGAATGACCTTCTTGTTTGTTTGGATAGGGTTCAATCCCAATTTCTTGCATATACAAAATGGCATAACATTGCCTGAAGCCCAAAAATATAGCGAACAATTGTTTAGATTCTTCCCACAGACTCTTAAACTCAAAAGAAATGGCATAGTACCTACCTTACTTCTGTACAAGGCTGCGTTCATGTCTGTAGCAAGTGCCACCTTCTTTTTCCCTTTCGATTTATCATTTTGTTCCAAGGCACCACTTTAAGATGTCAAAGTATGACAAAGAAGTTTTCTATTTTTGCATCTTAGAAACAATATCAAATTCTATGTTGTAGCTTGCATTATTTTTTAAAACAACAAATGAATTACCTTTGTTATGGAAGTCAGGCAGACCTTTGGTGGAGGAGGGTTATTATCAGTACTTTCATTTGGAGGCACCATGTGATTAGGTGGCATTGATGTGGTGAATGGACCCTTATTTTGATTTCTTAGGAAGTGTCCTCCATTTTCCTGAAAGGATTGGGCATCATACATGTCTTCCTATAGTTCATTCTCACTTTGCATTGGGAATGAGGGTTCTTCCTCAAATAGGTCATAAGTCATTATTGTATCTACTGAGTCACCTCCTTTGTTTGAATTCCCTTGGAATGTTTGGGCATCCGCCTATGCCATCTTGACAACTTTCTCCATTTTAGGGCAGTTTACCTCAGAATGAGTTGTAGTATTATGCAGCCTGCACCAGTTAGTCATAAAATTAAGGTTAGCCACATTTGCAGTATGTGGCCTCTCCTGATTAGCCTGATAATTGTGAGAAACTCCACCATTGTTGGGCCCTGTATTCCATTGTTAGTTGTTATTTGGCCTCTGGTTGTATCCTCTATTTTGATTTTGATAGCCTTGTTTAGAGGAGTTTTGGCCTTGACAACCCCTTTGGTTGTAATTTTTATGATTATGATAATTACCCTAATTGTTATTGTTCTGATTAGGATAGGAGGTTGAGTTTGCAACTCAGGCATAGGCCCATAATAGGAAGGAAACATTCCTGGGATGGCATTGAATAAAGGAGTTGGGCTATGTGTCTGATACCCTATTGGAGGAAAACCTCCTCCCAAACTTCCTTATGGAGAGCTAATTTGTTGTTGTAGCTTGATAGCCAGATGATAGACTTTAGACAGGGAATCAATATCAGCTGGTTGATAAGTCCTTTGTAGGAATAAGCTGAGTAGGGGGTCTATAACTCTAAAGTAAGCTTGAATGGCACTATTTTCAGCAACTAAATAGGGGTCTTGTAGTCTCCTATACATTTGTTGAAACCTGGTATTAAACAAGGGAAAAGGTTCACCCGACTCCTTCCTAATAGTAGCAAATTGGTGGAACATAATGGCTGGATCCACATAGATTCTGAATTGATTGATGAAAGCATTCTCCAGGTCTGTCCAGCTCAAAATAGAATGTTGAGGAAGATTAAGGTACCAATTGTACGCCATATCCTCTAAGGAGTAAGGGAACAACCTACAAACTACATTATGGTGAGCTATCTAGGCAATGGTACAAGCATCCTTAAAAGCTTGTATGTGCTCCTCAACACTCCATGATTTTCCATGAATGTACTTGGGACAAAATTTCGTAGGGTTCTTAGGCATATCATGAAAACCTCCAGGAATAGTCCCCAATGGAGAGGGATTACTCTAAAAGAATGCCATTGGTGGTGGTGGTGGTTGAGCCAATGGTTGGATGGGTCGAACTAGCTATAGTGACAATTGAGATGGATTCGGCGATGCATTGATAGGAATCCACTAGGGTACTAGTGAAAAACCTGGTGTAGTGAGCAAAGCTGACAAGGGTGGTATGATGGTTGCCCTAGTTTTACGAACCTTGTGTCTTGTTGTGGTCTTGAGTTCTATCAAAGGTGATGGATTTTTAGTTGATCGAAGAACTCTGTGGGGATTCTCTAGTGAGAAAAACCTAGTATTATCTAGTTTTCTCTTCTAGGTCCTCCTTCTAGCACTAGATCTATTGACGAGTCTCAATGACACAACATGATGTAAACAAAACATTGCTATTATGTTTCTCCTGAAAGAGAAAGATAACACATGGATATCTTAGCTCCCAAGGTCCTGGTAGTTGGTTCTCAACTATGCTGATGTTTCTCAATGGTCAATGTAACAGTAATGTTGGAGGGGCCTGCTGGTGTTGAGCTTCTAGATTGTTCTATGATCAAACATAAACTTAAACCTACTCTAACCAAGGTTTTTAAAGAAATGAAAAGATAGATCAGAGCTTTGGAATAGAAGAAGAATGATAATTCATCCAATATAACCAAACTTGTTACCTTTCAAGGAATTCCTAACTAAAACTGTAGAACACAATTGACTTGTGATTAACACACAGTTTCATCCATTCACAGTGATAATTTCAATAATAGATTGCAAGTCACCATTTAAACAAAACATAGAATCAAACTTCATTCCTTGAAAGCTTCTCAAATCAAATGATTAACTTAAGACAAACACCATTCTGGAACACAACATGAAGTAGATTTTTATCTAGTTGCTTCTACTGCTAGTGAAACAGATAACCAACATTTACAAATCTGGTACAATCACCAGTGTACAAAAAATCCATGACTCCAAATTGTTTCCATCTATACTAAGAAAACTGAAGGATATATTATTAGCTTCTATTGAATCTAACTCCTAACTAAGAAGACAAAAGAAGCTCCCATTAGAAAGAATCAGGATGCAACTTTATCTCCTCTATCTTTCAAAAAAATTGTACTCTCAAAAATCTATCTCTAGACCTATCTACTCTATTCTATCCTCTAACTGTATCTATTCCTTCTAAACCTTTACAAAGAGGCAAGAATTATGTATATACAGAGTGTACCCAAAAAGAATGTGTTGGCCCCTACTTTTAGGGTTTACAAAATATCTATTGGTTACAGGAGGGTCGACCCTCAGATATTTTGAATAAAGTTGATTTTTCATTTAATGTGAATCCATGTTGTCCATGTTGGTGAAGGATTGTTCTAGGGGTGATCTTAGATCTTTTTGTAGCTACAACATTAACTTCTTGTCTCCGTGTCCATCTTCAAAATCCCTTGAAGGGTTTCCTTGAATGCTCTAAAGTATTGTCATTAATGCGGATCCATAGCTATCCCTAAGACTCGTGGTTCTTTCTTTCCTTTGGCCTTCTTCCTACTCTAGACCTTTCTGTACATTGACCATCTTCTAGACATAGCATTAGGCTTGCTGTTAGATCTCCACACCACTGTTCATCGAGCTACTCCATCGGCAAGACAAAGATTCATCAGCAAGAGGTCATAGTAGGTTCCATTAGTCATACGGATATCCTTTTCCATTGCTAAGACCTCATTGTCGGCAGGAAATCACACCGAGCTGTAATCTTTCGCTCGGAGTCTCCCTGATCTTGACCTTGTGAACAACTTTTAGCGTGACTTTCATTTGTCCACAAGACTTCATGTTGAAGCCTATATCTCTTGGTGAGCTTGAACCTTCTTTCAGGGAGAGCTTATTCTTGTCGGGAAGACATCACGTAGTCGTCGATACTTTTCACTAAGTTCCAATCTTTTGCTGACGTTGTTTCATCTCAGAAAGAGTCCACCCTATCAGTGAGACTTTATGTCGAGCTCCTCTTTTCTCCCTGAGCTCATTCTATTTTGGTGATGAACCTAAATCTTTTGGTAGGACTCTGCTTGGTCGCTGAGACATCACGGCAAACTAAAATCTTTCACTGAGCTTCTTTTCTTATTAGGAAGACATCCCTCAGTCAGCGAGACCTTTCACTGAGCTTCTTCCTTTGTCGAGACTGTGGTACATTTCAGCAGGAGTCCACCCTGTCGGTGAGACTTTTCTCCTTTCCTAGCCCCGTTGTTGAGACCAGCAACCATCGGTGAGACCTTTCACCGAAGACACTTCATTTCAGCAAGACTGTTCGTAGTCGGCCAAACATCACACCGAAGGAAAAAAATTAGTCCGATGACAACCCTCTTCAGTGGGACTTCCTCCAGTTGGCAAGACATTATGCCAATATTATCTCATGTCAGTGAGACTTTCTTCTTTCACCAAGACATCATACTGAAGTCTCCTCTTTCGCTGAGAGCCCATTTGAACAACTGTCAGGGAGACCTTGCTTGCTCGGTGAGACCTTTCACCGAGCCTTCATCTTTCAATGAGACTTTTCCCAGTCGAGAAGACTTTTCTTCCTTGGATCGACCTCACATCGAACCTAAATCCTTTAGCGAGACACCCCACGTTAGTAGGAAATTTCCCCGAGAGCACAAACCTATACTGAAGGCATCATCCCTTTCGGCAAGACATAACTCAGTTGTCGAGACTTCATAGCAACCCCAAATCCTTTGCCGATGTTACCCCCTCTATTGTGAAGACCTCGTCTCTTCAGTTAGACATCATGTTGAAGGTATAACCTTTCTCTGAGACATCTATGAGTTTGCAAGACCTTTCATTGAGCGCAAATCTTTTGGTGATGCTAACCTTGTGTGCAATCGGTCAGTGGGACATATGAAAACCTACAACGATTAAACTATCTAGCCAACTGGAACACCTCAAAATGAATAGAAATACTGCTTGTCATCAAGATATCTAGACGATCTTTGCTTCCAACTAAGCTCCTTGAGAAATATCATCAAGTGCATGTTTTAATCCTGCATTCAACAAAGGAAAACATAGTAAAGATCAGATGAACAAAGGTTAATTAATCAAAAACATCATTAAAAATGAATGTTGGATAAGCAAGGTGTCATTAAATCTCCAAATACAATGATCATATCAGAATTTAGGTTTTAGCTCCACCCACAGAATCCAAGCCAGGTGGATTCCAGTAGACTAAACATGAAAACACCTACTAGCAACTTAATCTGATCATTATCAATCAAGAAACAACATGTGAGATCTCAAAATAGGATAAATTAATCATAAAATGCATCATCATTTGTTAACTAGTCCTATTACTCCATAATTCTTCACATTCCACTAGGTTCCCGGAAAATCCGCATGGGATGGATTTATGCTAAGGAGGAGACATTCCGCAAGCTCCAAAAAAAATAAGGAACAAAGGATTTTAGGAAAATCCGGAGGAGAAGGAAATCTGCAAAAAGGGTGAATCTATGGAAGCCTGAGAATTTCGGGAAAAAGAAGAGGAGCGGGAACATCGGGGAAATCTGGTCCACGTAGAATTTTGTGAAGAACAAAAATCCCTGAACCACAGCACTGACAGAGTTTGAGTGAGATTTGGGAAAATCTGGATGAGAAGAAAAATCCCGAACTAGGGGAAAAACCTGAACCACAGTGTTTGGCCGGAGTCTGAACAAGATCCAGAAAAATCCGGATGAGAAGAAAAATCATGAACTGGGGAGAAAACCCAAACCAACCCAAAGCCTAAGATTTCAATGTGAAATTTGGGGAATCTCTTAGGTAAGTATGATAAACATTTAGGCTCATGCCAAAGCAAGATCAATCCCTAAAACTGAAGGACCAAAACAAAACAAGAGCGAAGAAAACAAAAGAAGAAGGGGGACCCATTTTTTCTAGAAGAAAATGGGGTGGTTATGCAAGGCATAATAGTAACAAAAAACTAGTTCCTCACAAACTGTAGTAAAACATACATTCAAAAGTCAAAATACTGTGTTGAGGGAGACAAGTATAGAACTCAAAGAGAAGCAAAGGCATCAAACAATTTCATATAAAACTTATGATTTATGATTAAAAGAAATAGAACATTACAAATAAAAAGAAAGAATAGAGAGTTTATGCAAACACAAATCAATGAATAAAAATACTCTGAAATGCAATTAAACAAAATTATTGTACTTTAAGCTCCAGCTGGCCCTAAATTTCATCAAATAGATTACAGTGAATACACCATACATATTTACATGAACTTGATTTCCTCTATTTTTTACATGAACATATTCATCAACTTCCTTTCCTTAGTCAAGAAGGAAACCCTGTTATAAAGGAGGGCCCACTCAAGGATTGGAAGTCTCATCCCTACAATGGCATGCCTTCTAGACAAAAGAATGCAGTATCAATATTTTCCTGCATGGTGATTGCACCTTTCTAGGATTTCATCCACAAGTATTTGTAGATACATTTGTGTGGCAAGTGAATACATGGGATGCTCATAACCATGTTCATTAAGCCTTACATTTGACTAATGCCAACAACTAAGGATTGTGCACACTTTGAATAAGCACACATTCATAACACTATTTGGCACTTTAGTAGGGCATCTAATCTATAAAGAAGGTATGCTTGTTGACCCTACTAAAATAGTGTTATTTTGCAATTAAGTATTCTAGAAATAGAGCATGAATTGTGCACCTTCCTTGGGCATACAAGATACTACAAGAATTTCATTACGATCTATGCACACATTTCTATGATGTTGGAAGAATTGCTAAGTATGAACGAGCCATTCTTTTAGACTGAATGACATCAATAGGCATTTGAAAAGCTGAAAGAATACCTAGCGACAACTCTAGTTTCGCAATATCCAAACTGATACAAGCCATTCCATGTACAATTTTTTTTGACTCAAATCATGCAATTGAAACTTGCTAAATCACCAAAAAAAGGATATTGGTGCAATACTTGTGCACCTAAGAGAAGGAAGAATTAATAATTCGATCTATTTTGCCAGTGAAAATTTGACACAAGCTAAGCAAAGTTATACCACTTTGGGTATGGTATATGCATTTCAAATGTTCAAGAAAATACTTATTAGCTTCGAGATTTTTATTCTATACAAATCACCAAGCAATGAAATATCTAGTTGATAAACCACGCACGTAGGTGGATAA
This sequence comes from Sequoia sempervirens, assembly GCA_007258455.2. Taxonomy (NCBI): domain Eukaryota; kingdom Viridiplantae; phylum Streptophyta; class Pinopsida; order Cupressales; family Cupressaceae; genus Sequoia; species Sequoia sempervirens. The sequence goes on along the minus strand of VDFB02000015.1, from coordinate 227,080,320 downwards.
TCCTTTTTCAGAAATTTGATTTTAATATAGTGCTAATGTTAGGGAAATAATATAAAGGCCTACATCATCTATCTCAAATCAAAACTAGTAAAAAATCAGGCAAGTCCTTTAAGAAGGATTTACCAAATGCACAACTTTTCACATTGAAGAAGCAAATTAATGGTTAGATGAGATCAATGAAGTCTTAACAGTACGAAATGTGCCAATTCACTTTACATGTGTACAAAATAAGACAATAGCTTCCAATGCAGCCCCATATCATATGATAAATGGACATTTGTACAAAATGGGCATTGGTGAAGTGTTGCACAAACGTGAACCAAACCATGAGTGTTAAGACATATTGTGCGTGTCATGAAGACTCATCCATAGGGCACTATTAGGGAAAGATCAATACCCAAAAAATGATGCAAGAACAACTTTGGCAGCGAACCATACATAAGGATTCCTATTTGTATGTGCACTCATGTGATGCCTATCAGAGGATTGGGAAGTTGAATCACTACCAGAATTTACATGAGTGATGATGAGTCTATAGGAGACTTACGTACAAGAGCATAGCATGATAACCACATACAAAATAATTGGTTTCCTATTTATTGTGTTGATTTATTTCCTTGGTTTCCTATTTATTGTATTGATTTCTTTTGTCCCACTCGTGTGTCACTTTCCATCTCACATTAAAAAAAATTGCGCTAAGATTCAAATGAAAATACTAACATACCAATAAGGAGGAAAATGTGAAACAAAAAACAATACAAATAGAGGACAAATACGAGATTTATGTTCTCATACCTCTTTTTGTGGCTACTTTTCTCTATTCAACACTTGGTTCTGTTACTGCAAGGTCTCTGTTGGTTTGTTCTAGGCTATGTAGTGTTCGATGGACTACAATGTATAACATAGAGATGAAAAGCTTATAAATGTATAACATTTGCCTCCAATTTCATTCTCGCAGGAATCTAAAACTTAAGTTTGATAGCCGACAACTAGTAGAAACATTTTATAAACTGTAGGGGTGAGCTCCAACCCCACCCCATTTCCACCCCTCAAGTTTGCAGCCCTAAAACATAGAAGCGACTATTTTTTTGGGGAAAATTCCATTTAATCCCGTAGCAGTGTTTTTATGAATCCATGGTACCTCTTGTTCCTTCAAAATAGACCATGCAACCCCCCATGGGACCCCACAATTAAAATACCTTAGATCAAACCCCCTTGGATAGAACCCCACTAGTATTAAACCATACCTATAACAAAGTCTCCTTTACACCAATCAAAATGCTAATAAAAAACTACTTTTTATTTACCTTTTGGGGGATGAAATGAATTCATTTAAATTTTATTTTTTAAAGTATGTAGTCCTTATTATAAGCTTCCCAGAAAGTATAATTTTAAATAAATTTAATTTTATTATTATATCGATTTTTTATTTCTTGTGAATGTAGGTTTTCCACTGAAAATCAAGCTCTCTATTATGAACATGTGAAAAAAAAGTAGATTATAAAAAAAAAATTAAAAAATTGAGTGCACCAAATATTGAAGTCCTTGATCCAATAAAAAAATAATAATTTTGAGTATACGGCCATGCTATGTCTAAATTGTAATTGGTATGACTTCGAAACTTGATTAAAGAAAAAATATTCAATAAAAAACTATCTAACCAAGTGTAAGTACTAGATATTAGAGTTACAAATCTAAAATCGAAAGAATTATAATTTTATCCTTCATGGAAAAAGACTTATGCATTATACTGTGACCGTCACTTTTTAAAAATATTGTTTTTTGAAAAAAACTTAGTTTTTGAGGGAGATGGAAAATGAATTGCAATTTGATTTCAAAATTTTTGAAAAAAATATATTTAGAATCTATAGACAAAATTTCATGAAACTCTAGTTTGCATCATCTTCAAATTCCTCACGATTTAGCCGCTATAGGTGCCTGAAAGTGATGATTTAGTTAAAAATAATAATTTCAGTGTCTAGTTTTCCCAAAAATTGTAAACCACTATTGTGGGATCACCCCTATAGTCTCTCAAACTTTGTTGGAGTCTAAGATGTTTGTGCATCTCGAGAAGCCTCGACTCGGTGGACATGCCTCCTAAGACTCTCATTCACTACTCGAAGTGTGACGTACAACCCAAAAAAACTCTGGATCCTACTCCATGATGGGTGGGGACACATAGTTTGTATGAGTGTCCTACTCATAGACTAATGGGGTCACTATCCTTATAGCCACCTAATGATAGAGATCATGAAGATCTCTCACAACTCTTGCAAGATAGAAACCATAAATATAATTAGTGCACATCATGATATATATGTACACAAAATTATAACTTAAATCATAAGCATAAAGCATAACAATAAATAGAATATCATCACCTTGCTCTCTAGTAGACTATGTAAAGGTAACCTCATCATGTGCAGGGGGCATAGAGGATGTGCTAGCCTCTCCATGGTTGTAGGTGCTAGTGCCTACTGCAGCTACTAATCGTGATCTATTAATATGAATAGGAGATGGCTCTCCCCACTTGTGGCCCACTAGATCCTCACTTTCTACCTCGCCACACTCACTCATCTACTATGCCTCCTCCTCATCTTCCTCCCCATTCCCCTCACAACCATCATAGTCAAGATCTGCAATTTCTCATACAAATTTTCTATCACATCTATAAATATTTTTGCATCCTTATAGCATTTCTCCTTAGCCCTATCCTCCTCCTCATCTCCCTCATTCTAGAGTGGCCTTGTATCACCCATTGGATCATCCATCAGGAATATATGATTTGGTCATGATACCGCCACCACTCCTCATAGGCATCTTTGGTACTGACTCCATCAATATCATAGACTAGAGGAATATGATGATCTGATTACTTAGAATCATTATAGACAACATCCTTGGCAGTGAACCTTCTAGAATCACTGGGTCTCCGAACACTCTGTGTTGATCTCCTAGAAAAGGGTCATGCCCTGGGTGCTATTTGAAATTTTCCAAATTGTTGCATGACACGATCTTAGTAGAAATGTCACACTATGTAATCATGTCTGCCTATAGAAAACATATCCATCTAAAATCTCCTCATCTGCTAAGTCTCATCTAGCAATTGTAGCACAAGTTGGTAAGGCCTCCATAAGATATCATCCTCATCCAGTCGGTTGAACCAGACTCTCCAAAAATGTTAATCCTTGTACTACCATAGTTGTCACAATGGATATTTGAAGGCTTGAGGATACCCTTAGGCTATCATGCATGGAAACCCTATTGGTATGTTACATGCAATATTCTCTAGGAACCACACCTACACCAATGTACAATGTACCATACTATCCACCTCCTGAAATGCAAACCATCCAAGATCATAATATAGATGCACTTGAATGTTGTGACCCCAAGTGTACATGGTCTTGAGCTTTGTCATCCCCTGAATCATGTGTGCTAGTCCTCCCTCTAAGTGTGCTCAACCATCAGAGATAAGTACTAGTGCTACTAATACATGCAACCAGTGGGGCCTATGAGTATAGCAACATTTCTATACCAATTTGAGGCCTCACCATACCATCATGTGCTAGACCTCTGAGGTAGTACTAAATATTGTATTTCATCTCTTGGAATTACCGCTTCACTCAAAAAATGTACTCTATCACCCCAAATCGGAAATCAGAGTATGTGGTGTAAGTCCTCTAGTGCAATGGTCATATCTCTAGTAGGAAGATGAAACATGCATGTATCAGTGTTCCATCGCTCTATTAATGCCATCAACATAGGATCATGGAACCTCATGGGGGAATGAGGTACACCCAATATAATATCATAGTTTGTAGGATCTTTGTCTCCTCTGTTTAAAGAGTTGGGGGAAGGTCTCAAAGGTGGTTGATCTATCTACCACCCAGATGCTACTGCAAACAGGTAGGAATCTAACAAAAATGAAAAACTATGTCCTATAAGCATTCTAAAATATTTAATCTATACATCAACAATAAAAAATGTGTACTAAAGTTGTTCTAGTGTACTCTCCTAAAGGTCCTAGACACTTTACATTCCTTTTGGGACATTTCTCAAAGAAACAAGACACTTTGCAAAAATGTGGGACACTTCACAAATAGAAGGGACAATTTGTGAAAAAAGGGGACACTTTATGAAAAAAAATGGATGCTTTGCAAACTTTTTCTCCAAGGCCCTAAATTAACCTAGAAACATGTATAAATCATAAAATAAATGCATAAGGACAAAGGTAAGGTAGAAAATCAACTCACTTGATTATAGTGCTTGCCATGGGCCACATGATCTCGTAGGATATTCAGTCTCACTGGCCCATAGTCTCATCGACTCAACATATTTAATCTCTTCACCACATTCAAAATACAAGAAGGTAAATGAAAAAATAGCTAGAATTTACTTCACTTTTTACTCTTAATTAAGTTAAAATTAAGGTTTTTACTATATTTAGGTTAAAAATTGTCTTTCATTCAAATCAACATAATGAGTGCTAGAGAGCTTCATTTTTTATGTCATTTGTTGCATAGGAATCGTGAGTCCACTCTCATTCTCATAAAATTTCTATAATCAAATGGTATAGTGCTTGGAAATACCTTATGTTATGACCTACCTTATTCAATGTGGTTAGACTACTACCTTGATTCCACCTTTGTATAACAAGAAAAATCAAGGGGGGCATACATCTACCCTTGAATTCAATTTCTAAAAGAAGTTAGATAAAAGTATTTTTTAGATCAACTAACGAATTCATGTTGCAAGATGCGGTTCCTAACATTGTGGTTTTGTAGATAGCTATAGTGGGGGCTTCATTCTCCCGTACTATGATCAAACTTATATGTGTATCCTTTTATGAAACAAAGAGTATTGTTGGAGTCGTTTAGCTTGAATAAGCACATAAATTCATATGGGCACTAAAATGGGATCTAATTATAGTGTATAAAATTGTACACTCTTGAAAGCCACATGATTTCATACTTAATTTGGACCTATTTTGGCACCCTTGCACTAATTACCCTTTAAAATCATCATTAATAAGCCCCTAAGACCAATTATTTTGGATATTGAGGCTTATTTCAAATCAAAACCCAACAACCCACCTTAAAAAGTAAAGGTCAGACTCATTTGCCACCTTGGGTGAATGAGTCCCCTTAGGTGGGGCCCATTCACCCAAGGTGGTGAATGAGTCCCACTTGGGGTCTTTTTAAGTTTTGAGTGGGAAAATCACCTTTTTAATTAAATTTTTTGGTGGATGTCACCCTTTGAGATCTAAATAATGGTAAATTATGTGTTGATGCCTATAGGAACAAGTTTTTGACTTATTTTTATCATCTAAGAAATCCAAGCAACCATTTTCAAGAGAAAATTCAAGAGAGAAGCATCAAGAATCTTAAAGCATTCTTCCATCAGAGCATTCAAGTTTCAAAAGAAAGTAAAGTTGGAGTCTTAGAGAAACATTAAAGTGTGTTGGTAGGTCTTCAAGCTCACTTTCATTCAAGATCTAGAATTGTCAAGGGTTGATGACGCAGATTTGGGTGGTATTAAACAACTCAAACACAACTCAAGTTGATACAAACAACAATTTACTCACAAACCAAATCTTGGGTGCAACTTCTCACAACTGGTTTCTCTTCCTAGTAGGTCTACAGAACTATTTTTCTCACTTTTAACACCAAGGACTAACTCAACCGGCCAACCCTTGACACTTTCAAATAAAATTTATTCCCAACACCAACATACTACAAATCTTCAATAGGCTCCTTTGAAATACAAGCTTTAAAATAGTACTCTACTATTGTCCTAGACTGCCAAATAGGCCCATTTAACAAAGAGACTCATATTCAAACTCTTCCTAAACCGGATTTTTCATTGGTACAACACTAAAAAACCTAACAAACCACTAAATCCACAATTATTTTTGGAAGATACACTTCCTAAGTCACCTTTTCAATAAACCCTCATTTTCGACACTTTTCATGAGGTTTTATGGAAAACAACATTCCCAGCCTTTCCCTACTCGAAAAAATAAAAAAAAATATATATTTTGACCTGCACATGCTTGCAATAACCTCAAAAGTTTTTGCCACCACATTTGGTATACATTTGCATCTTTAAACCAACATATTTCACTCAAAAACCTTCATTTTTAGCATGTTTGCAACACACAAACTCACTCTAAGAACCATCCCAGCTCTTAAAACCTATATATACACTTATTACAGACCTACTAAAATATTTTCTATCCCATTGCATCGAAATATAGGCCATATAGTAGATGGATTGGCCTTTTCACATTTTGAAGACTTTTAAAAACCTTATTTTTAGGCTCACAGACTTACAGTCAAAGAAGTACCTCTCAACAACATGAATCTTTATGAATCTTCACCAAAATGGAGTAAAACTAGTATTGATTCATTTCTCCACAATATCAAGTTGACCCTTGAACAAATAGAATCTGCACGGCTTTGTGTTCTGACTACAAAGTGCAGATTTTTAAGAAAAATACAAAAATTTCTAAGTAAACACAAAATTTTAGCGAACAAGAGTTAATATTATTTAATCCCTCCTCCTTACAAATGACTACCAAGAATTTTTAACATTTTTCCCACCTTATTAAATCAGTTACAAGTAGATATTCGATTGGAGGAGCATTTAATCTCCTTTTACATGCAAAATTGCCAAATTGCACACTATTTTTAGCAACTTTTCAAAATTGACAAAATGGACCCATTAGCAACCTTGGAAGGTCTGAAAAATGAGCTTATTACACCAAAATGAACTCAAATAAACAAAAAAATTTCATATTGGCCCATCATGGCCCTATTACAATAATTTAACAACCTTGACATTTGAAATTCCTAAAATAGTGCATTTTGCAATTTTTGACTACTTTACTTAAATGACTCAAAAATCAACCTATTGTATACTAAAGGGTCTTATTAGACCTTATTTAGATAAAAATAGAGAACATCTAAAATAAAAAGACTCTAAAATCACTACTTGACATATTGACCTATATTTGAATCCTTCATGTGCTTGGGTGCACCTACACCATGCAACCCCACTGAAAAAGAACTCATGTCACATGAGTTATGCTTTACCTCTATTCCTCCAAAATATACACATGATATTTGACCTGCATATATCTTCCTTTGGTTCATATATAGTGATATTCCATCCTTGACCCTGCTTGTATTTGGACATGTCTTCATTTTTGCAGTTAGACCTGCTAGTTGTCTAATACCAGCTCCTTTATCAAAATCTAATTGTATTCCTTCACCTATACCTACAAAAAAACATTTGCTAGTAATTATTTGAATTGACTTCCATTTTACATCATCCACTTTCTCGTATCCACCCTCAACTTTTTTTCCACCTTGTCCTTTCATCTTTGTTATTAGTCCTACTATCTTGTTAGCCTTTTGTCTCATCATACTGTCCTTATAACTCACTATACACATCGTATCATAAAAATTACAACCTACACCTACAAATACTTCATGCTTTGCAACCTTACTCTCAACTAAAGGACGCACAATGGTTCCTATCAAAAAATTATCAACCAAATTCACTATCATCTTACCTTGTGAACCTAATTCAACCTTCTTCCCAGTTGTCCCAACATTCTCAAGCTTTGAACTAACTATAACACCCATCCTTTTATCTTCTTTCACAATATCTATAGGTTCTTTCTTCCCACACATGATTACATTTTCCTTACCTTTTTCATCTTCCAAAAATGGAGTCAAAACAATTGTACTTCCATCTTTCTCTATAGTGTATGTCTTTTCTCTCCCATCATACAATACATGCTTGTCAAACTTCTAAGGCCTACCTAGGAGTAAGTGGCAACAATCCATGGGCATGATATCACATACTACCTTATCTTTGTAACCTCCAATTTGAAATTCAACAATAGCTTGTTCATTGACAAAAAGAGTTTATCCATCACTCAACCAAGACACATTATATGGAAATTGATGAGGAATCTTTGTAAGTTTAGTTTATTGACCATCTCACTTGAAACCATATTCTTAGTAGAGCATAAATCAATGATAACTTTACATACCTTTCTTGCACTTACATGTAGTCTTGAAGAGATTCTTTCTTTGCAATGGCTCTATCACCTTGGATGCCTTCAATATGGTCCTCCTCATCATCAAAGCTTCACCTATTTTAGGAGTAGCAATATGGGTTGAAGAATTGGTACTTTCACACTCCTCTTCTTGTATTATTTTTTCCCTCCTTTCAGTCGTCTTTTCACCTCCACTTGATGAAGTACCAAACTTTTCTAGGAAAATGTTTCCAAGAAGGATGACCAAATTCATTGTAGTTATAGCATCTTCCTACAAAAAAAATTGAGTTTCTACCACCATTAAACCTACCTCTACTGCCTTTAAAACCTCCTCTTGCATTAGCACCTTGCTCTTTACCTTCACTTGCTTCTTCTTGTTCCTAATTTGGTTGCTTTGATGTAGGGATTGATCCTCTCCCTCTTGTACTATTACCTCTTCCTCTAACATATTTTTATTGTCTTATTTTGATCTTTTCCTCCACCCTAATAGCCAATTGAAAAAACTCTTGAAAATTCTTTGGGTTAGCAACAACCAATTCATCTTGTATGTTGAATCTAAGGCCACCTAGATATATAGACACTTTTCCAACTTCATCTTGATTTCTTCTTGATCTTATACTTATTTTGTAAAATTCATCTGTATAGGTATTGACATCTAGATCCTTTTGTATCAATCCTTGTAATCTTTTATACCATTGAACTTCATAGTCTTTGGGAAAAAACTTACCTTTAAGTTTTTGTACCGTCTTGTCCCAAGAAACTAGTCTTGACATGCATTTCTTTCTCCTTTCTACTTGCTCATAGTCCCACCATAGAAGAGTATGACCTTTGAGTTTTGTCTTTTCCACCTTCACCTTTTGTTCATCTAAAATTTCTTCACTTTCAAAATGGTTGTCCATAGTTGTAATCTAGTCAAGCAATGTTTCCTCATTTTAATTTCCACCATTTATAAGTACATCAACCTTTACCTTCATTTAATCACCTTTAACTTCCTTGAGCAACTTTTCCATCCTTTGGTCTTGAAGGTCTAATTCCTCATCAACATCTTTGTACTCTTCACCTTCTTCCATTGTTTCACTTTCATCATTCTCATCTCTTCTTTTCTTTGTCTCAAAGGTAGAAATCATTTTCAACACTGCATTGTGTCACTCTAAAAGCTTTTCATTTTCCTCCTTCAGTTCCTACAACTCTCTAGAAACACCAACACACTTCGGAGGCATCCTTACGAACTTTTTTTTTCACTTGCAAAATTCAGCCAAATCACCTATCAAATATCTAGTAACTAGGCTCTGATACCAATTGTTGCAAACCTAGGTGGTATTAAACAACTCAGACAAAACTCAAGTTGATACAAACAATAATTTACTCACAAACCCTATTTTGGGTGCAACTTTTCACAACTAGTTTCTCTTCCTAGTAGGTCTGAAAACCTATTTTTCTCACTTTTCACACCAAGGTCTAACTCAACCAGCCAACCCTTGACACTTTCAAATACCCTTTATGCCCAAAACCAATATATTACAAATCTTTAATAGGCTCCTTTGAAACACAAGCTTCAAAATAACACTCTACTGCTGTCCTAAACCCCCAAATAAGCCCATTTTACAAAGAGACTCATATTCAAACTCTTGCCAAACCTTATTTTTCATACAGAACTAAACAGCCTACCAAAACCATCAAATCTACAATTAGTTTTGGAAGATACACTTTGTAAGTCACATTTTCAATAAACCCTCATTTTGGGCACTTTTCATGAGGTTTTTATGGAAAAAAATATTCTCATCCTTTCTGTACTCTAAAATCTCACCAAAAAAATCTATTTGGACCTAAAAAATATTGTAATAACCTCAAAATATGCTGCCCCCACATTTGGTATACATTTGCATCTTTAAACCAACATATTTCACTCAAAAACCTTCATTTTTAGCATGCTTGCAACACACAAACTCACTCTCAGAACCATAAAAACTCTTAAAACCTATATAGGAACTTATTACAGACCTACTAACATCTATTATAGGCCATTCCATCAAACCGCAAGCTGTACAGTAGATGGAATAGCCTTTTCACATTTTGAAGACTTTTAAAAACCTTATTTTCAGGCTCACAGACCTGCAGTCAAAGAATTATCTCTAAGTAGCATGAATCTTTATGAATATTCACCAAAATAGAGTCAAACCAATCTTGATTCCTTCCTAAAAAATATAAATTCAACCCTTGAACAAATAGAATTTGTACGAATTTGTGTTCTGATTGTAAAGTACAGATTTTTAAGAAAAATACAGAAATTTCTGAGTAAACACAAAATTTTAGCTAACATGAGTCAATATTACTCAATCCCTCCTTAAAAATGACTACCAATATTTTTTAACATTTTTCCCACCTCATTACATTAGTTACAAGTATAAATTTGAATGGAGGAGCATTTAATCTCCGTTTACATGCAAAATTGCCAAGTTGCACACTATTTTTAACAACTTTTCAAAACTGACAAAATAGACCCACTACCTTGGAATGTCTAAAAAAAACCTTATTACACCAACATGCACTCTAATAAACCAAAAATTTATATATTGGTCGATCATGGTCCTATTACAACCATTTAACAACCTTGACATTTGAAATTCCTAAAATAGGGCATTTTGCAATTTTTGACTCCTTTACTCAAATGACTCAAAAATTAACCTATTGTATAGTAAATGGTATTATTAGACCTTATTTAGAGAAAAATAGACCATATCTAAAACAAAAATACTCTAACATCGCTACTTGATATATTGACCTATATTTGAAGCCTTCATATGCTTCGGTGCACCTGGACCAGTTGATCATGGTTGTCTATGGTGAATCATGATGTATTCTAGGTTGGGGAGATCCAACTAGCCATCAATCCAAGCCGAAGGACTTGTTTCCTAATTGATTCCATCTCCATTATCACTCTTCTCTCAGCCTAAGGAAGGAACAAGAATTATTGAGGCTCATTTGGGTGATTAGAGATCTCTCAAAGTGAGTCATTGATTGTCATATTTTAATTTATGCATCTCATTCTTACACATTAAAATAGGGTTACATAATTTTCAGATTTATTCGTCTTAGACACACTTAAGGCTAAGGTTTATGTTCACATTTACATTCAAGTTCCATTGTTTTCATCAAGGTTTAATTACCAAACTAGTGGTTTGACCAAGGCAAACCCTCGATAAGAAAATCAAGTCTATTTTTTTTTACAAGTATTTTCTTAGATTTGGATCTAGGAATTAGTTTCGAAGAAAATAGCAGGTGTTGAAGTGCAGATCTAAATTTTGAATTCTTGAAAAAGTGAAATAGGAATGATTTTCCACATGTGGTGAATGAGTCCCACTACAAGTGTTTGTTAGAATTGTTTGCAGATTCAAATACCTTTTTTCCTAATATTGCTCCCTATGTAGAAATATAATCTGGGACTGATTCGCCTAGATTGGAAAATGAGTCCTAGTAGGTAAAAAGTTTATATTTTTCAGCATTTATGAGTTCATCTAGGTCTGCTTCATATTTTCCAACTACACACTTTTCTTTCTATAGATTATGTTTTGTTTCATTCACATTTTTAGGTCATTTATTGGAGGTTTGCATTGAATTAGGGTTTTTCTTTACATCTTGCATTTCAACTTACATTGTATTTTTCTTTCCATGTTCTTACTTGGTGATGAACGCATCATTAGTGTGTATCTAGCCCTTAGGAAAACCCTCTTGCAATATATATTTCTCCTTTTCTTTGAGATATCAAGGGTTATCCTTGAATTTTAGTTGGAGAAAAGTGGTGTTCTATGTCCTAAACCATAAAACATCCATTTTTTAACTTAAAAAAAATATGTTGCAACTCACCAAACCTTAGAAATAAAGTGTTGCAAACATGTATGAAATGGATAGAATGGATGTAGATCTTAAATATTTCTTGAATGTAATAGATCTTTAATTAAATGCTTGCTTAAATAATGAAACCTTACATCACAAATGCTAGCAAAAAAACAAACACGATGCATGATGACTTTGACATGATGCTTGATACTTGAATAATACTCCAAAGCACTTAATAATTATCTCTTGAATTCTCTTGAATTCTCTTGTAAATGCTTGAATACTCTAATGCATGAATATTTGAAATCTTAAGTCACTTGATTGCCTTTTGGGATGAAAATGAATGAAATAACCTTGTATTTATACTTGTTTATGCCAAATTTCCCAAAATTACAATAGTATAAGCTGACATCAGATATAGGAGAATAAAATCCCACCAAGAAGTTGAATTTAATTTAATTTTAATCCACATAGGACTCATATTCCCAAGGTAGCATATGAGTCCCATTAGGCTAGTCTTTGCAACACATTTTTCATGAAATGCTTAGATTCATGTGAAATATGGATAAGGTCCTTGAAACTTAGGTTGGAACCATACGCCCAAGGTGGTGTATGAGTCCCAAGTCACTAAATCTGGTCCATACAATCCAAAAACACTTGAATCATGATTGGATGTCGATTAATGTCGAGATTAATCTTAGAAAGATGCATTAATTAAGGTTTGTGGATAAAAAATTAGACAAATTCAGGCATAAAGAAGTCCCATTAATTAATAAAACTCTAGATTAGAGTGAAAGTGTTGTAAAACACTTTACAACACCTTAAATAAGGTTCAATCAAGTCCATTTAGTTTACGAGGGCCTAAGACCTAATGTGAATTCCTTAAACACATTACAACACTAAATCGAGGCAACATTAAGCTCAATTTGACAAGGAGGGCCTAAAAAAGAATGAGAATGTAAAGGGGTACTTTTTATTTTGCCATATTTAGCCCTCACATTAGTGAGAGGATGAACTTGCTTCAAACTCACACTAAAGTAGACAAAATCACATCAAGAGGGGTCCAAGTGTACCAATGTCTGTAAAATAGGATGACAATGACCAAGAGGGATGATCAAGCCCCTAGGATTACAATCTTATGGAAAACCAACATAAGCACAAAAGAACACACATAAAAATGATATAAGGAAAAATAACAAGGCATAAACATACACTTCCAAAGACAAAGAGAAAAGAAAAATAAAACAAAAATGAGGTGGATCAAGCTTCAACCATTTGTCCATTACGATGTGGATCATATCTAGGATGTTTGTCAAAAAATGCATTCTTACTTTGGGGCAATGAAACTATAGGTTGTCCACTAGGTGGGTATTTAAAGAGGTGAGACACATACACATGCGGTTGGTGTGTACACTCATAGACACAATCAAGTGGCTATGGGAAAGTCATGCCTATGTTCGGTTTCCTATTCAACTAGACCAATGATATACCTCCTGATAACTTTGGTAAGACACCACACAATAATGAAATTCAAGATTCATGAGGCAATTAAAGCTTCCTATGCTTGGAACTCATGAAAAATCAAGATGGCTCCATTGGAAAGTAAAGTGTATTATCCAAGGTGGCCATATAACCAAAATTTACAACATAGTGTAAGGAATATTCAAAGGAGTTTCATTTAGCTCATGCAATCTCTTTAACTTAGGGAACATTGTGTCTAATGTCTCCAAGATAGGACCAATCAAAGAATAAAACATTCACAACTTAGGGGATGCAGTGTGTAGCATCAAGCCACCAAGAAGAATATAATACACCAAGAGAGATCACGCTCTTGAGAGACATCACATCCAATGTTACCACAAAGTGAAAGAAACATCGTATGAAGTAAGAAGACTACACAATGAAACATGAAATGAAAAATGATAGTTCTAATGTATGCCCCCACTTTAAAGAAATTGCTAAACACCATGCTATGAGCAATCACTTTAAAGTAGCAAATGATAAATGCTAATAATAAGGACATGAAATCTTATTTGTAAAGCTCTATGCCAAGTCACTTTTTTCAAATAAAGTTGTCATGAAAAAAGAAAGAGGGTTTTCCCCAAAAAGTAAAATTCCAAACACATGAGGGATCCATGTTTGGGTTATTATGTTTTTGCTACAATATTTTTATAGAGCTCTAGAGTGTCATCATTCCCCAAATACTCATGGAACTAGAAGAATGACACAAAGAGAATGAAAATAAAGAAAAATCCTTTTGTGTCAACATGGAAGAGACATGAATGTCTTAATACCTTGTGTCATCTCCAAGTGGAAAAGACAATACAAATGAAATGGGAAAAAGGGAAAGATTTTGGGTCAGCATGGAAGAGACATGAATTTATTGACCCCTTGCGTCATCCCAAAAAGAAAAAAATAAGGCAAATGAAAAGATAAAAGATTTACGATATAGAGAAGAATGTAGATACAAATAGAGGAATATCACAAAGAGAGAGAGAGATAGAGACATAAAATAGAATAGTACAGGGGATCACATTATGTACATCCAATCACAGACAAAACATGAAAGGAAGAAAATGAAAAATACTAGTAAGGTGCATGCGATTCAACCTATTAGAAGATATTTCACATCCCAATCATGTTCATTGTATATAGGAGGAAGACAACTAGACAAAGGGACAATATCAAGTTCTGAACTAGGACCATTACCAAGTTGGACAATCTTCATAGGACAATTGTCATTTAAGATCATAAAATAGGTAAACAATCTATTCAATTCATTAGGCACCTCCGAGAGTCAATTTTAGCAATCTCATCATCATCTAAATTAATCACAATAGGTGTAATGATAATGTTGAAAGAAGGGTTTGGATCTTGTTGATGTATAGTGTTGGAAATATGTGCCTCAATCCCACAAGCTGAAACCTCTGAAAGGGCCAAGTTGGTGTGACATCTTTTGTGTCTAGCCGACTAGCAGTTTGAATCTTGTTGAACAGTTCAGGTCGCTATGACCTTGATTCAGTCTCACCGAATGATCCTATCGCTATGACATGTTGTGTTCGGTGTGACCTCCTACCGAGTTGAGATCTTTGGCCAATGGGCCATTCATATCGTATATCAAGGAGACCCTTGGCCAAAAGGCTTAGTTTGGTGTGAAGTCCCAGTGATAGCTAAAGTCTTGCCAATAGTGTTTTCTGTTGAAGCCTTCGGGGAGAGTCTTGGGTGTTCGTTAAGAATTCTTACCGATACGAATGTCTCACCAATAGTATTCACTCAGGGTAACCCAAAGGTATCGGGAAGAAGTCTCAGTGACTGATGAAGGTCTCACCGATGGGGATACACATGGAGTCTTTGCGGTGACACAAAGACTTTGGTATGAAGTCTTAGCGATGGATAGAAGTCTTGCCAACTGTTGTTTGGTGCTCTGTATGACTTAAGTCTTTGGAGTAATGTCTCAGCAATAGCGATATGTCTTAGTGATAGATGAGCACTTCAAAGTAAATTTACACCTTGGTATGATCTCCTAGCAAAAGCGGTATGTCTTGGCGAATGTTGAACATTTCAGTGTAACCCTTAATAACTCGGTATGATCTCTCAGTGAAAGAAAATTGTCTCACCAAATTTAGAACTCATGTCTGTGTGACTTTGAAGCTTCAGTATGATGTTGCACTGATAGCAATAAGTCTTCGCGATAGTGATACATGTGATGATCATCAATATGAGGTCTTGGTGACATGGTGAAGTCTGAGCGATAGCTCTTTGGAATCAATGTAATATCTTGGCAATAAGGATGACTCTTGGTGACATCGATGGTTAAGTCTTGTGGCATCGAGGAGACACGATTAGAGTCTCACCGACATGCCAACACAGGTTGATCACTTTTACCGAGAGAAGACCATCCTACATGGTGAGTCTACGGCCAATTAGAGAAGCCAAATGGGAACTGCTAGTAGTTGGACTATTGCAGCCGTTACTAAGAGGAAGCTTGATAGACAACGATGACATGGTTATACTCGGTGATTGTAGATTATGATGGGTTTGATGGATCGATGGATTGCTGGGTGATTGTATGATCAGTGGATGAATTCTATTTTGTGAAGACTGTAACGTGAATGTTCTGTAACAAGGTTGTTCATGGTGAATGTTGCTGTAAAATGACATCAGAAAGATAAGTATGATATTTGTATGTAATCTACATTACTATAAAACAAAGAAATTTCTCTTGGTGTGGTGGGTTTTTCTCTTGTAAGGGTTTTCCCACGTAAATCTAGTGTTCATATGTGTTCAATGTCAAATACTTTGTTTCTGTTATTGCTTTCAAGTGCATCTTAATTTGACTATAATTGTAAAATTTAAAAGTGTCTCTGTGTTCTTCCCTAAGGTTTTGACGTTAGGAGAGTTGTTTCCGCATCTAGCTTTCCTTACAAGTGGTATCAGAGCCTGGCCAATTGTGTTATCCTTGTGGGTACATTGGGTTTTTTGAGTCATTTCAGTTCAGTGGGAGTCTTGTAGAAGTTTGCGAATTCAAATTACAGATTGAGATGGTTAGCACATTAGGAAAGATTGAAATATAGAAGTTCAATGGCAGCAATTTTGAGTTGTGGAAACTCAAAATGGAGGATCTTTTAGTGGATCATGATCTGTGGTTTGCTGTGTCTAGAACTAAACCTATAGGCATGAAGCAAGAATATTGGGACCTTGCAGATAGAAATTCTAAGGGGCTGATAAGGCTTTGTTTGGCAGACTTTGTTCTTCTGAATGTACATGAAGAGAAGTCTGCATCTTCCTTGTGGAAGAGACTGGCATCTATTTATCAGGGGAAGTCCTTGGTGAATAAATTGTTCCTAAGGAAGAAGTTGTACACTTTGAGAATGCAGGAAGCAGGGTTTGTAGCTGATCATTTGAACACATTCAACATGTTGATTACACAATTAACTTTTGTTGGTGTAAATACTGATGAACAGGATCATTGTATGCTTCTATTGTGTTCTTTGCCAGACTCTTGGGATCACCTGGTGATGGCTATTGGGAGTACAACATCAAATTTGAAGATGGAAGATGTTTCTTCTTTGTTATTAGAAGAGATGAGAAGAAAATCTTCTGAGATGGAAAAGGAGGCTCTTTCTATTAGAGGAAGATTGAAAGAGAAAGGAAAGAAGAAGGACAAGAAATCTAAATCAAAATTAGAGGGGAGATCAAAGTCTCCTAGAAAGAATTCCAAGGTGAAGTGCTGGAACTGTGGGAAACCTAGTCATGTTTGAAAGTATTGTAAAGAGGAGAAAAAGAAGAAGAAGAAGAAGAATTTTGATAATTAGTCTTCTCAGAGTGATGCAGATGCCTTCATTGCAGCTTTGGCTACATAGGCATCAGATGATGTTTGGTTGATTGATTCAGGGGCATCTTTCCACAGGACATCTCATAGAGACTGGTTTACGAGGTATGAAGAATACAATGGTGGAAATGTGTACTTAGCAAGTGATTCAACTTTGGAGATTGTTGGTTGTGGAAGAGTCAAAATCCAATTCCCTGATGGAAGAGTGAAGGGAATCAAGGATGTAATGCATATACCAGGTCTGGCTCAAAACTTACTTTCTGTTAGTAAGTTGAATGATATTAGAGTGCAAGTCACATTCTCTAGAAATGGCTACAAGATGATTAGAGGCTCAATGGTGCTAGCAAGGGGTGTTCATATTGCTATCTTGTATAAGCTTGATGCACATGTTGTTCAATGTAATAGTGTATGTGTAAAGTCATGGAAAGCTACTCATGGAGAAAAGAATGTAAAAATTATTGATTCTGTAAACTCTATGGAAGTTAAACTTCTAGCAGAAAAGAGTATGCTCTGGCATCATAGGCTAGGCCACATTGGAGAAAAAGGTTTAAAAACCTTGAAGAATAAAAACCTGGTTGAGGGACTTGAAGATTGTAGCCTTGAATTTGAATTCTGTGAACATTGTATATATGGAAAGCAACACCATGTTTCTTTTTATTCCAATCCTCGTAAATCTTTGGGTTTGCTAGATTATATTCAGTCTAATGTATTTGGTCCAGTGAATGTTCCTTCTTTGTCTAAGTCAAGGTACTATGTATCGTTCATTGATGATTATTCGAGAAGAACATTCATTTATTTTTTGAAAATTAAATCATAAGTATTTAGTCGTTTTAAGGAATTTAAGAACCTTGTAGAAAATTAGACAGGAAGAAAAATCAAATGTTTAAGGACTGATAATGGTGGTGAATTTTGTTTTGATGATTTCAAGAGGTATTGTAAAGACCATGGAATTAAGAGACATAAGACTACACCTTATACTCCACAACAAAATGGAGTTGCATAATGGTTCAATAGGACAATGATGGAGAGAGCACAAAGTATGCTGAGTAGTGCCGGATTGGAGGAGAAGTTCTGGGCTGAGGCTGTTGCTACTACTTGTTACTTGATTAATCATTTTCCAATTTTTTTTCTTTTTGAGAAAACACCATTGGAAGCGTGGTTTGGTAAGAAGCCCTATTTAAGACATATTCGTGTTTTTGGCTATGAGGCATATGCATATGTGCCAGATGTGAAAAGATCTAAATTGAGAACAAGGTTGTCAAATGTATTTTGATTGGCTATAGTACTGGCATAAAAGGATACAAGCTTTGGAATCTTTATACAGAGAAGGTTATAAACAATAGAAGTGTAATCTTTCATGACCTGAAGCCTTCTACCTTGGATCTGTAGTTAGAGATAGTAAAAAAAAAACGGATATAGTTGATATTCCTCCTACACCACAGAAAAAGGAATTCAAAATTCAAAATGTACTTGAAACTAAGGAGAGCTCAAGCACTTCTAAAAGTTTAGAAGGAGAAGAACCTCAGCCTTAGCAATTGAGGAGGTCAACTCATGAAAGAAAACAACCTGATAGGTATGGGTTCTCTTTGATAGATTCTACTTGTTCATATTCTTTGATTTCTAGCACTAATGAGCCTAGGACTATAAAAGTGGCAATTAAAATGTCTGATTCAGACTCTTGGTTGGAAGCCATGAATGAAGAAATGGAATCATTAAAAAAGAATGACACTTGGAGTTTGGTGCTCTTGCCTAAAGGAAGAAAAGTTGTGGGCTGCAAATGGGTATTCAAATAGAAGATTGGTCTGGATGGCAGTGTGGAAAAATACAAGGCAAGATTGGTTGCAAAAGGTTATTCCCAGGTAGAGGGAATTGATTATCGAGAAATTTTTTCTCCTATAGCTAAGCTGACATCTATCAGATTTCTTTTGTCACTTGTAGCAGCGTATGACTTAGAGGTGGAACAGATGGATGTGAAGACGACATTTCTTCATGGTGATCTTGAAGAAGAGATTTACATGTCCCAGCCTAAGCACTTTGTGGATAAAGGTAAAGAGAAACTGGTTTGCAAGTTAAAAAAGTCTCTGTATGGGTTAAAGCAGACACCTAGAATGTGGTACTAGAAATTTGATACTTTTGTATTGTCTTTGGGATTTGTAAGATCAAAATTTGATCATTGTGTCTATTACAAAGCTGAAAGTGATCAAGTTCTTATTATTGCTCTCTATATTGATGATTTCTGATCTTAAGTCTTAGTTGTCTGCTAAGTTTGAAATGAAAGATCTTGGTCCAACAAGGTATATTCTAGGGATGGAGATAACCAAGGACAAGAATAATAGAAAAATTTGGCTCAGTCAGAGTAAGTATATCAAGACTATTCTAGAGAGATTTTGCATGAATGATTGCAAGTAGCTAATTGTTCCATTCTTGCAAGGAACAAAGCTATCTATTGAAGATTGTCCAAAATCTCCTACTGAGATGGAGGACATGACCAGTGTGGTTGGCAGTCTCATGTATGCAATGGGAGTTCTTAGTCGGTTTATGGCTAATCCTAGAAGGACACATTGGGATGTTGTAAAGAGAGTTTTTAGATATTTGAAGGGAATTTCAGAGTTTGCTTTGTATTACCATGGGAACCTAGTTGAATCACAGAGGACTCTCAGTATTCGAGGCTATGTGGATTCTGATTGGGTAGGGGACATTGATAGCAGGAGGTCCACCAGTGGATATACTTTCATGTTGAATGGTGGTGCAGTGAGTTGGATGAGTAAGTGGCAGGCTGTAGTCACTTTTTCCACTATAGAGGTTGAATACATGGCAGCTACACATGCTTGTAAAGAAGTAGTTTGGTTAAAACGTTTGTGTTCTAACATTGGTTTTGATGCAGGGAAAATAACTATTTTTTGTGACAGTCAGAGTGCAATTTGTCTCAAAAAGAATTCTACTTTCCATGCCAGGAAACATATAGATGTACAGTATCACTTTGTACAAGATATGGTGGAGGATGGAAAGGTCAGTTTGGAAAAATTTTATACTCTGAAGAATGTTGCAGATGCATTGACAGAGCCAGTGAGCACAGACAAGTTTAGGTTGTGTGCCATTTCGATGGTCCTTAGTGCCCATGATTTTCAGTAGGTCCATTGTAACCTGGAGGTGTCTTTGTGATCTTCGTCAAGTGGGAGATTGTTGGAAATATGTGCCTCAATCCCATAGGCTAAAACCTCTAAAAGGGCCAAGTCGGTGTGACATCTTTTGTGTCTGGCCGACTAGTAGTTTGAATCTTGTTGAACAGTTCAGGTCGCTGTGACGTTGATTCAGTCTCATTGAATGATCCTATTGCTATGACATGTTGTGTTCGGTGTGACCTCCTACCAAGTTGAGATCTTTGGCCGACAGGCCATTCATATCGTATATCGAGGAGACCCTTGGCCGAAAGGCTTAGTTCGGTGTGAAGTCCCAGCGATAGCTAAACTCTTGTCGATAGTGTTTTCTGTTGAAGTCTTCGGGGAGAGTCTTGGGTGTTTGGTAAGAATTCTTACTGATAGGAATGTCTCACCAACAGTATTCACTCGAGGTAACCCAAAGGTATCGGGAAGAAGTCTTAGCGACTAATGAAGGTCTCGCCGATGGGGATAAACATGGAGTCTTCGCGGTGACACAAAGACTTCAGTATGAAGTCTTAGCAATGGACAAAAGTCTTGCCAACTGTTGTTTGGTGCTCGGTATGACTTAAGCCTTTGGAGTATCATCTCAACAATAGTGATATGTCTTGGTGATAGATGAGCACTTTAGAGTAACTTTAAACATCGGTATGTCTTGGTGAATGTTGAACATTTCAGTATAACCCTTAATGACTCGGTATGATCTCTCAGCAAAAGATGATTGTCTCACCAAATGTAAAACTCATGTCTATGTGACTTTGAAGCTTCGGTATGATGTTTCACCAATAGCAATAAGTCTTGGTGATAGTGATACATGTGATGATCATCGATATGAGGTCTTGGTGACATGGCAAATTTTGAGCAATAGCTCTCTGGACTCGATGTAATATCTTGGCAATAAGGATGACTCTTGGCGACATCGATGGTTAAGTCTTGTGGCATCGGGGAGACATGGTTAGTGTCTCAATGACATGCCAACACAGGTTGATTGCTTTGACCGAGAGAAGACCATCCTACATGGTGAGTCTATAGCCAATTAGAGAAGCCGAATGGGAACTGCTAGCAGTTGGATTGTTGCGGCCGTTATTGAGAGGAAGCTTGAAAAACAGGGGTGACATGGTTATACTCAGTGATTGCAGATTGTGATGGGTTAGATGGATTGACGGATTGCTGGGTGATTGTATGATTAGTGGATGAATTCTATTTTGTGAATATTGTAACGTGAATGTTCTGTAAGAAGGTTGTTCATGGTGAATGCTACTATAAAATGAAATCAGAAAGATAAGTCTGATATTTGTATGTAATATCCATTACTATAATACAAAGTAATTTCTCTTGGTGTGGTGGTTTTTCTCCCATAAGGGTTTTCCCACGTAAATCTGGTGTTCATATCTGTTTTTCAAATACTCTGTTTCTATTATTGCTTTCAACTGCATCTTAATTTGACTGTAATTGTAAAATTTAAAAGTGTCTTTGCATTCTTCCCTGAGGTTTTGATGTTAGGAGAGTTGTTTCCGCATCTAGCTTTCCTTACATATAGGATATTATTGTTTTAGTGAGGGAGACTTATCATGCATTACTTTAGTCAAGTTTGGGTTTTTATTTTCTTTCTTTGTTTATTTTTTAATCCTTCAAGCAAGAGCACAACACCTACACGTATGCAATTGCACATGTCTATTTCTTTTATTATGGTTATCAAGTTGCATTTGTGTAGGAGTGGGTTTATCAACCATAGTTTTATTTTCTTCCCTACTGGGAGGAACAAAAGGAACCATGGAAGGTTTTTCAACAACTTTCTCTTTTGCTTTATAAATTTTCTTTAACTTAGGAGGTATGATGGTACTATTTTTGTTATCTCTGGTATTTTATAGGAAATAGGAAAATGATCAATCTTGGGTTGGTCTTGGTTGTTTGAAATTTCTTTAGGTTCAATCATGGTTTCATCAAGGATGGTAGGCTCAGTCATAGGTTGAGGCATGTTTGTAAGGGATAGTTTTTGTATACATTTTTCCTTAAACTTTTAATTGGATTTGAAAAATAAGTCTTAACAAGGTTTACTAGGTTCCATAGGCTTGAGTGAAATGAAATCTAATGAAAATTTCCCTTGGAAGGACAAAATATTAAAGCCACTCTTATGCACAGTAAATATTTCATTATCAAAAGGGAAACTTTAAGTATTTATGCACAACCAACATAATTGCTTCCATGGAGCGTAGCCATGGGTGACCAATCTTCACACATAATTGATTTGATGTTGATATGATGGAGAATGAGACATAAAAAAAAATCCATCATATTTGTAGAGGTATGATCTGTATTTAAAGGTTTTACAAAATAATTTGCACTTAATTCTAATTATATATTTTCTTGATTGTAAGAAAAAATGCATGATTATGTACATTAACTGTTGAAATTACATAATTGAGTTCACTTAAGTCATTACAAAAATTAATGAAACATTAAATAATTGCTTAAATGTCACAAATAAAAACTCGAAGAAGAAATTAAAGTGTTGGAAGGAAACATAGAAAGAATAGAGAGATACAACAAGAAATTTGATAATGAAGTTCACCCATATGTTTTGGCTATGTCTCTAAGTCCACTTCTCAATGAGGAACCCCTTTATTAATGATGCGAAGATTTAACTACTTCTATACACCATCCAAGCTTTAGACCTCATTATAATTTCTCTCATTGTCTCTCTCGACACCTAAAAAATCCTCTTTATTCTTCTTTACTTTCATCAATGGGGTAGGCTTCAAATGCCTTAAAATCCCAATTACAATTAAAGAAATACACAAATACAAGTCTCTGTGTTTATATCAATCTCAAAAAATCCTTTGATTAATTTCCTCCCAAAAAAATGTATTGCCTTAACAAGAGAAAAATCCCCCTTTATAATACATATACATATGCCAATAAGGGGTTTCTTTATATTTGTCCTAAGGCCACCCCTTAATTTTCTCCTTATTTTATGGTCTACATAAAATAAAACAATTCTTATGTTTATTTAACATTTATATAATGGGAGGAGCTCTCGTTATATCTCGTACAAGGCGTGTGGTGCAGGATGATTTTAAGGCAAGGTCATGGGATCAAATCCCACCAATTCCTCTTTGTTTAAATATTAGACCAAACACTTTTTCTTTAATAAATGTGTTTTAATCTTTATTTTATCACTTATTTGGTCCATGTTAGTACCAACTCATTGCTCCTACCACATCATCTGCCATGTGTCCTATCAAGTGTCAAGCTTTGGTGATGTCACATCATCACTTTGGTCAAGTTTGACTGCAACTTTGGCTGGTCATAACTTCCACATACAAACACAGACTTGGTCCTTTCAAAAAGTGTCGAAAAGCTCTTTCCAAGCTCTATGACTTGGAACAATTCATTTCCCTTTTTGAGATGATCAATTTTTCTGACCTAGCATCTTCATTTGGAATCCCTATTTTTATAAAACTTTGACTGAGCATATCTTGAGCATACAACCTTCTTTTGATGTGATTCAAGTTACATCAAGATTGTTTCAACAAGCTCTATGTGATGGTTCCAACTTCATTTGGTTCTAATGCTATGAAATTTTTATTCTTCTAGATCCTCCTAGATCATTCCTCCCAATTGAGAAGCTTTTGGACCACCAAAAGTCTATTTTTAAAGAGAATTTAAGTGAGGAGATTGTTTCCTCACTTGTCATATATCATCTGTCAATCCTACAAGAATTTTGATCATCTAACCCATCACAAACAAGATAAAGAATGAGATAGCATAGCTGATACAATCAACTAAATGTCTGATGAGCCTAAAATATGCTCATAATTTGATGATATGATAAACTTTTAAATGATTTCATTTTTGTTATTTCATGGCTGTTTAAACTTTGATGAAACCTTTTATGGGGATACCCTGTAGCAAGACACTTTTATATTCCTGCAGCCTATTGTGTTGACTTGATTGCATTTATTGCCCTGTTGACTCCCAAAAATGGCTGGTATATCGTATACAGTTTTTAAATGGTGAAGTAGATTTGAAATGTGTGATTAATGAATAGATAACATGTATGTACCATATGCCTCTTCTTGCATGTCTATTACCTTTTGTTTCGCAGGTTGTTGAATAATGATCGAGTCAAGCGCAGCTGATCTCGGCCTTCCAGTAAAGCCCATTTCCTGCACGACTTTGAGGAAGCTCCACCAAAGACTCTTTGACCGAAACCGATTTGGAAAGATTTTTAATGAAAAGTCAATCTGGAGAGAGTGGAGCGCTAGATTCTCTCTGAACCGGGTTGAACACATAAATTCATTTATGAAGTTTGTTCCTTGATTCAGGGATATACTTTACTTCCACGTCTTTCTTTGAAAAATTTAGTTAGTTAGTTGTTCTTTTATTTTAAGAATAAGATACTCCTCCTCCGTGAGAGAGTGATAAAAGAGAAATAGAATGAGTAATAGATGATTTTTAGGTAAGATAGAAACAGAGTAGCAGAGATCATGTAAGAATCAGTATGATAATGAAAGAAAGAATCTGTTTGACCAGAAGCAGAGTTTGTTGTTAGTTTTCACACCAACAAGACAATGTATTTCATTATGTTTTCATGAATAAAGATCAATGAAGTTCTGAGTTCAACATCTGTGTAATCAGTAGATGCTTGCTAAGGGGGCCCACTTAGTAAGTATCTGTAGTTAATTAGTTAGATGTTCTTTTCTGCTGATATCTAGTTAGCTTTCATCTTTTGAAGTGTTTATGCAAACTCAGTCTTACACTGCTCCTACAGCATAGAGATTCCATCCCTGTGACTGTTCCTGCAGCATAAGGCCAGTTCATGGTTTGTGCTTCAGTCGTAGCTGTTACAGTTTCTGTTTTAATCAAGCATAGTTGAGTTAAAGAATTTTGCATTACCATTCTGTAGCTTAGATAGAATTTCTTTCTAGTATGTATTTTTGCTAAGATTTGACTAAAACAAATTCCTAGTGCATATACTTTGCTGCGCCATTTAAAGTCTACGTCCCCTGGTTTGACAAGTAAATGAACGTCCACAGAAAGATATTAGTCACCTGTCAGAATGTCCAATTCCCAGGAAAGTTTCACTGTGATATTCATATCCTTTTGTGAGTGCGAGCCATTTTTGGCGCCGTTGCCGGGGATGGTGTCTAACTAGGAGTCTGACAAAGTCATTTTCAGCATTAGTTTAGTCTGTTAGTCAAAAAATTTCAAAATCTTTCAAGCTGTTATTCACCATATTGCATGCATAGAAGAAGGAGAGACGCACTGGGAAGGTTCCTCCCTGAAAATTTGTTTATTGAACTACCGTTTGACCCAGCTGATAACGAACCTGAGGAAAATCCATTTGCTCTGCTATTCCAGCACCCAGACATGGCAAATAATCCACCTCCTACATTTGAGTTTCCCATTGTTCCCCAACAAGATACTAATAATCTTAAAAACATCCCCTCTTCCTTGCTTCCAACGTTTTATGGCCTCGTCATAGAAGATCCAGAAACCTTTCTGTTTGAATTTGATGTCCTCTGTCACAGTTATGACTACAACACCGACGCTCATAAACTAAAGCTATTTCCTTCCACTTTGAAGGAGGGAGCTCTCAAATGGTTCACGAGTCTGGGAAGAGCCGTTGTAGATAGTTGGGCAGCCATGCAGACAAAATTTCTTGAAAAATATAAGGAATATTGTAAGAGTTCCAGCAAAGGTGATGACATATTTCGAATTCAGCAGAAGGAGGATGAAAGTCTGGAAGACTATATTTCAAGGTTTTTGTTTTCATTAAAAAGAAACTCAAACCATACTCTTAACGAGGACTCTCAAAAACTACTCTTTCTAAGGGGAATCAGTGATGCCTGTATTGATGCCCTGGACCTAATGGGAGGAGGTAATATAACTCAACTGCCTTGGGATGATATACAGAAGATATGCCTTAACTACTCTCGAGCAATAGTTAAGAAAGGTCGAGGTCATCATGCTTCAGTGGGGAAGTCTTCTTCTTGTGGAGTTTCCCGAATGGAGATCACAAATCTTCTATCTGATTTAAAGCAGGACATCATTAATAATATGGCTACATAATTGGATACTATGCAAGCTCAGAAAAAACATGCAAAAGCTGAGGTAGCTTTGGCTGAGTTCTGTCCCTACTGTAGACAAAAGAAGCGTGATTGCAGATGCAAGATAGTGGCTAATCTGGAAGCCAGACAACTGCCTATTGACTTCAAACCAGTGGAAGGTGATGATGATCAAGTGTTCTTTGTTGCACAAAGGAGACCATGGGCCCAAAAGCAAGGTATGCCTCAAGACCTTTTAACTTTTTTTAATCCCTATTCTAGCTATAATAACAAATGGCAACAAGCATATGGACCACCACCACCATGGAATCCGCCTCAACCAAGCTGGCCTAATTATCAAACCCCACAGTGGCAATCTCCTCAAGGAGGTTGGCAGCAGCCACAAGGTCAATGGACCCCACCTTCAGGAAATTGGCAACAAAATCCTCAATGGAGAGGTCCTCAACAATGGTAAAACTAGTTTCCTGGGTTCCTGCAATCTCCACAGCCACAACAATAGGCCCTTATGCCGCCTCCTGCAGCAACTACCACAAATCCTGGACCTCCAAAGCAAACGCCTATGCCTGCCCAGCCGTTGCCTAATCCCAATAATAAGCAACAGTAGCAGCCTCAACAGCCTGTTTATATTTCTGAGGCCAACCAATATCAAGCTTATGCCTTAAATGTTAATGACATCCATCTGAGGTCTGGAACTACTTTACCTGCTCCCAAACCACCTCTGATTACAGAAATATCTGATTCACCCTTTGAAGAATCTAATGCACTTGTTGTTTCCACTAAACACATGCCTATACCCGATACAGTTTCTATGGAACCTGTTCTGCAAAGACAAGATAAACCACCTTTTCCTCAGAGGCTACAAAGTACTGAATCTAAACTCATAGAAGAATTCACTTTTGATATACTAGATCAGCTCAAGAATGTGCAAATTCAAATCCCTTTGTTTCAGGCTATTAAAGATGTTCCCATTTTTGGAAAAGTTATTAAAGAAGCCTGTTTGAAGAAGCCTAGACGAAAGAAAATGGATCCCCAAACAATTCATGTCTTAGGGAAATTGGCTGATATAATGTTGGGAAATGTAGTCATTCAAAAGTATATTGACCCTGGAAGCCCTGTAGTACAGATACATATAAATGACCATGTTGTAAAAAATGTTTTGATTGATTTAGGAGCTGCTATTAATGTAATGACAAAAAATACTATGGACTCCTTGAATATTTCAAACATTAGGTCTACACCCACAGTTCTGTAGCTTGTAGATAGCTCCACAGTCAAACCTGATGGGATGATAGAAGATGTAATTGTCACTCTTGAATCTTGGGAGTATCATGCTAATTTTACAGTATTATTAGTTAAGGCAACTTTAGGAGGGTATCCAGTTATCCTTGGTAGGCCATGGTTAGCAACTGCTGATGCTTTTATAGGATGCTGTTCTGGAGATATGACCATTTCTGATGGGCAGTCCACAAAGAAATTGGCTTTGTATCCGCCTGCTAAACCTCAACCAGATTTGTCCCAACCTGTTTGGCTAGATGGGGGAGAAGAAACTGAAGAAGCCAATTCTTTGGCTCAATTGATGATGCTTCAAAATGATCCATTCTCTCAACTTCAAAGTGAAGATGCTTTGCTTCTTCAAATTCTGCAATTCAATCTTGATGCAGATAATTTATCTGATCCAAGTGACAGTCAGCATCAATGTTTCCTGCAGCAGCTAGATTCTGAGAGTTCATTGCTTAAACTTCCGACAATTTTTCATAACTTGCTTCCACAAGAGGTACAAACATTACCTGTTAATTCTATGAGTAATCTCATTAAGCAGATAGAATTGTCTCCAGATCATTGTTTGAATGTTAATAGCAAGTTGTCTCAGTCTCAAGAGGATGACTTATTAAAAATGCTACAAGAACAGCATAAAGCTTTTGCATGGGAATATGGGGACATGCAAGGAATAGATCCTCGAGTCTGTACTCATAGGATATATATCAAAGAAGATTGTTCACCAGTTAGACAACATCAGAGAAGAGTAAATCCAACACTTAGAGAAATAGTGAAAAATGAACTTCAAAAGTTGCTTGATGCTAGTTTTATTTACCCAATTTCTGACAGCCAATGGGTTTCTCCATTAGTCATTGTCCCCAAGAAAGGAGGAAAATGGAGAGTATGTGTAGATTACAGAGAGTTGAACAATGCCACTAAGAAAGATCATTTTCCATTACCTTTTGTAGACCAAGTACTAGATTCACTGTCTGGTAAAAGATATTTTTCCTTCTTAGATGGTTACAGTGGGTATAATCAGATAAAAATTACCCCTGAAGATCAAGACAAGACCACTTTTACCTGTCCATGGGGAACATTTGCTTATTCGGTCTTGCCTTTTGGCTTATGCAATGCACCAACAACATTTCAGAGAGCAGTAATTAGTATATTTGCTGATATATCTCATGAATGTATGGAGATTTATATGGATGATTTCACTACATATGGAGTCACATTTGAAGAAGCACTGGTGAATTTAGAAAAAGTATTAAAAGGTGTAGAGAGCAAAATTTGTCTCTAAATAGTGAAAAGTGCTTTCTAATGATGGAAGAAGGTATTGTTCTAGGTCATCATATTTCAAATAATGGAATTCAGGTTGACCCTACTAAAATTGAAGTTATTCAGAA
This sequence comes from Sequoia sempervirens, assembly GCA_007258455.2. Classification (NCBI taxonomy): domain Eukaryota; kingdom Viridiplantae; phylum Streptophyta; class Pinopsida; order Cupressales; family Cupressaceae; genus Sequoia; species Sequoia sempervirens. Next base: position 227,051,188 of record VDFB02000015.1, on the reverse strand, counting down.
TTTACAAACTCCTGCAAAACAAAAAGATGTTAGAAGTTTTCTTGGTCATGCAGGGTATTATAGAAGGTTTATAAAAGACTTTAGTAAAATTGCAGTCCACTTTATGCTTTGTTAACAAAGGATTCCCAATTTGAGTGGACCGAGGCTTGTGAAAAATCCTTCCTGCAGCTAAAGGACTTGCTTACCAAAGCCCCTGTTCTTCAAGGTCCAAAATGGAACCTACCTTTTCACATACATGCTGATGCGTCTGATTTTGGTATAGGAGCAGTTTTAAGTCAAAAAGAAAATTCAATTGAGCATGCTATCTACTTTATCAGCAAAAACCTTCAAGGTCCTAAGCTCAACTATATGTTACAGAAAAGGAATTGCTTGCGTGGTATATGCTTTGAATAAATTCAGGGCAGTATGTCATAGGTTATCAGATATTTGTCCACACTGACCATGCAGCAATCAAGTACCTGATGAACAAACCTCCATTTCTGGTAGATTGGCACGATGGCTCCTGTTGTTACAAGAATTTGATATCACAATCATTGACAAACTAGGAAGAGCTAATGTCGTAGCTGACTTTTTATCAAGACTTCAATCAGCTGCATCTGAGGAACAAGAGGTCATTGATGATAGATTTCCAGATGAACACTTGTTTTCCATTGCTGCACATACACCCTGGTATGCAGATATTGCTAATTATCTAGCAGCAAACAGAATACCAGCTCATTTTTCCCCAAAAGAAAAGAAGTTGTTGACAGAGAAAAGTTTCAACTTTACCTGGATTGCCAATTGTCTGTTTTATACTGGCCCTGATCAAGTAATGCAAGATGTGTAAGAGAAGATGAGACTTATGATATCTTGCATGCCTGCCATGATGAACCATGTGGAGGGAATTTTGCAGCAAAAAGAACAGCAATGAAAATTCTTACACCAGGGTATTATGGCCAACATTACATAAGGATGTTGTGGCCTATACAAGGAAGTGTGACAGATGCCAGCATATGGGAAGACCAAAAGTCAGATGAAATGCCACTATATCCGCAGGTAATAGTCACCCCTTTTTGATAAATGGGGGATGGATTTTGTGGGACCAATTGATCCACCATCAAATAGAAAGTCATATATTCTAGTTTGCACGGATTATGTCACAAAATGGGTCGAGGTAAAAGCTATGACTAATGCCCGAGATAACAAAGTTGCTGAATTTTTGTATGAACAAATTTTCACCAGATTTAGAGTTCCCAGAGAGCTTGTAACTGATCAAGGAGCTCAGTTTACGTCAAATCTGATCACTGCACTTATGAATGACTATAAGATCAAACACAGGAAGTCCAACCCCTATCATCCTCAAGCCAATGGTCAGGCGGAGGTAACAAACAGAGAAATTGAAGCAATCCTCACAAAGACAGTGCAGATTCATAAGAAAGACTAGAGTAATAGACTTCCTGAAGTAGTTTGGGCTTACAGAACTACATGAAAAACAACAACTGGGTTTACACCTTTTGAGTTGCTCTATGGGAAAACAGCTATGTTACCCATTGAATTTGAACATAAAACTTTGAGGACAGCTCTTGAACTCAACATGGACTTATCCGAAGCACAGAAGGACCGTCTCCTGCAGCTAAATGCTTTGGACGAAATGAGAAAAGCCGCCCTGCAGCATACAAAAGTAATCCAACAGCAGAGAAAGAGATGGCATGATCAGCACATCAAAACCAGAAAAAATTTCTGCTGGAGATTGGGCTTTGTTATATGATTCCAGGTACCAAGAAAACCAGGGTAAACTCACAACACGCTGGCTTGGCCCTATGAGGTTGAAAATGTGTTTGACAACGGAGCTGTGCAGCTAGTCACAATTGATCCAGTCGTTCAAACAAATTGCTCGTCAATACTATAAGCCACTTTCCAAGGGAAGACTTATGAAGCAAGACATTCAGTTCCTCCTCACTTCCTCTAGAAGGCTCTGGCCTTCTTCTGCAGCGTTCCTCTAATTTTCAAAAAGCATGCCCATAATAAAGGTTTTCTTTTTAAGAAAACCCCTTTTCTCCATTTAAATTTATCGCCCCCACCTCATTTCTTTATCTTCCATCCATCCATCCCATCCATCCATTTCATTCGTACATTTCATCCACCCACGTCACCCATCCACTTCATCCGTCTGCATCAACCTTAATTCAGATATCTTTCCAACTTGTTAATTCATGCAGCGCCGTCATCTTTCTTCACACGTACGTGCAATTACTAAAGTTATGCCATATCTTTTCATATCGCATATTTGATTTATTTCATTCCATTCAATTACTGCTATGCATGTATCGGTCATTATCACCCGAATCTCTACCTATTTTTTTTCCTACATGTGAGGATACATGTCATCTTTTAAGTAGGGGGCGGGGTAATTCATCGTTTGAAGCCTATCTTTTCGCCGCTGCCATAACTGCAAAATAATCTTTCTTTAATATATTTCTGGTACTTTCCAAACGTGATTGCATGACCTTCTTTAATGCATCTTTTTCTTGCAAACTACGATTAAGACTGCTTGTTTAAGAAAGTTCATTTTTGGAAAAAAAAGAAAGAAATGTGGCGGCCTGACGGAGAAAAACCAGAGCAGAAAAGGAAATAAAGAATTTGAATCTTCAGCAAGAAATTGAGTTCAACTAGAAAAACTACAGACATGGGTGGTCAGTTGGTACGACATGAACCTGTAGCTCATGAATTGTTGTTGGAAAACCCGCAGACAACCCAAGCATTTAGCCTCTGTGGATGGTTAAATTATTTTCTGAGTTTAAATGATTTTGATGAGGAGGCTACGACAGAATTTTTGAGAACACCTTCTGAAGGGGAAGCCACCGTATGGGGTCTAACAGTTGTTGCAACCGAAGACAGAATTGCTGAGGTAACTGAGATCCCAGCCGTTGGAGAAAACTTTTCTTCAGATGCTGCAGCTGCAAGGGCTGAATTTTTGATGCCTGCTGATGGACCGCTGGACATCTCCAAGCAAGGATGCAAGCGAGTGTCACTACCTCTTCCATATTCAGAGTATGCCACTTATATAATGAGGTATTTAACCTGTGAAGGCCGTTTTTCTTATCTGCATTCACATCATTTTAAATTATTAAGCCATATAAGGCATGGGTTGGCTGTGAATGTTCTGAATTTCTTGTTAAAGTTTTTAGAGCAAAGTGCCCATGGAACTCAACAGGGGAAAGATAACTCTGTCACTCATCATGGCCTTATTAAATTGCTTATTGAGCACTCTTTGAGAGACATTTCACCTCTCTCCTGGCAACAATTTTTTGCCCAAAAGAGTTTACAACCTCCACAACCCCCTAGGGTAATTACCCCACGGCCTCAAAGAAAGAAGAAAGAAATTGCATCTACTAGTGGAACAGGGCAAGGGTCATCTACTCCTGTAGCACCTTCCCCTGCAGCAGATTCTCCTACATCAACAGCTATTGATATTACCAGTTCACCATCATCCTCTGGTAGGGCAGAGCCCCCTGAACAAACAAGAAAAAGAAAAGCTACTGGAACACCCCCTGCAGCCACATCAATACCAAGAAGGGTTTCCACAAGGAAATAATTTAGGGCCTCCCCTGTTTCACTGCAACCTGAGGTGATTGTAATTTTAGAAGGATCTGTTGAATCTGAGAATGCTGCTCAGAGTTCGGTCATTCTTGAAGAAGAACAAGTAGAGACAAAAGAAGCAGGGCATAATGGGCATGAGTTGCCAAGTCTTGATGATCTGGTTAATGCTACTATGCAATTCTCGGAGGAAGCTCAGACTTCTTCACCGCAGCAACAAGAAGAATTTATCCTGCAGCAAGAACAAGAACAGGCTGAACAACTAAATGTGCCTAATGAAGTTATATTTCATCCTGCAATGTGTAAAGCCATTGTTGTGTATAGGAGGACCTTTTTAATTGAATTTCTGGAATTTGTTAAAAATAATTGGGAAACAGTTACACTGCAAACTGTGACTTTTCGACACATTGCCCAGACTGATATGCAACAAAGTCTGTGGCAAATAGAAAAGAAGAAATTGAAAAAGAAAATTGAAAATCAGAAACAGGAAATTGCTGAATTGAAAGCAAAAATGGATGAAATGCTAAAGGTAACCGGTCAAATTATGGAATGCAGACCGCCACCCAGAGTTTATGCTCTGTGCCTCAAAGAACAGTTTTTATGGTTTCAATTGATGAGAATTTCCAGAAACCAAGACCCCATAATTCATTCTGCCAAAGAATTTTATGAAGCATATCAAGCAGCCCCTAACTGGTTAAGGAATTCTCTGTGTGAATTCTATTTGCATGGCTTTTTAATACCACTTGAAACAGAATGGAATCCTCTTCCATACATTGGTGATATTCATTTGAGAGCATTCATGTCATGGGCAGCAAATGAGGTGAATTATGGCAGACAGTGGGAAACGTATGAGGAAATTGAGAAAACAGAGCCTGTCCCATTACGCTCTCAAAGTTCAAACCCACATGCAATGCTGAAAGATTGGTTTGCATTGACATATGGTATTAATAATGTTTCAGCCAGAGCAAAAATATTTGACATCAGAAAGCAAGTATATGATGAATTCCAGGCACAACAATATTCATTTTGGAGATTAGCATATACCAGAACTGAGAAAAGATGGGAAAAATTGACTGTTGGGTTAAGAAAGTCAGAACCACATGGTCCCCTCAACTTTACAGCTGCACTCAAATGAACTAGCAGATATATTCAATTGGGACTTCAAACAAGATTTGAATTGTGGCTGCCACTGACATTCAGACCCCCTGTGCTAATGTGGCCCCTGTATTCTCATCAGGCTACAAATCTTAACAGTGAATTAGAAGACCGCAGATATGAAAGGTGCCAGGATTTCAGAGGATTCTATTACAGGTTTGGACATCCATTCCAGAGTCATGCAGCCACTACTGACTTCAGAGAAATCACCAGGAAAGTTAATGCTGGAGGACCAGCATTGGGCTAAGTAGGGGGCAGTGATGAGCCTAAAATATGCTCATAATTTGATGATATGATAAACTTTTAAATGATTTCATTTTTGTTATTTCATGGCTGTTTAAACTTTGATGAAACCTTTTATGGGGATATCCTGTAGCAAGACACTTTTATATTCCTGCAACCTATTGTGTTGACTTGATTGCATTTATTGCCCTGTTGACTCCCAAAATGGCTGGTATATCGTATACAGTTTTTAAATGGTGAAGTAGATTTGAAATGTGTGATTAATGAATAGATATCGTGTATGTACCATATGCCTCTTCTTGCGCGTCTGTTACCTTTTGTTTCGCAGGTTGTTGAAGAATGATCGAGTCAAGCAGCGATTCGGCCTTGCAGTAAAGCCCATTTCCTGCACGACTTTGAGGAAGCTCCACCAAAGACTCTTTGACCGATTTGGAAAGATTTTTAATGAAAAGTCAATCTGGAGAGAGTGGAGCGCTAGATTCTCTCTGAATCGGGTTGAACACATAAATTCATTTATGAAGTTTGTTCCTTGATTCAGGGATATACTTTACTTCCACGTCTTTCTTTGATAAAGTTAGTTAGTTAGTTGTTCTTTTATTTTAAGAATAAGATACTCCTCCTGCGTGAGAGAGTGATAGAAGAGAAATAGAATGAGTAATAGATGATTTTTAGGTAAGATAGAAACAGAGTAGCAGAGATCATGTAAGAATCAGTATGATAATGAAAGACAGAATCTGTTTGACCAGAAGCAGAGTTTGTTGTTAGTTTTCACACCAACAAGACAATGTATTTCATTTGTTTTCATGAATAAAGATCGATGAAGTTCTGAGTTCAGCATCTGTGTAATCAGTAGATGCTTGCTAAGGGGGCCCACTTAGTAAGTATCTGTAGTTAATTAGTTAGATGTTCTTTTCTGCTGATATCCAGTTAGCTTTCATCTTTTGAAGTTTTTATGCAAACTCAGTCTTACACTGCTCCTGCAGCATAGAGAGTCCATCCCTGTGACTGTTCCTGCAGCATAAGGCCAGTTCATGGTTTGTGCTTCAGTCGTAGCTGTTACAGTTTCTGTTTTAATCAAGCATAGTTGAGTTAAAGAATTCTGCATTACCATTCTGTAGCTTAGATAGAATTTCTTTCCAGTATGTATTTTTGCTAAGATTTGACTAAAACAAATTCCTAGTGCATATACTTTGCTGCGCCATTTAAAGTCTACGTCCCCTGGTTTGACAAGTAAATGAACGTCCACAGAAAGATATTAGTCACCTGTCGGAATGTCCAATTCCCAGGAAAGTTTCACTATGATATTCATATCCTTTTGTGAGTGCGAGCCAATGTCCATTAATATTCATTAACACATCTACTATCCACATAGAACTAACTAGTAGAATGACAAGCATCAACATTGAATAAACTGATGTCAAGGAAAAAATATCAACATGTTGGATCTCTTGAACAAGAACATCATTAGAAAATGAATCATTCAAACCCTTTTTCACCTTAGGCTGAAGGCTTGAATGTGCTTGCAACTGATCCTTACATTGTGTTATTTGTGACCCTTCATCAAAGATTACTTCATCTTTATGCTTAGTATCACTAGCTATTACAGACATAAGGGTTAATGTCTTTCTTTCTTTTACAACCATTTTCAAATTCCCTATGTTTACAATAGATCTATCACTCTTCATGTGATTATTTTTTACAATGAATTCAATTTTATCTTTAAGCATATGATACCTATTATGTTCCCTATAGAATATGGTCTTCTTGTCATACAAGTAAGGACTTCCTAATACCATCCCACAAATGTCAAGTGAAATTACATCTAACTCTACCTTATCTACAAACTTGGATGTGATTGCAAATTAGATTTTACATTATCTTGACACATATAACTAAGCATTATCATGCACCCAACCCAATGGATACGGTTTTGGATGAGGTGTTTTTTTTAATACCAATTTCTCAACAACTTGTTCAAAGATTAAGTTCACTTGTGATCCACTATCTATGAGTGTATCAATTTTACTTTGTTTTAAAATATTCCTTATATGAAATAATTCATTCCTTTTACTTTCAATAGGGATATCATTATTATTTGTAGAAGAAGAATGGGAACTAGTAATAGCAACAAGAATGATACCTTTGATACTCACAAATCATATCTTGGTCACATCATCATAACCTGATTCGATGTCTTGCATGATAACTATAGTATTTTTCTTACCCTTTCGATCCTTGAACCACTTTGGTTTTTGATCAGGATGTAGTTTCCAACATTTTGCATCTTCGTGCCCTTTCTTCTTATAGTGTGAGCAATAAGGCTTTTCCTCCTCTTTCTTCACATAAGTTTTTCGTTGCATTTTCTTCATCCCTTTCTTGTTTTCTTTATGCTTACCGGATTCCATTAAGAAACTATTCTTCATGCCTGTTTCAAGATGAATAGACTACACACTAACTTCTTCAAGGTTATTTGGATTGAACATAAGTATTGTATGCATCAAATTTTCACATAATCCACCTATATACTTCAAAAAAAATTCTTTTGTGTTTAATGGAAAGAAAAAAATTAAAGCTTTTTTCCTAAATCCAAGTGTATATTCCTATACACTTTGTCCCTTTTCTTTCCTTAATGATTTCCAATTCATTACTACTTTTTGCATGTGACCTAATGGATACAACTATTTCTTAACTGCAGCAATAAACTCAAACCAAGAAGAAATAATTTTACCATATCGGCTTGGATCTTCCTGAGTTTTTCTCTCCCACTAGATTAAGGTTGTGCCTCCTAGGAAAAGAGTGGCTAATTGGATCTTTGAAGTACCATCAGTAAACTTTTGAATCCTACAATAAAATCCAATTTTCTTTATCCCATTATCAATTTTCTCTACATCTACTTCTCCATTATAAGTTGGCAATTTAAACTTCGCATCAAGATTTAATAAAGGAGCATTAGATTTAGGTTGCATAGGTTGTTTCTTCTTTAAAGATGAAGTAGATGTATTAGAAGAAGAAGATGAACAAGGTGAAGAAGGTGAAGATTAAGGTTTAGGAGGGTCAACACCACCTCCTTCTCCTTTACCTTTGTCATCTTTTGAAGAGGATCCATGTTTCTCCTTTTTCTTGTATAGCACTTCCACCATCATCTTCATGTCTAGGAATTCTTTGCAAAATTATTCTTCATTCTCAAATATTTTAGGATTGGGAGATTTTCCTTATTCTAATTTTTCCATGGTTTGTCTTCGAGTAACTCACGTTGATCTAATCTCCTCAAGTGCACCTTCTCCTCACTTTAATTTCAACCTAGTTAACATCCACCACTTGCAATTTTTCCTATTAAACCGCCTTGATACTAAACTTGATCTATAATTAAAGGTTTTACAAAAAAAATTAAACTTAATTCTAATTAAAAAAATTCCTAATCATAAACAAAACTACATGGTTATGTACTTTAATTGTTGAAATTATAGAATTGAGTTCACTTAACTCATTACACAAATTAATGAAACATTAACTAATTACTTAAATATTGAATATAAGAACTCAAAGAAGAAATTGAAGTTCTAGAAGGAAGCATAGAAAGAATAGAGAGAGACAATGAGAAATTTGATAACAGAGTTCACCCATATGTTTGAGCTATGTCTCAAGGTCTACTTCTCAGTGTGGAACCACTTTATTAATGATGCCATGCTTTAACTGATTTTGTACACTATGCAAGCTTTAAACCTACATTATAATTTCTCTCACAGTCTCTGTCAACACCTAAAGACTCCTTTGTATTCTCCATTACATGTGTCCATGGGGTAGGCTTCAAATTCCTTAAAATATGAATTACACTTAAAGAAATGTACAAAAACACAACTCTTTGTGTTTACATCAATGTCCAAAAATCCTTAGCCTAATTTCATCCCAAAAGAATTTTATTGCCATCATGAGACAAAAATCCCCCTTTAAATACATATACATATGATAATAAGGTGTTGCAACAATAATATTTGTAATATTTTCTATATCTCCATTTTGAGATTACAAATCTTGAAAATGTATCTTACTTACCCCTTATTTTATTTTTTACAAATCTCATAAAAATATTTAATTCCTTCATAATATTTTTAAAAAATTCTTTTAATAACCCTTTAGAATATTATAATTCAAGTTTAGGAATATTTTTTTAATATTTTCCTAAATTAGGTCGTTTAATTTTAAAAACTAATGAAAATCATTTCAAAATGGATTGGGCTTTATATTTGTCCTAAGGCCTTGCTTAATTTTCTCCTTATTTTATGGTTTACATAGAATAAACAATTCTTATGTTTATTTAAAGTTTATATTAAGACAGGAGCTCTCCCTATATCTTGGACAAGGTGTGTGGTGCAAGAGGATTTTAAGGAAAGGTCAAGGGATCAAATCCCACCAAATCCTCTTTGTTTAAATATTAGACCAAATTATTTTTCTTTAATGCATATGGTTTAATCCTTATTTTATCACTTAGTTGGTCCATGTAAGTGCCAACTCACTGCTCCCACTAGGTCATCTACCACATGTTCTGACAAGTATCAAACTTTGGTAATGCACTATGTCATCACTTTGATCAAGTTTGAAGACAACTTTAACTTTTCATAACTTCCATATATGGACTAAGATTTGGTCTATTCAAAATGCATCTGAAATCTCTCCCCGATCTCTACGACTTGGCACTATTCTTGTACCTTTTTGAGATGATCAATTTTTTGACCTAGCATCTTCATCTAAAATCCATGTTTTGACCAAACTTTTACTGAGCATGTGAATTCCTTTTGATGTGATTCGAGTTGTGTTAGGATAATGTCAATGAGCTCTATGCGATGCTGCCAACTTCATCAAGTTTTAAGACTATGAAATTTTTAGTTTTCTAGATCCTCTTGGATCAATGTAGGGTGATCAATCACATCATAGGGAAAGCAAAACCATTGTGTCTTTATGCATGTTTTTAGTTTTCCAAATGTTTCTTGATAGTCCACATGCATGAGTAGGAATTTTTCAATGATTATATTCTCTCCACATATGGGATCAATTAATATCCCATTAGTTATCTTACCATTGATTTGGTTGGCTATGTAGAGAGGACCATTGGGTGCATTTCGAATAATATTCTTAGATGAGAAAGCAATATCAAGAGCCTTTTTAGCTCGGCCTTTATATGTTTGAGTTTTAATTATTGCAAGAAACCTTTTTCAATATTATTTATAGGACCTTGTTCAATGGTATCCATAGTACTTTGTTGAATTGTATCAATGTTCTCATCATCTATGTCAACATTCATCACATCATTCTTTGAAGTTTCACTACCTTTGACAAATTAAATATTATGTTTTTCCATAGGGTTGGTAAGTATTTGAAAATTTTGGTTTGGAGGGGAAATGGACTTATTTCCTTGATCATTAACACGCCCAACTAAAAGATGTCTGGAATCAGTGAGGTCTTGCTCAAGATGTTTAAGATGCTTACAATGTTTCATGTCGTGTCCATTTTTTCGGGGATAAGGGCAATAGGAATTGAATCTAAAGTTTAGGGTTAGAGGCTTATTAGGATCGAGAGTCTTAATGAGATGCAAGGTGATCATATTATGTTCTAAAAGTTGTGAAATTGTGTTATGAAGGGTATCGGGTAAGGGATTGAATTTCCTAGCTAGATCCCCAAATGTGAAATGAGTTGTCTTCCTTATAGTAACCACTTGTATATCAACATGTCAATTTTTTTGTTGAGGGGGATTTAGTTGAAGAAAGACTTTATTCTATTTTCTAAAAGTTTGATAATTATTTTGGTTTGTGGATTTGGATTTCTTAGGATGGCTAGAGGTGGGTTTGGTGTCAGGACTACTAACTGAATTTTGATAATCACGAAGGGTAGTAAACAAGTGCATAAAGGAGGGAAACTTCATCATGGTAAGATTATCTTGTATCTTAGTTTGTAAGTTTTCAATGAACATCCTTTGAAGGTGAGGGTCAGGAATCTTTACATCAATTTGGGAATAAAGTGATTTGTAGCATGAAATAAAGTTAGTAATATTTTCATCATCTTTTTGCTTACATCTCATCAAATTGGATAGAGTCATCTTAAGAGTCATATGCACTTGGGAATGGTTTATAAAGGCCTCATCAAGTTCTTTGAATGAACTCATTGAGTTGTTTTGTAACAAAGAAAACCATTCTATGGTGGTATCTTTCAAGGATCTAGGGAAAAGCTTAGCCAAGAGCTTATCCTCAAGGATAAAATCACTATATAAGGTGGTATAAGTAGAAACATGGTTAGAAGGATCTCCTTTCCCCCAATATTTCTCAAATCTAGGAAGCTCTATACCTTTTGGAATTGGTGTTATTAATATCTCCAATGATAAGGGGTTTATTTGGACACAGTATGTGGGTTGGCCATTTTGATTTTGGTTTATGGTGGAAACTCACTTTTGTAGCGATGAAATAGTTTGCAAAATTTTATTTATGAGAGGATCATTGTTTGCATTTTGAGATGGAGGGGAGTATGGTGGAGATTTTTATGTGTTTGAGGGAAAAGTGAATGTAATTTTTATAGGAGGTAGAGTGGTAGGAGATATGATGTACGATGCCAAAAAGGTACTAGGGATACTAGAAAAAATATCCAAGGAATCACACTACTAGTAGGTTGCATTGTTGTATTAACTTGAGAGTCAACATAGGTAGGAATAGAGGAAATTATTGTGGGAGGAGGAATTGGAGTACCTTCTTGGCTTGTAACATTTTTTGAAGGTGAAGGACAAGTAGTGGTTGAGGTAAGATGTTTTCCAAAAATCTAAGCTATGTTATGCACAAGGTCAATTTCATCTTCACTTTTAAGAATGTGATATATGTTATCTATGGTAGGGATAGTAGTGGTTGAATTTTTTTCAATAAATTTTTTTTTTTAATGTTTTCTAGGTCTTCATGACTTCGGATAATGTTTTCTTGTAGAATACTAGCAACCATTGTTTCAACATGTGTCACACTACTTGAAGGTAAGGAGTTGTTAAGGGTATGGTCCATACCTAGTGAGCTAGTGTCAACACTAGTAGTGAAAGGGCTAGATAACCCAAGATCCATGATGATTGTGCTATCATGGGATGACATGAGTCTGAAACTTCATCTCACTATAGTATTAGCAATAGGACAACAAGTAGAAAATATCATACAAGGGACAAGCAAGGAAATGCAAGAAGTAATGAACACAGGATAAATATTATGCTCTAATTTTGATTCAAATTAAATTAAGAAAGATGTAATGAAATGAAGAAAATGGGAACTCTAAAAACTAAAATAGATGAGCAAAAGCAGTAAACAAAAACATAAAAATAGAGTTTCTAATGCTATAAAATGCAATATGAAATATGAAACGACACTAAATCACCAAGAGGGGCATATGAGTCTCAATCAAGGATCTTTAGAGGTTTAAATGTTGAGGAATAGTCACCAAAAGATACCCAAAAACCAAAAAAAATATCCTCTCCTGGGACTAAATTTTCTAGAGGGGCGTATGAGTCCTAGTTGAGGGTTTTTGCAAAGATTTTAGAAATTCTAGGTTAAGGTTACACTTTCTAGTTTGCATGATGGATAAACTAAGTGTACATACATATTTTAACTCAATTTCATTGATGCAAGAGACAAAAATGCAATCTATATGAAGTGTCAATAATGCAAGAATTAGAAACCCTATATGCCAATTAACTAATGCAAACCCTAATTCGATGTTAATGCAACCTCGATATAGGACTAAGATGTAGTCCAAATAAGAATTAATATGTTCTACATATAGGTTCACCAAAATAAAACATTGTAAATGAGAAGACATCATTCTATCTTTGAAGATAGGGATCCTTCAATTTCACTGCCTTGTTTGACTCAAGGAAACCCTAGAGATCCCACTCCAAGATTGGAATGAAGGAAAAATATTTTCTAAAGGTTGTCATAGGGTATGAAAAATGACTAAAGAGGGGTTAACCACCAATCGAGGGCTTGGAAAGATAAGTAATATGCAAGACCTAATTATGACACTCAATGAAATCTAAGACTTTATTAAACAACCTAGAAATGAATGCAAAACAGAATAAAAACTAGAAAGAGAATAAAGGGGAACTTGCAAATCTATAGAAACTTGATTGAAGATATGAAATGCTAAAAATACTAAGATTAGTGCCTACTAGGACTCATATGCTAGACAAGGTGATTTAGTCCCAGATTAGTGTTTCTGGGGAAGAACAAAAATCTGGTAGAGACCAATCTAGAACACCTAAAAGCTACAAATTTAACTGTATTGAGACTCATACGCTAGATGTGGTGTATCAGTCCAATTTAGATTTTTTATAAAGTCAAAGTTTGAATCTACTCTTCAACTTCTACTCTGTCTTCTTAGCCTAATTTCTAGATTTGAAATATCAAATTATGCTCTATAGGTTCCTTTTGATGATCTCCTAAACAAGGTGATGAATTTCACAACTTTACATACTGTAGTGTCAAAAATTGTTCAATCTTGAAGAAAGAGGCAATTTCACACTTAATTTGGACCCATTTTGGAACCCTTGCATTATCCCCCTTTAAAAATCACCTTTTATAGGGCCCTATGACCCATTATTTTAGATCTTGAAGCTCATTTCACTCAAAAATAATTTAACATCACATAAAAAACATTAAAATTCCCAAAAAGTCCAAAAAATCCACCTCAAACATCTAAGGTGGGACTCATTTGCTACCTTGGGTGAATGAGTCCCCTTACGTGGGACCCATTCACCAAGTGTGGCGAATGAGTCCCATTTCAGGTATTTTTCAAATTTGAGTAGAAACTCATTAATTCAAATCATATTTTTCATAAATTTTGGACTTTGAGATCAAAATAACGTTCAATTGCGTGTCAATGCCTATAAAATCAAGCTTCTAAGTCATTTTTTGGGGGAAGAAAGCATAATTCAAGCACTTTGAGCAAATATCAAGCATTAAGAGTACTTCATAGTAGCATTCTAATTCCAAAAGTAATCATTGGGGAAACATGAGAGCCTTTTTTAGGTCTTCAAGCTCACTTTTTATCAAGATCTATCAATGTTAAAGGTTGATCATGGATGCCTATGGTGAATCATGATGGATTCTAGGTTGGTGAGATGTGACTAGCCACCAAGCCTATCCTAAAGACTTGTTTCCCATGTGATTCCATCTTCCATTTTCACTCTACACTCAACCTAACGAAGGTACAAGAATCATTAGAGTTGACTTGGAGTGATTGAAGATCATCACAAGTGAGTTATTCATCTTTGCATTTCCATTATTGTCTCATATTCTTGCACATTAGAATAGTATTGCATCATATCTTAGATTTCCTAGTCTTTAACACACTCAAGGCTAGGGTTTTATGCATATTTCTACATTTCTACCAAGGTTTAATTACCAGACTAGGGGTTTTACCAAGGAAAACCACCCATTATCAAATCCCTTTGAATTATGTTTTGCAGGCTTTTTCCACAGATTCGGGCCTGAGACTTAGAATATAAGGAAAAGACAGGTGTTAAAGTGTAGATCAAAACCTTCCATTTTTAGAAATGTGGAGCTAGAATGATTCACCAATAGTGGTGAATGAGTCCCACTACTATTAGTTTTTAGATCCATCTATAGATTCTGATACCCTTTCTAGAAACGAGCTCCCATTCAGAAACTAGGATCTGGGACTAATTTTCCCAGGTTAGTGAATGAGCCTCAGTGGCATAAAAAGTCATGATTTCTAGAATTTCAGAGCTATTCCCAACTCCTTCAAGGTTTCTAGGTGCACACCATTTACATTCTTGCCCTTTTGTTTTGTTTTTGTTGGGACATTTTTCCTTTGTTTGCATATCACAATATGTTTTCAAACATCTTGCATTTTCCAAGTTTACACTTGGTGGTGAACCCTCATTTGTTATTATCCTTCCCCTAGAACTCACTCTTTGTCAGATTTCAATCTCCTTTGCATTGAAATATCAAGGATTTGTTCTTAAGTGAGTATTGTACTTTTGTCTCTCTCCTTTTAGGTCCAAAATGATAGAAGCAAAAGAGAGCACAAAATTATCCTTTTCATTTTGGTAAAACTACGTATAGAACATTATATTTCTAATTTAGAGTGAATTTCAATCATATATTTAAAGTGGATTAACATTGCATTTGGTTTTGCATTGTTTAATTGGAATTCTAGGGTTTCAAACATTTCATTAGTGAAAAGTTCATTTAGCTTGCATTTTTGCATATATTTCTATATAGAATCATTGGAAATTTGCATTTGCATCCTAGATCTAGGTCATACAACACAAAAAACATAAAAATCAACTAAAAAATTCTAAAAATTCTAAAAAAAATCCCTACTAGGACTCATTCACCACCTTGGGTGAATTAGTCCCAGTGCAAAATTTGCATTGCTATTTATATAATTAAATTCCCATTTTTCAAGCTTTAATTTTTCTTTATTACTTTTTTGTTTTAGTTTAGTTTCTTTTTGTTACATTGAAATCATTATCAATAGCATCATTTACATTCATGGTAATTAGGGATAGCATTAAATTTTTGCAATTTTCATTTTCAACATTTATACGTAGTTCACTTAGTTCAGATTCATTAGAAAATGAAAACAAAAAGTCAAAAATATCAAAAGAAACAATTCAAAAAATGCTAAAATTTAGGAAAAACATATCATCAAATTCTTTTAGTAGTGATTACTTAGACATGTTAGATGAATCCCTTGAGGACTTCTCACTAAGATCAGCCACTAAGGCTTGTCATGAGAAACATAAACCAAGAAAATTCAACCTACCCCTCAAGCCTTTTAGTAGTGATGAATTTGGTATGTTAGATGAAGCAGATGAGGACTTCATCTCACAAATCCCATCCACTAAGGCTTTCCATGAGAAACTAAAAACACACAAAGTCAATGTGATTCAACCTCAACTCATCCTTTACCCACCTTTGCATAAAACGTTACCTAAAAACAAACCCAAGTATACCCTCTATCCACCTAAGACTAAAGTAGTACAACAATCAAGTCATAATATCATTGCTCATACATACAATAATAGAAATAATTTGCAACCAAAATGACCAACCTTGATACCCTTACAATTTCCTAATCCCATATTGCCTAGTTCCCTTCATTTAACTTCACATAGTGGAAAGGAGTAGAATCCCATTGAGCAACTTAAGAATACTCCTACAAATATATCCCTATGGGATTTAATTCAAAACTCACAAAGCTATCATAGTATTATTCAAACAACCATACAACAAGTAGCGGTTCCTCTTGGCATGAATGTAAATGATGTGATAACTTTCATACATGGAATGGATACAATTAATGTGGACATCACATTTCATTAATATGAGTTTCCCCCTTTGGCATTGTGACAGAAAATGAGGCCTTTATGATAATAAATCAATCTAATCAAATAGGCATCAAAAGGACCATGGTTGATAATGGTTCAACCCTTAATGTGTGCAGTGCAAAGCTCTTAGATAAGTTGCAAGTGGAAAAATTAACAATGCAACCTAACTCTTTATCAATTTGAGGACTTGACAATGTAGGTAGGACACTACTTGGTGTGATTACTTTACCTATTACAGTTAGACATGCCACCTTACAAACTCCTATTCATGTCATCTCTCATGACCTTTCATACAATATTCTTTTGGGAAGACCATGGATTCCTCATGAGATGCATGTGGTTCCTTCGACTCTTCATCACATTATGAAGTATGTCTATGACAACAAGGTATACCAAGTTGAAATGGAACTCAAGTCTGAAATTTGCATACAAGTTGAAAAAGGAACAACAACTCCTTTGAGAACATCAATTCCAACATCCAATATAGAACCCTTACAAGAAGAAAAGTAAGAAATGGAAACACTGTCAAAATTGCTAGATGATGATTGGGGTTCTTTGGAATTCACACCTTCATTTATGGGAGAATACATAATCACAAGAAAAGAATGAAAAACAAAAACAACCAATGGTCATGTCAACTCAGAATTTAGAAGAACACTCACAAAAATATAACTCATCAACTCTTAAAGAGGATACAAGTTATACAACAAACTTTGATGAAATAGACTACCAACAACCACTAAACTTGAAAGAAATGGAAACAATTTATGGTAGAGGTTATGAACTTGTGAAACAATTGGGTTATAGCAGTAAAGGGTGTGGAAAAAAAGAACAAGTAATTTGTGTCCCTATAGAACATAATACACAAGAGATGAAAATTGGTTTGGCATATTTTCCTTCTAAAATTACACAAGCAATTAAGAAAGCATCGTTAAACATCAATACTATCATGTGTAAGCTGAAGATTAAACTCACTATAAAATCCTGAATTGTCAACATGGATTTACCACCATCATGGGAGAACTTTTATGATGATGAAAATTTGGAATAAATGTTATGAGTTTATGATATACCATCTACTCCTCCCAAGACAAAGGTTACATGTTCTATGATCAACACCAATCAAAGTAAGGTAGAAGATGAAAGTAATGAGAATTATAGAACTGCAAAACAATACAAACCTAAATTTCCAAAGTCAAATGTACTTATGTTAGGGGACACAATTGATATACCAATGGATATAATTGACAAAGAAAAAAGTCGCTAAGATAGGAAAGTTCCTTGATGATGAACAAGATGATACTGCAACCTTACTCCATGACTTTCCCAAAATATTTGCTTGGAAATATTCAGACATGCTACAAATTGATTTGAAGATACTTACACATAACATTGTCCTTGTTGAAAATACTAAGCCCGTTCGCCAAAAGATATAGAAAATGAATCCTAAAATAGCTTTGCCTGTTAAGGGTGAACTTGAAAAACTCCTTGATGTTGGCTTAATAAGACCTATAATTTATTCTCTATGGATCTCAAACATTGTTGCACTTGAAAAACCTAAAAATCATATTAGGATGTGTACAAATGTTTTTGATTTGAATAAAGCATCTTCAAAAGATTGCTTCCCCCTCCTAATATAGATATGATAGTGGATTCGACTACTGAACATGCTTTGTTGTCATTCATGGATGGATTTTTTAGATATAATCAAATTTTTATCAACCCTCAAGATTAGTACAAAATATAATTTATGACTTTTTGGGGAATATTTTCTTGGGTTCTGATGCATTTTTTGATTAAAGAATGCAATCAGAACATATGAACGATCTATGACATTGATATTTAACGATTACATACATAAAATTTTGGAAGATTATGTTCATGGAATTCTCACCAAATCATTAACTACACAAGACAATGTGTGTGTCCTTTGGAAAATATTTGAATGGAGGCACAAAAACAACATGCGATTGAATCCAAAAAAATGTGTCTTTGGTGTAGATAGTGGAAATTTTTTAGGGTTTATTGTATCTCACAAAGGCATTGGGATGGATACAAAGAAGATTGATGCTATTTTCAACATGCCACCTCCTAAAAATACTTCTCAGTTACACACATTACAAGGATGAATTCAATCCATCCATCATTTTGTATTATTTTTAGGTGACCACACATTACCATTTACACATCTTAAAAAGGATGTGTACTTTGACTAGAATAAAGATTGTAAATAGGCTTTTGAGAGTTTAAAGGAATACCTTGCGACTCCACCCATTTTATAGCCTACCATGCCAAACAAACCATTCATACTTTACATAGCTGCATCAACTCATTCTCTTGTAGCATTTTTGGCTCAACAAGATGACAATGGTAAAGAACATCTTGTTTATTACATTAACAAAACTTTGATAGATTATGAGAAGTGGTACAAAAAAATAGAAAAAAAATGTTTGGCCCTTGTATTCACTAAAAGTAAATTGTGACATTATTTGCTAAATACGGAAATACAAGTGATGACAAAATTGGACCCTCTTAAACATTTTTTCAATAAAACAGATTTATTAGGGAATCTAGCTAAATGGATGATGTTGTTAACTAAGTTTGACCTAAAGTTTGTTTCACAAAAATAAATTAAGGGTCAAGCCTTGACCGACCAGTTGGTTGATGCTCCTTCACCTTTGGCATTACCTAGTAACGACTCTTTTTCTGATGATAATATGTTAACAATCAAAACTAATACATGGGAGTTATATTTTGATGGATCTAAGTGTAGAACAGGCTCCAGTGTTGGATTCATACTAGTCCTATTGGGAGGAAAACCCATTCCATTGTCATATTAGTTAAACTTTTTATGTACAAACAACACTACTGAGTATGAAGCTTTGATTACTAGTTTATGTGCCACTTCAATCATGGGTGCAAAAGGCATTATAATTTTTGGTGATTTGGAATTAGTAATCAAAAAAATAAATGAAACATATCAAACAGAACATGACAGGTTAGAAAAATATAAAGACCTCATGATGAAATTGTTAGAAAATTTTGAGTCATTCAGCATTGACAATGTTCCATGAAAAGATAATCGACATGCAGACACAATGGAAAGTGCAACTTCTCTTATCTCACCTCAAGAACCTTCGAAATATTTTACATTTACTATTCATCCAAGCATGAAACCATCCATTGATAGAAAACTTGAACAAGTATTCAAAACAACCTAGCATGACTTGAGTGAATTGTATGATACAATGTTAAACTATTTGAAAGATGGTACTATTCTCGAGCCCACAACTAGAAACACCCGATGTCACTTATGAAAACTAGAAACCAAGTACATCATCCTTGATGATGTGTTATATAAATGATACTCTAACAAAATTTTGCTTTTATGCCTTAATGAATCTGAAATCCCCATAGCACTTGAAGAGGTGCACATGGGTGCCTGTGGAGATCATTTTGGAGGAAAATCTTTAGTGCAAAAACTCATTAGCATGGGAGATTATTGGAGACATATGGTACAATATTGCTTTGCATTTGTTAAGAGATGTCACAAATGTTAAGAACATAGAAATTTGATTCATGCTCCTACTTCCAAGCTCCGTGTCCAAATTTCTATTTGGTTGTTCTCAGTTCGGATATTGGATTTGATTGGAAAAGCTCACCACCTTCATCCGCTAGACATATGTTTATAATAACAATAACAAATGTTTTCACAAAATGGGTAGAAACTATTCCTCTTTGATCCACAACTTCTAATGTAATATGTCATTTCATATTGGAACACATTATTTCTTACTTCGGACTTCCTTATGTGATAGTTTCAGATAATGAAACACCATTCAAAAATAATTATGTGATGAAATTCCTTGATACCTTTAATATCCAACATTACTTTTCAACACCTTACTACTCACAATCTAATGGACAAGTAGAAGCAACTAATAAGACCCTCAAACAAATCCTAAGAAAAAAAGTAAATAAACATAACAAGGACTCACATATGCAACTGACATATGCATTATGGGCTTACCACACTAGCATTAGAACATCTATCAGAACCACTCCTTATAACCTTTTCTATGGTGTCGAGCCAATTATGCCCTTGAAGTTAGAAATCCCCACATTAAATATCACTCTTCAAGGACTCATCGATGATGACACTTACAAACAACAATGATTACATCAACTTGAGATGCTTGATGAACAATGCATTAACACTCTCAAGCACCTTCACGTTTATGCTAAGAAATTGCAATGTAATTATAGTGATCATGTCATCCCTCATGTATTCAATCAAGGTGACTTAGTCCTATATGAAAATTAATTAAATGTCAATGCCAACCTGACCGAAAAAGAAAAATTCAGTCCTAATTAGTTAGGACCCTACATAATTAATAAAAGTTATGGGTCTGGTACATACATGTTAATAGAATTTGATGGAACACCTCTCATTGAACCTATTAATGTCACACATTCGCACTGGTATTATCTCTAATCCTCTTGAATAGTATGAATGATAAAGCAGTTTTGATGGATCTAATGGATTATATTCCATATGATTTTGCATTGCTTCATTCTTGACAAACACTTAGGTGTATGTCTTGAACAATAAGGTGATTATATAAGTTACTTTTATATAATTACTTTAGGTTTCATGCTATTAAAATTCATCCTATGTGTTATGTTAGATTAGATCCTTATATGCATTTAAATGTTCTTTAGTTAGATCATGGGTGCATTTAATTTAGCATAACATACTTAATTACAATGTTGTATCTAAGAGAAATTGTAATAAGTTTTAATTAGATCACATAAAGCATGTTAAATCATGGAGACATTCATTAAATAATATTACAATGGTTATTTAATTATTCACATTGTCATTTAACATTGAACACATAAAATTAACTACTAAACCATCATATGCTCATATATATATATATAAGTTTTATGTACATTCCATCAATATATACAATATCACTAGGGCTCATGGCTACTAGATCCCTTGAGATCTGGTGCTCATGCCACTCTAGTGGTGATATGTCAAGAGATGGTAATATGCGATCGTGATCATGATCCATCGAGTCTGAGAGAAAAATTTAAGCCCTGTATCTATCATAGGGCGTCCTGATGTGCTCCTGCTATTTGATATCGCTATGCCTATAGCTTGGATACCTCTAAGTCTAGTCTCTTGAACTCTATTGGGGTTTAGGATTACTGTGCCTCTAATGTAATATCAGCTTGGAAGACTTGCCTCCTCAAACTCTCATATGTTTCCAGTAGTCTCACGAATGGCCTGAGTAATTTTGGGTCTTGATCCACAATAGGTGGGGGCATATAGTCTTAGTCTATGATCTCCTCATTAACTAATGTAGACAATATCTCATAAGCTTCCTGTCAATATAGATCCTACAAATCTCTCACAACTATTACAAGATAGAAATAATAAATAATCAGTACACATCATCACACACACACACACACACACACACATATATATATATATAGAAAGCATAAAAATAAGCACAAAGCACATGCATAAATAAAATATCATCACTAATATATTTGGTAGGCTGTGAAACATCAACCTCATCCTGTGTAGGGGGCATGAAGATGTGCTAGCACCTCCATGACTGTAGGTACTGATGCCTATTGTGGTTGATGCTCATGATCTAGTCATATGAATGGCTGAGGGATCTCCCCGCTTGTGTGGTGCTTGATCCTCAACAACATCCTCATCACCCTCACTCATGGGTGCCTCCTCCTCCTAGTCCTCCTCATCATCCTCCTGATCTCCTCTATCATGACCATCATAATTAGGATCTGCATCATCATCATTAGCCTCATGTATGACATTTGTAAATATGTTCACAGCCATGTATTGTGTCTCCTTGGTCCTATCCTTTATATCATCTCCCTCATCTATAAATGGTACTGCATCTCCTATATGCTCATTCCTGAGAAATAAAAGAGTTGGTTGTGATACTTTCCACCACTCCTCATACTCATCTATGACACCAACATCATCAACATTAGAGACTTGAGGCATATCATGATTTGAGTACTCAGAATCATTGTAGACAACATTCTCTATAGTGAACCTTACTGTATCACCAGATCTCCAATCACTCTACACTGACCTCCTGAAGAAGGGTCGTGCCCTCGGTGGTGTTTGGACTTGTCCAAATTGTCGTGTGACTCAATGGTAGTAAAAAGGACGTATTACGTAATCATCTCGACTAATCATAAATCTATCTAGCTATAATCTTCTCATCCACTAAGTGCAATCTAGCCATTGAAATTATATAACCTAATATGTTCTCCAAAGGATCTTGTCCTCCTCCAGTTAGTCAAACTGTACTCTCCAAAAAGTGTAAATCACTATACTACTATAACCATTTTAAAGGATAGTTGAAGTCCAAGGATACCCATGACTGTTAGAAATGAGAAGCTAGTAGGTTTGGTATAAATGATATGCTCAAGGCACCAATCTTGTAGAAGCATACGATGTACCATGTTATCCTTCTATCGAAAAAAAAATCATCCAAGATCATAGTATAAGTGTGCTAGGATAGAGCACCCCTAGGTATATACTATCTTGTGCTCTACCATCCCTCATATTAGGTGTACCAGTTCTCCCTCTAGGTGTGTTGCTCACCCATTAGGGATGAGTACTAGTGGAATTGTGCACATCACAATCCATCTAACTAGTGCGGCTCATGAATATAGTAGCATTGATAAATCAATTTGTGAACTCACTCACTCATCATGCACTAGTCCATTTCAAGGAATATTGCATGTTAGCCTTATTCTCATTGAGTGTTCGATCTCCTCAAAAATGTACCCACTCACCACAAATAGGAACTCAGAGTATGCAGTGGACATCCTCTCTGGTAATCGTCATCTCAACAGTATGAAGGTGGAATGTAAATGTGTCAGAATCCCAGTGCTCAACTTGAGCCATCAGCATCGTGTAATGGTACCTCATGGGGTCCATGAGGTATGCCTAATATATCCCTAAATCCTGCAATAGCTTTGTGTCCTCTGCTGAAAGTGTGCGAGCTAAGTCTTTGAGAAAGCTAAGCTATGTGCCACCTAGATGCTGACGTGAATAGGTGGGTACCTATCAATAAAGCAAAATTGTCCTATAACCAGTCTAAAATCTTCAATGTCTACATGAATCATCATAAAAGTGTACTAAATTTCCTCTAGTCTACTTTCCTAAAGGCCCTATACACTTTAGACCTCTTTTGGGACAATTTGTGAAGAAACAAGACACTTTGCAAAAAAGTGGGACACTTCATGAACAAAAGGGACATTTGCGAAACAATGGGACACTTCATGAAATAAGGTGACACTCTACGAACTTTTTTCCCAAGGCCCTAAATTAACCTAGAAATGTTCAAAACATAAAATAATTGTGCAAAGACAAATCAAGGGTAGTAGAATTGAACCACCTCATGATGACATTTGTCGTGTGCCACCTGGTCCTATAACACATCCAATCTCGTAAGCCTATAGTCTCGTCTACTTGACATCTTTCACTATTCTTCAATTTATCTCAAGCTACAAAAAGGTGAAAGACAAAGTACTAATTCACTTCATTTTTTTCTCTTATGTATGTTAAAACTAGGGTTTTTACTATATTAGGGTTAAAAAGGGGCTTTTCATTCAATTTAACATAATGGGTGCTAGTGAGCTCCATTTTTTATGCCATTTGTTGCATTGAAATTATGATTTCACTCCTAATATCATCAATTGTCTATCATTATGTGGCATGGTGCTTAGAAATTCCCTCTGGTATGACTTACCCCGTTCGACGCAGCTAGATTGCTACCTCGATTCCACCTCCATAAAACAAGAAGAATCAAGGGGTGGCATGCATCTACCCTTGATTGTGACTTCTAGTTAGAGGTTTAATAAGAGTATTTTGGGAAACTAATAAATTCATGTTGTAGGATGCGGTTCCTAACATTGCTTTTTTACAGATGACTACAATGGGGGCTTCATTCTTCTATGTCACAATCAATCTTGTATGTGTATCCTTTTATGAAACAAAGATCATCACTAGATTTTGTTAGCTTACATATGCAAGTAGATTCATATGGGTACTAATGTGGGGGCTAAATGTAGTGTTGAAAATTGTGCACTCTTGAAGAAAGAGGAAATTTCACACTTAATTTGAACCCATTTTGACACCCTTGCATTATCCCCCTTTAAAAATCACTTTTCATAGGCCCCCAAGACCCATTATTTTGGATCTCGAGGCTCATTTCACTCAAAAATCATATAAGATCACATAGACATTCAAATCCCTAAAAAATCAAAAAACCAACCTCAAACATCTAAGGTGGGACTCATTCATCACCTTGGGTGAATAAGTCCCTTTAGGTGGGACCCATTTGATGAGGTCAGGATATGCTCATAATTTGAGTATCATGATGTATTTTTAATATCTCTACTTTTACTCCTAATGGATGTTTTAACTCTTTTATTAAAGAATTTTTATCTAAAATGGGTAGTATCCTGTAGCAATACATTCCTACATTCCTATAGCCTAACATCTCCATGTTTCTTATTAATTACCCTATTTGACTTCCAAATCACTAGTATAATGCATATGGTTTTTGAATAATGAAATAGATTTAATATATTATTAATGAATGTATTGTGTTGTTTGCCACAAATTCTTTCTTTTTCCTCTATCGCCTTGTGCATAGCAGGTTGTTGAAGGGAGCATGAACGAGTCAAGCAAAATGGATCTCGACCCTGTAGTAAAGTCCATTTCCTGCATGACGTTGAGGAAGTTGTACCAGCAAAGACTCTTTATCTGGGTCATTGGGAAGAAACTTAAATGATCATTAATCTTGAAAGAGTGGAATGCTAAATTCTCTCGATCGTGTTGAACGGATATGTTTTCATTTATGAGAAGTTTGTTCCTCAGTTTTAGGATTCATTTATGTCCACGACTTTCTCTGTTAGAGTTAGGGGGTTAGTTGCTTGTCTGTTTTAAATAAGTGTTCCTCCTGTGTGAGTGAGCAAGCATAACAAGCATAGAAATGATATCATGTAAAAGTTAGTATGATAATAAGAAGCAGAGTATGTAACAATCAGTACTATGATAAGAGATAGAGTTTTAAGTTAGTTTTCATATGAGAAGAACAATGTATACCATTCTGAGTTTATGAATAAAAGCTGATGAAGTTCTGAGTTCAATTCTTGCATAGCTGGTTGATGCTTGCTAAGGGGGACCACTTAGTAAGTATCTGTAGTTAGTTAGTTAGCTGTTTATTTTTTGTTGATCATAAGTTAGATTTCATTCTAGAAAGTTTCAATGCAAACTCAGTCTTATATTGTTCTTGCAGTATCAGGAATCCATCCTTGTGTTTGTTCCTGCAGCATAAGTCCAGTTCATAGTTTGTTTCTCATTTGTAGTTATGGTTTCTTCTTTGGTTAAGTTTAGAAGGCTTCGCATTACATTCCTATAGCATAATTAGAATTTATCTCACGCATTTATTTCTGGTAAATCATGACTGAAACTAGTTCTTAGTGCACATATAGTGTCGCTCCATTTCAAGTATAAGTTCCCTGGTTTGAAAAAGTAAATGAATGACCATAAGAAGATGTTAGTCACCTGCTAGAATGTCCAATTCCTAGGTTAGGATTTTCTGTGACTTTTGTGGGCACAACCATTTTTGGCGCCATTGTTGGGGATGGTGTCAAGCTAAGAACATGTCATAAGTCATTGTTAGTAGTAGTTTAGTCTGTTATTCAAAAATTATTTCAATTCACCATTCATCCTTTTGCATGCATAGAAGAAGAGATGCTCTGGGAAGATTTCTCCCTACCTTTCCATTCATTGATAACAATCCTAAACTAGCTTATAATCTATTTGAGGAAGAAGGAGACCAAGATATCAATCCATTTGCTAAAAACCTATTTGTTGAATTGCTATTTGACCTAGCTGATGAAGAACTTGAAGAAAATCTATTTGCTCTTATACTCCATCAAGAAAATATGGCACAAAATCCACCTAGTTGACCTCCTACTTTTGAGTTTCCCATCATTGCTCAGCAAGATAATGATAACCTTAAAAATATTCTTTCTTCATTACTCCCCAAGTTCTATGGACTAGTTATAGAGGACCCATACACTTTCTTGTTTGAGTTTGATATCCTCTGTCATAGCTATGATTACACTTCAGATGCTCACAAGCTGAAGTTGTTTCCTTCTAATTTGAAGGAAGGAGCTCTTAGATGGTTCACGAGTTTGGGAAGAGGTGTTGTTGATAGTTGGGCAGTCATGCAAACAAAATTTCTTGAGAAATACAAGGAATATTATAAGAGTGGTAGTAAGAGAGATGATATATTCAGAATTCAACAAAAGGAGGATGAAAGCCTGGAAGACTATATCTCAAGATTCTTGCTTTCCCTGAAAAAGAATTCAGACCATACTCTCAATGAAGAGTCTCAAAAACTACTCTTCCTAAGAGGAATCAATGATACCTATATAGATGCCCTAGACCTGATGGGAGGAAGTGATATAGCCCAACTACCTTGGGATGATATCAAGAAAATATGTCTCAACTACTCTCGAGCAATTTTTAAGAAGGGTAGAGGTCATCAAGCCATAGTGGGAAAGTATTCTATTAATGGACTTTCACGGATGGAGATCACAAATTTGCTATCTAATTTCAAGTTGGATATCATAAACAACATGGCTACATAGTTGGATACTATGCAAGCTTGGAAAAAACATGAGGAAGCTGAAGCAATCTTGGTGGAGTTCTGTCCACATTGGAGACAAAAGAAATGAGACTGCAGATGTAAGATGGTGGCTAACCTAGAGGCTAAGCAGTTACCTACTAACTTTAAGATGGTAGAGAGTGATGATGACCAAGTATTCTTCATCACACAAAGGTGACCATGGGATCAAAGACAAGGTATGCCTCAAGATCCTTTGACTTTTGGTAATCCTTATTCTAATTACAATAACCAGTGGCAACCTACATATAGCCCATCACCACCTTGGAATACTTTTGAACCTCATTGGCCTAACTATTAGAGTCCTCACTGGGAATCTACTCAAGGAGGTTGGAAATAGCCACAAGGACAATGGACTCCACCCCAAGGTAACTGGCAGGAGAATCCTCAATGGAGAAGTCCACAACAATGGTAGAACCAATCCCTTGCCTCTGTGATGCTTCAGCAGCCACAACCTCAAGCCCTCATGCCACATCTTGTAGCACCTACAACAAATACTGGCCCTCCAAAACAAACCCCTATGCCTTCTCAACCCTTTCCAAATCCTAATAATAAGCAGTAGCAACAACAACCTATGTATTTTGCAGAAGCCAATCAGTATCCAGCTTATGCCCTGGATATTCATGATATCCATCTCAGGTCTGGAACCACTCTCCTTGCTCTACAACCACCTGTGATTACAAAAATTCCAGATTTTGCCTTTGAACAACTTACTGAACCTACAGAGCATATACCTATGTCTGATACTGTCTCTAAGGAGCCTGTCCTGCAGCATCAAGCCAAACTGCCTTTTCCTCAGAGATTGCAAGTTACTACCCAAGTCTATGGAAGAGCCTACCTTTGATATTTTGGATCAGTTAAAGAATGTACACATTAAAATTCCTCTTTTTCAAGCCATTAAAGATGTCCCAATTTATTAAAAATCCATTAAGGAGGCATGTTTAAAGAAACCAGGAAGAAAGAAAAAGGATCCCAAAACTATCCATGTTCTAGGACAGTTGGCAGTTATTATGTTGGGCAATATAGTCATTCCAAAATATATAGACCATGGGAGTCCTATGGTACAAATAAATATTAATGTCCAGATAGTAAAGAATGTATTGATTGACCTTGGTGCAGCCATCAATGTAATGACCAAGAATACAATGGATTATTTGAATATCTTAAACATTCAGTCTACACCTACCATCTTGCAGCTTGCTGATAGTTCTACAGTAAGGCTTGATGGAATGGTAGAAGATGTTATTGTCATCATTGAGTCTTGGGAATACCCAACAGACTTCACCATATTGTCCACTAAGGAAACTCTGGGAGGATATCCTATTATCCTAGGTAGACCATGGTTGGCTACAGCTGATACTTTTATAGGATGTCATTCAGGAGACATGATAATTTCTAATGGTCAGTCAAGAAAAAAATTGGTTTTATACCCACATGCTCAGCCTCAGCCAGACTTGTCTCAACCAATTTGGCTAGATTTAGGAGAGGAAACTAAAGAAGTCAATTCATTGGCTCAACTAATGATGCTACAAACTAATCCATTTTTCCAGCTTCAGAGTGAGGATAATCTGCTTTTACTCATTTTGCAGTCCAACTTTGATCTAAGTAGCCCATTTGTTCGAGATAACTATTTTCAACAGTGTTTCCTACAACAACTGAATTTTGAGAAACTGTCACGTGAATCTCCTGCAGTTTATCAAAATTTGCTTCCATATGAAATACAAACACCACCTTTATCAGCAACCTCTATGAATGATCTTATCAAGCAAGTAGAAGTGTCTTCAGGCTGCTTTCTAAACATTAATAATAAGCTGCCTCAATCTCAACAAGTTTCCCTAGTCATAATATTGCAAGAACAAGACAAAGATTTTGCATGAGACTATGGGGGTATGAAGGGAATAGATCCTCAACTTTGTACTCATAGGATCTACATTAAGGAAGATTGTTTATCTGTTAGGCAGCCTCAAAGAATGATAAACCCAACACTCAGGGAAATAGTTAAAATAGAGCTCCAGAAGTTGCTTGATACTGGTTTTATCTACCCCATTTTAGATAGTCAATGGGTGTCTCCATTGGTGATTGTCCCTAAAAATGGTGGAAAAGGGAGAGTTTCTGTAGACTATAGAGAGCTGAACGCAACAACTAAAAATATCACTTTCCACTGCCATTTGTTGACCAAGTATTAGACTCATTGTCTGGGAAAAGGTAATTTTCCTTTTTGGATGGATATAGTGGCTATAATCAAATTAGAATCGCCCCTAAAGATCAAGACTAAATAAATTTTACTAGTCCATGGGGTACTTTTTCCTACTCTGTCTTACCTTTTGGACTATGTAATGCACCTACAACATTTCAAAGAGCAGTCATCAGTATTTTTGCTGACATTTCTCATGATTCT
This sequence comes from Sequoia sempervirens, assembly GCA_007258455.2. Classification (NCBI taxonomy): domain Eukaryota; kingdom Viridiplantae; phylum Streptophyta; class Pinopsida; order Cupressales; family Cupressaceae; genus Sequoia; species Sequoia sempervirens. The sequence goes on along the minus strand of VDFB02000015.1, from coordinate 227,021,682 downwards.
ATGGAAATCTACATGGATGACTTTACTACTTATGAAGTTACTTATGAAGAAGCATTAGACAATTTGGAAAAAGTGTTGAAAAGATGTAAGGAACATAATTTGTCTTTGAATAGTGAGAAATGCTTCATGATGATGCAAGAGGGAATTTTTTTAGGTCATCATGTCTCCCAAGTAGGAATTCAAGTTGATTCTGCAAAAAATAGAAGTTATTCTAACTTTTCCAACACCTACAAAACAAAAGCATGTCAGAAGTTTCCTAGGAAATGCTAGATATTATAGAAGATTTATCAAAGATTTTAGAAAAATAGCCAGTCCATTATATGCCTTATTGACAAAGGATTCTGAATTTACCTGGACTGAGGTTTGTGACAAATATTTCCCACAGCTTAAAAACTTACTTTCTCAGACACCTATTCTTCAAGGACCGGAGTGGAATCTGCCTTTTCATATACACACAAATGCTTCTGATTATGCCATAAGGGAAGTTTTAGGATAGAAGGAGAATTCCATAGAGCATGCCATATATTTCATTAGAAAAAGTCTTCAAGGCCCTAAATTAAACTATACTGTCAAAGAGAAAGAATTACTAGCAGTTGTGTATGCCCTGAACAAATTTTGCCATTATGTCACTGGTTACCAAATATTTGTTCATACAGATCATGCACCAATAAGGTACCTCATGAATAAGCCTGCCATATTTGGAAAATTAGGAAGATGGCTCCTATTGTTGCAGGAATTTGATATCACAGTTATTGATAAGCTAGGTCGAGCTAATGTGGTGTCTGATTTCTTATCAAGACTTCAAACACTTACACCTAATACTCCTGAGGTAATTGATGATAGCTTCCCTAATGAACATCTATTTTCTATTGCTACTCAAACTCCATGGTATGTAGATATTGAAAATTATTTAGTAGAAAACAAGGTCCTAGCTCACTTCTCACTAAAGGAAAGGAAATTGTTAGTTGAGAAAAGTTTTAAATTTTCATGGATTGCAGGTTGTTTGTTTTATACAAGGCCTAACCAAGTCATGAGAAGATGTGTTAGGAAAGATGGGACCTATGACATTTTGTATGCCTATCATGATGAGCCCTGTGGTGGACACTTTGCAGCCAAGAGAACAACTATGAAAGTGCTTAATACAGGATACTATTGGACTACACTACACAAAGATGCAACAACCTACACCAGGAAATGTGATAGATGTCAATGCATGGGGAGACCAATAAGGTCTGATGAAATGCCCCTGAATCCTCAAGTGGTAGTTAATATCTTTGACAAATGGGGCACGGATTTCGTTGGGCCTATTGATCCTCCATCCAATGGAAAATCATACATTTTGGTGTGTACTGATTATGTAACCAAGTGGGTGGAAGTTAAAGCAATGACACATGCTTGTAATAATAAAGTTGTTGAGTTCCTGTATGAGAAAATTTTTACTTGGTTTGGAGTCTCAAGGGAACTTGTTACTGAACAAGGAGCTCAGTTTACATCCAACTTAATCACTGCATTAATGAATGATTACAAGATCAGGCACATAAAGTCTAGCCCCTATCACCCTTAAGCCAACGGCCAAGTAGAGGTTACCAATAGAGAAATTGAGGCAATCCTTACAAAGACAGTCCAATTACACAAGAAGGAATGGAGTAGTCACCTTCCTGAAGCAGTCTGGGCTTATAGGAGAACATGGAAAACAACCACAGGGTTTACTCCTTTTGAGTTACTCTATGGTAAGATTGCCATATTGCCAATTGAATTTGAGCATAAGACCTTAAGAATTGCTCTCCAGGTTAAAGTTGATATCTCTGATGCTCAAAAGGAACACCTCCTACAACTGAATGCATTGGATGAGATGAGGAAATCTGCCCTATAGCATACTGAAACTATCCAAAAACAAAAAAAAAATGGCATGACAATCATATTCAAACTAAGCAATTCTCTGTCGTTGATTGGGCACTACTCTATGATTCCAGGTACAAAGAAAATCAAGGTAAACTAAACACACACTGGCTTGGCCCTTATGAAATAGAACATGTATTTGATAATGGCTCAGTGCAGTTAGCCACAATAGATCTAGTTCGATTCAAGCTACTAGTTAATGGACACCGTCTTCAGTTGTATCATAAGCCAGCATCTAAAGATGAGTTTCTGCAACAGTTTGTTTCAAATACGGCCACTGATATTCTTGTAGTGAAAGGCTTCGGTCTTTCTCCTACAGTATCTCTTTAAATTCCACATTGCATGCACATAATAAAGGTTTCCTTTTCAAGGACACCACATTCTCTGTTTTTCCATCCATCACCACCATTCATTCTCTTTTCTTCCATGTCATCCATCCTGTCGTACCACCTCATTCATAGTTTCTATTCTAGCTGTCATTTTATGGTACGTTGTGATTTTCCCAGCACATACGAGAATTAATTGAAAGGTACGCGATATCTTCTCTTAATCAAATTATTTATTTGTTTCATTTGTTCAACTACTATGTACATATCAGTCTTTTTCACCCATGTGTGGACACATGCCAACTTTTAAGTAGGGGGCAGGATAATCCATTTCAAACCTTTTCTTATGTCGCTATCACAACTAATAAGATATTTTTTATTTCTTCTTGTACTTTCCAAATATGGCTGCATGTTTTATCTTAAACAACATTAACTACTTGATATGAGTAGTTCCTAATAATCATTACATACAATTATCTTTTGATTCATTCTTCGAAAAGAAGAGAAAGTGATGGCAAGACAGAAAGAAACAAAAAGAAGCAAAAAGAAGCAGAGCAGAAGAATTTTCTTTTGAATTTTCAGAAAGGTTTGAGTTTTTGGAATCCTGGCAGAGGTAATTTGCAAATATGGGTGGTCAATTGGTAAGACATGAGCCTGTAGCTCACGAGCTCTTAACATAGAATCCTCAAATAGTGTAGGCATTCAATAATTGTGGTTGGCTAAACTATTTTTTGAGGCTAGATTCTTTCAATGAGGAAGTTGCTGGTGAATTTTTCAGAACTCTTTCAGAAGGGGAAGCTTTAGTATGGGGTCTGACAGTGGTTGTAACAATAGTTCCTCCTACAGCAACACCTGTTGCCACTACAGTTTATCTATCATCCTCTTCTATTGAGTCTGAACCCTATAGGCAAGTCAGGAAGAGGAAAGCCACAAGAGTGCCTCCTATAGCTGCCACATTGCCAAAAAGATTTTCAACAAGGAAATAATGTAAAGTCACCTCAACGTCTGCTCAACCTGAAGTTATAATAATTTTAGAAGAGTCTAAAGAATATAGCCAAGATGATTCTCAGAATGTACCTGAGAATGTTTCACATAGCTCACCTGTTGTTCCTAAGGAAATGAACAATGAACCAATGGAAATTGATGAAGCACAATATGATAGTAATGAAAGGGGAATGCCAAGTCTTGATGACTGGACTGAAGTAGCTAGGAAATTTTTAGAGGAAGTACAATCTCCTCCTAGACAACAACATGAATTCATCTTGCTGCAAGAGGAAGAACAACCTAAACAATTAGAAGTGGCCAATGAAGCTTCATTAGCCCCTACAACTTGTCAAGCCATAGTTGTCTACAAAAAGACATTTTTGATTGAATTTTTGGAATACCTTAGGACCACATGGAGGCCAGTCACATTTCAAACCTTGAGTTTCTGCCACTTAGCCAAGACTAAAATTCAACAAAGTCTTTGGGAGGAAGAGAAGAAGAAACTGAAAAGAGAAATTGAAAGGAAAAAAAGGGAAATCTAGGAAATGAAAAAGAAAATGGATGAAATGATGAAAATAACTGGTAAGATTGTGGAGTGTAGACCACCACCTAGAGTTTATGCCATGTGCCTAAAGGAACAATTTCTTTGGTTTTAATTAATGACAATTTCAAGGGATTTAAATCCTATTATTCAAATAGCCAAAGAATTTTATGAAGCATACCAGGTGGCTCCTAATTGGCTAAATAGTTTTTTATGTGAATTTTATTTGCATGGATTGATAATTCCCTCTGAAATAGAGTGGAATCCACTTCTTTACATTGGTGATATCCATTTAAGGTCACTTATGTCATGGGTAGCCAATGAAACCAATTATGGCAGATAATTGGAAGCTTATGAAGAAGTTGAAAGGGATGAGCCCATACCACTGTGATTAGAAAGCACACATCCTTACACAATGCTAAAAACTTGGCTCACTATTGCATATGGGTTCAACAATCAAGCAAAAAGAGTAAAAATATTTGATGTTAGAAAGAAAGTGTATGAGGAATTCAAAAGCCAACCGTATCTATTTTGGAAGCTTTCCTCTTCCAAAATTGAAAAGAGATGGGAGAAATTCGCTATTGGGCTCATAAAATCTGAGCCACATAGCCCCCTAAATTTGAAGCAGCTCTTGGAAGGACAGACAAGTACATACAACTTGGTCTTTAGAAGAGGTTCGAATTATGGTTACCAATAAAATTTTGACCTCCATTTTTAATGTGGCCACTTTATCCCTATTGAGCTATAAATTTTAATAAAGATACAAAGAAACTCAAATATGAAAGATGGCAAGATTTCAGAGGTTTCTATTATAAATTTGGGAATATGCCAAAAAGCCATACTACTCCCACATAATTCAGGGAAACAACCACGAAGCTTAATGCTTGTGGACCATCATCAGGTTAAGTAGGGGGTAGATGATGAGCTCAAGATATGCTCATAATTTGAGTATCATGATGTATTTTTAATATCTCTACTTTTACTGCTAATGGATGTTTTAACTCTTTTATTAAATATTTTTTATCTAAAATGGGTAGTATCCTATAGCAATACACTCCTACATTCCTGTAGCCTAACATCTCCATGTGTCTTATTAATTACCCTGTTCGACTTCCAAATGACTGGTATAATGCATATGGTTTTTGAATAATGAAATAGATTTAATATGTGATTAATGAAAGTATCGGGTTGTTTTCCACGAATGCTTTCTTTCACCTCTGTCACCTTGTGCATCGTAGGTTGTTGAAGGGAGCATGAATGAGTCAAGCGCAGCGGATCTCGACCCTGCAGTAAATTCCATTTCCTGCATGATGTCGAGGAAGTTGTACCAAGGAAGACTCTTTGTCTGGGTCGTTGGGAAGAAACTTAAATGATCATTTATCTAGAAAGAGTGGAATGCTAAATTCTCTGGATCATGTTGAACATATATGTTTTCATTTATGAGAAGTCTCTTCCTTGGTTTCAGGATTCATTTATGTCCATGGCTTTCTCTGTTAGAGTTAGGTAGTTAGTTGCTTTTATGTTTTAAATAAGTGTTCCTCCTGCGCGAGTGAGCAAGCATAACAAGCATAGAAAGGATATCATGTAAAATTTAGTATGATAATAAGAAGCAGAGTATGTAAGAACCAATACTATGATAAGAGATAGAGTTTTGTGTTAATTTTCATATGAGCAGAACAATGTATACCATTCTAAGTTTATGAATAAAAGTTGATGAAATTCTGAGTTCAATTCTTGCATAGCTGGTTGATGCTTACTAAGGGGCCCCACTTAGTAAGTATCTGTAGTTAGTTAGTTAGTCATTTATTTTCTGTTGATCATAGGTTAGATTACATTCTAGAAAGTTTCAGTGCAAACTCAGTCTTATATTGTTCCTGTAGCATCGAGAATCCATCCCTGTGTTTGTTCCTATAGCATAAGGCTAGTTCATAGTTTGTTTCTCAGTTGTAATTGTTATGGTTTCTGCTTTGGTTAAGTTTAGAAGGCTTCACATTACATTCCTGTAGCATAAGTATAATTCCTTTCACGCATTTATTTCTGGTAAATCGTGAATGAAACTAGTTCTTAGTGCACATACAGTGCCGCTCCATTTCAAGTATACGTTCCCTAGTTTGACAAAGTAAATGAATGACCATAAGAAGATGTTAGTCACCTGCTGGAATGTCCAATTTCTAGGTTAGGATTTTGCATGACTTTTATATGCTTTTGTTAGCACGACCACCATTCACCGATTGTGGTGAATGAGTCCCATTTGAGGTTATTTTCAAATTCGAGTAGGATTTCATTAATTCAAAATTTATTTTTGGTAAATGTTGGCCTTTGAGATTGAAATAACAGTCAATCATGTGTCAATGCCTATAAAACAAAGCCTCTAAGTCATTTTTCAGGGGAAGCAAACATAATTCAAGCACTTTGAACAAATATCAAGCATTAAGAGTCTTTCACAATAGCATTATAATTCCAAAAGTAACCATTGGGGCAACATCAAAGAATTTTTGTAGGTCTTCAAGCTCACTTTCTATCTAGATCTAATATTTTTAAGGGTTGATCATGGATGCCTATGGTGAATCATGATGGATTCTAGGTTGGGGAGATGCAGCTAGCCATCAATCCAATCCTAAAGACTTGTTTCATAAGTTATTCCATCTTCCATTATTACTCTACACTCAACCAAAGGAAGGTACAAGCATCATTAGAGTTCACTTGAGGTGATTGAAGATAATCACTAGTTAGTTATTCATCTTTGCATTTGCATTATTGCATCAAATTATTGCACATTAGAATAGGATTGCATCATATCTTAGATTTTCTAGTCTTTAACACACTCAAAGCTAGGGTTTTAATGCATATTTCTAAATTTCTACCAAGGTTTTATTACCAAACTAGGGGTTGTACCAAGTTATGCCCCGGGTGTTGTCACAATAGTGGTTTACAATTTCTGGGAGATTCTGATTTTTGCTAAAATTACATATTTTTAGAAAATATAATGATTTAAGCCTTAAAAAATTCCATTTAAAGCATTCCAATTGAAGAGGGTTTGATCAAACTACCTTAGATCAAACCCCCCTAGATAGAACCCCACTAGTTTTAAACCATACCTATAATGGAGTCTCCTTTACACCTATCAAAATGCTGATAAAAAACCACTTTTGATTTACCTTTTGGAGGATCAAATATATTCATTTAAAATTTATTTTTTGTAAGTATGTAGTCCTTATTATAAGATTTCCAAAAATTATTATTTCAAATAAATTTCTAGTTTTATTATTATATTTATTTTTTATTTCTTGTGAATGTAGGTTTTTCACTAAAAATCAAGCTCTTTGTTCTACACATGTGGAAAAATAGTAGATTATCAAAAAAAAAATTGAAAAATATGAGTGCACTAGATATTGATGTTCTTCATCCAACAAAACAAATAAAACTGACTATTGATACATACAAAAAAAGTTACGCGTTATACGGTCGTGCTATGTCTGAATTGTAATTAGTTTGACTTTGAAACTTGATTAAAGAAATAATAATCAATAAGAAACTATCTAACCAAGTGGAAGCACTAGATATCAGAGTTACAAATCTAAATTCAAAAGAATTATAATTTTATCCTTCATGGAAAAGAAATTATGTGTTATACAGTGAGAGTCACTTTTTTAAAATGTTGTTTTCTGGGAAAAAATAGTTTTTGAGGGAGATGGAAAAACAAGTGCAATCTGATTCCAAAATTTTTGAAAAAAATATATTTAGAATCTACAGACAAAATTTCATGAAACTCTAGTTTGCATCATCTTCAAATTCCTCACGGTTTAGCCACTATAGTTGCCCGAAAGTGACGATTTAGTTAAAGAAAATTATTTCAGTGTCCAGTTTGGCCAAAAATTGTAAACCACTATTGTGGGATCACCCTCCCACATTAGAAAATCCCTTTGAATTTTTTTTTGCAAGCATTTTTCATAGATTCTAGCCTAAGACTCATATTGGAAGGAAAAGGAAGGTGTTAAAGTGCAAATCAGAACATTTAGTTTTCAGAAAAGTGGAACTAGAATGATTCACTAGAATAGTGGCAAATGAGTCCCAGTAATGTTGTTTGTTAGATCCATATGTAGATTCTCATAACCTTCTTCCAGAAATGGGCTCCTGTACAAAAAAAAGGATCTAAGACTAATTATCCCATGTTGGCGAATGAGTCCTAATGGCATAAAAAGTCCACATTTTTAGAATTTTCGAGCTATTCCCTGACCCTTCAATGTTTCTAGGTGCACACCATTTACATTCTTACCCTTTTGTTCTACTTTTGTTGCATTTCTATGGCATTTTTCCTTTATTTGTATATCACACTGTATTTTCAAACATCTTGCATTTTCCAAGTTTACACTTCGTGGTGATCCCTCATTTGTTGTTATCCTTCCCCTAAAACTCTCCCTTTGTTAGTTTTCAATATCCTTTGCATTGAAATCTCAAGGGTTTGTTCTTGAGTGAATAGTGTAGTTTTGTCTCTCTCCTTTTAGGTCCAAAACCCTAGAAGTGAAAGAGAGCACAAAATTATCCTTTTCACATACTTGAAATCTTCTTTCCAATCTTGATCTTCAATGTGTCTTCAACCTAGATCTATAAATCATAAACTAAAGAGATGGAAAATTGTTGTTTTGCTAGTGGAAAGGGGTTTACCTTGGTCAAACCTTGTAATGAAATCAAATGAAAATGAGCAATGTTGAATGACCAAAATGATATGTTGCAAGTCACTAAACCTTAGAAATAAAGTATTGCAAACATGTATGAAATGACTCCAATGGATGGAGATCCCGACTCTTGTGAATGTAATAGATTTTGAATTGAGTGCTTGCTTGAATCATGAAACCCTACATCACAAATGTTAGCTAAAAAATAAACATGGTCCATGATGAGCTTGACATGATGCTTGATACTTGAATAATGCTCCAAAACACTTGTTAATCAACTCTTGAAGGTTATTGAATGCTCTTGTAAATGCTTGAATTATCTAATGCATGAATACTTGAAAGCTTAAGTCACTTGATTGCTTCTTAGGATGAAAATGAGTGAAATAACCTTGTATTTATACTTGTTTATGACAAATTTACTGAAATCACAACACTATAAGCCAACATCAGATATAGGAGAATGAAATCTCATCAATAATTTGAATTTAATTTAATTTTAAGCCACATGAGACTCATATTCCCTAGGTGGTGTATGAGTCCCATTACGCTAGGCTTTGGGACACACTTTTCAAGAAATGCTTAGATTCATGTGAAATTTGGATAGAGGCCCCAAATCTTAGGTGAGACCCATACACCCAAGGTGGTGTATGAGTCCCAAATCACTAAATCTGGGCCATACACCTAAATCATGACTAGATGTTGATAAATGTCAGGATTAATCTCATAAAGATGCATTAATTAAGGCTTGTGGATGCAAAATAATGCCAATTGAGGAATAAATAATCCCCATTAATTAATAAAACCTTAGATTACTGTGAAAGTGTGGTACAACACTTTACAACAACTTAAATAAGGTTCAATCAAGTCCATTTAGTTTAAAAGGGCCCAAGACCTAATGTGAATGTGAAACACATTACAATACTAAATCAAGGAAAAATAAAGGTCAATATGACAAGGAGGGCCCAAAAAAGCATGAGAATGTGGCCCAAAAAAGCACGAGAATGTACAGGGATAGATTGTCTATTGCCAAAATTACAATTATAAATCATAAGGCTCTAGATTAATAAAGACATTAAACTCTAAATATGGGATCATCTCTTGGATAGAACAAATGATATTTTGTGGGGCTAACATTTAGTAAAATCTTACATTTTATCTAAGTTGTAAATAAAATAATATGAGCTGTAAATTTCATTAGATGTTTGATGTTTAGGGAAGAGACATGTTGTATGATTCAAATGTTTCAAGGCGGTATTTTCCATCAATGGCATATGGTATATAACATGTGTCCTAGAGCCTAAATATTTATATGAAAAAAATGTAAACTTGGTGGTTCTACTTGAGTAGACTCAATAAATAATTCAAGTTGTTTTAGTGTTGAAAACTTCAATAATTAGTAGATTTAGACATGAAGTGTTGAATTCATTTAGAGTTTTTTTTAAGGTCTAGAATTAACTAACATTTGAAAAAAGAAGTCTTGCAAATGAAAGGAAAACATGAATCTAGAAAAATAAAACAAGCAACATAGATGACATTTTAAAAACTGATGAGTTTGGTTATATATCTCTAATCATATATCAACAAGTATCATGAATAAAAATAGAATAAAACAAGGATAATGTAGATAGTTTGAATAAAATGTCTCACAAATGAAGGCCATAAAAGATGGGGAATAATTTTGTAGAGAAATTGGGTGTGTTACATAGGTAACCATAAATGGTGACTCTCAAAGGAGAACATTTCTAAATATTTAGAATCCACAATCATTGGTTTAAGATAAAATTAAACAAGATAAAATTATAATATATCTTGTGTGATTTGCATTCAAATCAAATTATACTTAGAGTAAGCAAGAATTATGCCCATTTAATTAGGAGATGTATGTGAATGATCCATTTATTCTTTTCTATGCCTTCTAGGATTAGCATTATCAAAAAAAGAAGATCGAGAAAATAAAACAATCCATTCTAATATAGGTCTAGATATTGATCTACTACTAAGATTTCATCTATGACCACAATAGAATTTTCTTTTTCTTTTCTAAAATAATCACTATCATAAATTCTATTTGATTAAAAATTAAATTTGTTTCTCATTTTCTTTTACTATGTTGAATATATTTTAATCTATAATAATTTAATTTTGTAAACTGTATATCAAAGGATGTCTAATCAAACCGAGGAATTCTTGTTAAAATAGATAATTTAAACTTCTATATAATATTAGACGTTTCGATATTTTTACCATTCATGTTTATCATCTTAGTTTATTAGTATTTTAGAACCATCCTAGATTGTTAACACGCCTGTCAATTTGATCTTTGTCAAGGTTATGTACTATTTGGAATTTAAAGGTTGTTAAATGTTAGATTTAACATTTTTAGTGAACACCATTGTAAATGTACGGTTAGTATCTTCAAAGAACAACACATTTTGATGTCAGGATAGTATTGAGCTAGCCTGCGGTGGGAAAAAGAAAACAATGCTGAGTTTAGCAATAAAGTGTGACGCCAAGAAGGCAATGTTAGCAGCTTTACAAATGTCATGCAAATTATATTTAGTTAGTACTTTTTGTTCTTTTCATTCCATCTATGATGGTTGGGTTTCACATGATAAACAACTCTGTTGACCATTACAACTATAAGATTATTTTCGTTGGAAATCATGATTTCATATAACTATTGTTTTATTTTCTTTAGAACACGTTTTATTATCATTTAAATATTATAATACTAATTTGTCTATTGGCCTTTTATGTGGGGTTTTGAGACGATTTTGACATACTGAAATTTTATTAGTTGTATATAACATTATGGTATTTTAAATGGTAGTAGAAAAATACATATTAGTCGGAGACAATTCTATATACTATCTTCTCATACTTATGTTTCAACTTTTCTTGTTTTTTAAGAAATATTATTTACTGTCATGCTTACGTATCATTGTATCTATAGTACAAAAATTGTTCTTTTGGATTTGAGATGTAAAATTATAAATGCATTTCATGAGTATGTGATGGCGTACAATAGATCAATCTTGTAATTTTTACTATCTTAAAAAAATTCCATTTCCTCACTATCTGTAATATCATTAAGTGCATGAGTGATCTCTATTACACTTTCTTCAAAATACTCTCTCATACTCAATTTTCACTTTGAGCTATATTGTACTTCTCTAATTTACCACAACATCCAATCGAACCATGTTGAACTTTAAAACACTATTCATTGATGAACTATTATAGGCGAAGAAGTTGTTGATGCATTCAATATTTGTAAAACGAGTAGGAATAGTTGATTATTTCTTTAATTCCTTCTTTCTCTCCAAATAAATATTATTTGAAGTGAAATAATTGTAACATACATGGTTAAGTATTTACAAGAATGGAGAAGGAAAATAACACACATAAACATAATGTAAATTAATTTTCTAAGTATGTGTTTCTATATCCAAATATAGAGAGCATGTACATGTATACACATATATCTAAATGTATATTAAGGGTATATATACTCAACCATTCACATAGTGTGTTTATATAGTCTTCGTATATATAAATACTCATAACCACCATGCATATGTATTGTATTTGTACATATATAGTAGGTAGTGAGAAACATGTCAAATAACATTTTGCCCTGTAGTTATTAGGTTTGTCAGTCAAAAATGTATTTTGTAATACACATGTTTTTTCTTAGCTTACATTAGAAATTTATCTTGTATGCAAATGAAAAAATACAAAGGTCTAATTAGCTAACTATGGAAAGTAAAAAAATTCATAAACTTTATGATTTATGTTTGATAATTCATCACATCTCTATAGAAAAGATTTTAGAAGAGATGTGAGAATAAGCGAATACTCTAATCTCTAACAAATGTATGGAATAATAAGATAATAATCTTGAAGCTTCAAACTAATATTTTATAATTTTTAGCTAAATCTATTTAATAAGTTTCTTATGGAGAATAAATTAATAGTTACATTTGATATAATTAATAATAATTATTTGAAGAGACATTCTATAGTGGCATAATAAACTTCCTGAAATATATATATATATATATTAAATTAAATTTATACATCTTACATATTATTAAAAAATATGATTAGGTATTGTGTTTGTCTCTTGTTTAGTCATAATCCAATTAATGACCAAATAATCTAAAATAATTTCATATCTTATCGACACTAAAAACATGAGAAATAATTATCTTATTTCTAATGGTAAAATTTTATTTAACTATTAAATCAAATCATATTCTATTTATATTTTTTATATTTTATTAATATTCCTAAGATATATTCTATAATGTCATATTGAAACTTCATAAATAAAGTATACACATTTATATTTAAAATACTATTTTATAGTTAACATATGAAAAAATATGATAAGATATTTTATTTTTGTATATTTTACTTGTCTTTAAATTAAATGATTAAATAGTCTTTATGATAATTCCATACCTTATTCACATTATAAATAATTATCCTATTTCTATTGGTAAAATTTTATCTATCCTTTTTATATTGTATAAATATAAGTGAAATAATGTGATTACATTGATGGTTAAAGAAGATGTTGTCTAGTCATAAATGATATATATAGATTTTTTTCATGACATGAAAAAATGACCAATTATATTATATGATTAAAAAGATAGAAACAATATCTGTATGCTTGAAATCAATAATATTTTATTAAAATGTGATTTATAGAATATTTTCCTTCTTATGTTCACATGGTTTGGAAGAAAAAAATAAGAATATTGTCCTTCTTCCATTCACATAGTTTAGAAGAAAATAATAAGATATATTAAAATTTAGTGGAACTTATGGAAATTTTGTTTTTCTTTCCTTTTCCATGCCTTCAATAAGGCATTCTCTTCCCAGTTTCATTCACCTCTTTGTCACCTCTTTCCAGAAGGGTCACCTCAAGCCTCGCTGTTGCAAATTGCACCATGCTTTCATCTTGTACATTTGTGTAGGCTACTCCCACATATTCCCCTCTCCAAGAAACCTCCATCAAAGAGCTACAACACTGCCCCTTATTTTTTCATTCTCAAGGAAATCAAATATTACTTATATTTTTTCTATGATTTGTTCATGAAATTTTTTGGTAAAACTTCTTCCTTGCTACTTTATGTATGAAAATATTACCGGTCTCTTCATGAACAAATTTTTCCTCTTCTCAGAACACATCTTACTCACTGTTGCAATCTTGTACAAGTTCTTTTAATGGCTTGCATGTGCCCTTCTCATCACAATTTTTCACTTGCAACCAAATCTCAATCCTCTGGGGCCTTAACTCTCTATAATTACAAGGCATTACCTACAATAAAGCCTCTCACAACCTCAACAAAGAATACCAAAAATACCTTTTAAAGTTATCTTTCCTCCTTCTCCACCCTCTATAAATATATATTCTCCTCACACCTACAACAATAAACTAGACCATCTATCTTTGTAAAGTCATAGAACTTCCTCATCTATAAAATATATCCAAGGCTCTCTAAGACACTTTGAAATTCTCAAGGAAATGCAATTACTTTCAATTTCATTTCAAATTTCCTCTACCAATTTGGAAATTTTCCAATGATATCAATTAATCTCTATCCCTCTTCTTTCTTCAAAAATCCTTTAACCTACTCTACTACCAAATGATGTAGTTTAAATTCAATAGTTTTACCAGATGGGTGAATTTTTCATCTAAATATTAATTTTCTTTAAAATTTTCATTTATCAATCTAATTAATTTTTTAAATAAAAATTAAATTAACATTTAATTCATTAAATACATAACTCAATTCTCTTAATTACTTGTCATTTTTAGGAAATTACATTTTACAATCTCCTAGTCACTCAGAATTACATATATGACTCCTATGTTTCAATACTCCTAAACCCACTCCTCTATTTTGGAAACTCCAATCGTTTCTATTCCTTCATATGATACACACTCATGTATTATTCTTCTCTTCACCTAATTGATTTTAATATCTATTTTCCATCATCTAAGCTATGTCTAGTCTATAATTTATAAACAATTTTTATTTTCCCAATCATTTATGTTGCCATCATTAGCTAGTTCAATTTAGATTGCATGTTATCTTTTATTAATTTCTTATAATTTTCATGTTTTCTCTTGAATTTGGTTAAAGAATCTAATAGGGAGTGTTTGATTTGATTTTCTAACAAGTTTAACACTTGTTTGTTGATCTTTGTTAGTTGATTGTAGATTGGACACTCACAACTTGGTATGCTAATATTTCTTCATCCATTTATGACCCTATCAAATCCCCTCTTCTCTATTATCATTTAGTACCTTTGTCTATTCCTACGAGGGTTGGTGTGTATGCTTATTTAGGAAATTTTTATTTTTTAAAATCTCCTCTCCTTCCTTAGACTATGCAACCCATTCAAATCTACCTTTCATGAAATATTTCTTGCTCCCATTGAGGTTCAACCTTTTTCTTGAATTTTCATTACCCTCTCATTTGATATGTCACACTATCTTTTCCTCTTCCTTATTCTACATTTTAATTTGTTAAATATCATTAAGGCTATATAGCATACAATTTCATGTATTAATTATTTTCATTGCAATTTTCTATTTGTTTTGTCACATACTTCTCTGTATGTCACATCACATTCTAACTGCATATTGGATTATCTTTTCCCACACTAAAATCCAGAATTTATCCCTTTCAAAATAAAAGAAATTTAATTAATAAATAATAATTAATCTTATGAACAACAAGTTCTAGAACCCATATGCCTTTCATGATCATTTTGACACCCACATTCTTAGAGAAATAATTTCATAGATTTTTCAAACTTAAAATTGAAACATGAAATTTTTTCAATCAATGAGAAAAATGTAAATGAGCATGTGCCAATCTCAACCACCACAACCAAATAGTTTTGAACATTGAAATCAACCAAAAATAAGAAAATAAAACATTGAACTTAGAGAAAAATGAAATAAATAAAAAAATAACTATTTATGGGTGAGGTGTATCATTGGTTTTCCCAAATGATCATGTGTTAGATAGGAACACTTTTACCCTTTGTGGATTATTTCCCTCAAAATATTGGGAGGAAATAAATGTGATGTAAAAGAATAAATAACTAGAATTGAAGGAGGAGAATATGGTAAATTACTAAATCAAGTTGCGGTTGTGTTGCAAATGGGACTTTGGTAATAAAAAACTCTATAGCACTCTATTTGTTGGCCAAAAAACAATGACAGTTACACTCATACACAATTTGATTACATCAATTATGGGGCCCAAGCATAGATGTAGAAGGGGGATTACTCTTGTATAATTACCAGGTTGTCTTAACATACAAAACAAGAGGAAGGAAAATTATAGTAGGTAGAGGGTGAGATAATTGGGGTGCATATGGCATATCCTATGTCCTAGGTGCCTTTCCTCATATTTTCACAAGAGTAGTCAAATGAGAAAAGAATCCATTAGAGGAGAATGAGTGGGTGGTGCATGTGAAGATTTATGTCCACTTGACTTATTTCCTTTTCTCTATTTTTTGTGTATTTTGAGGAACTATAATATCCTCAAGAGGATAGAAGATATTACTAGAATATTTTCCCAATATAGGTGTCTTTCCCTAGTTTTTGAAAGTGATATTTGGGGGAGATATAGTCACCACCAAACGATAGTAACCTCAAGGGGAACAATATTTTTACTTAATAGAGCATGCTTATTTATAGCCACCATAATGGTAGGCATTGAGATAGATGAATGTTTCCTTGGTTATGTAACCATACGAGAAGTGGACATAAGAAAGGAGGAAGAGATAACTAGAAAAGAGGATATTGAAAAATATAATTTGAGAGAGAGGGAGAGAGGAGGGAGGGAGAGAGAGGTAGGGAGAGAGAGGTGAGGTAGAGAGTAGAAAGGGAAGTTTTGTGTGAGAGAGAGATAATGAAAAGATAGAGAGAAGTAGAGAGGTAAGGATGGAGAGAGGGAGAGATAGGAGGGAGGCCTTGGTGAGGTGCAAATAGATGTAGAGGATAAATAGAGAGGTGCAAAGGTAGAGAAAATGAGGGAGATGGAGGATCTGGATAAGTAGAGAGGGAAATAGAGGTATAGAGAGGGAGAGGATATATAGAGAGAACTTGAGATGGAATGTGGGGGGAGGGATAGGCGGGTATTGAGATAGGTGAGATAGAGAGGTGTAGAGAGAGTGTGGTAGGGAGTTATCAATTGAGAGGTAGGTAGAAAGAGGTATTGGAGAGATAGAGAGAAGTAGAGAGTGATGGAGGGAGGGAGGGAGAGGTATGGAGCGAGAGAGAGGGAGGTGATAGAGAGGTGAGATAGAGAGAAATACAAAGATACACACATAGAGAGAGAAAGAATGATATGGACTGATGGAGGTAGAATTAAGAGAGAGAGAGAGAGAGATGTTAGAATTGTTAAAAACATGATCCATAGGATCAAACAACAAAAAAAGAAACATTCCATGCAAGTGATCTATAAATAAATAATTGATATTCCTCAACACAATAAAGCTATAAAATACAAGAGACTATCAAATGGTATGAAAGATCAAGAGAAGAAGAAATATGAAGAGAGATAATATAATGAGGGTTGAGTTTTATATAGGAGCAACCATAAATGATAATTGGATTAGATTAGGTCAAGTATCAACATGCCATACAATGAGATAGAATGATCTAATAATAGATCTCTAGTTAACATAGTAAATAACTCCTAGGTTTAGATTAAGTGAATTTGAATTAATTAGACTAATAATTAATTAAATATTAGTTAATTATTAGCTAATGTATGATTAATCTAACACCCCGTTAAGATGATCTTAGGTATTAGATAAAAATCCCTAATAAGAGAATGCATGATGGGTCCAAAAAAATAGGCCTAGTGAGGTAACCATGTACAAATAAAGGATCTCTCACAACTGGAGAAAAAATAGAAAAATACAAGGGAAAAAAACCTCTCCAAAAGAGAGAAAGGAAGATGGACTATAAAAGCCTCCAAATCAACGTTAAGGACTAAGAAGCCTCCAACCAAAACAATGTCCCAAGAAGGAGTGGAACATGTAGAACATCATTGAAGCACAAAGAAGCTATAGAATGCTGGTGAATGATGAATTATATGGTTCTAAAATTAAGAGCCTCCTCTACAATTAATTATGATCAAGATCAAGATAAAAAAAATCTTCTTGAGCCTCCCCAATGACACTACTCAAATGAGATGAAAATCAAAGGTAAACCATCTAGAACTCGAAGATACAAATGTCAAGATCAAGAAGATAATAATCTGCATGAGTTCTCCCAAGTACATTACTCAGATAAAATGGAAATCAAAGGAAAACATCTAAAATTTGAAGATACATATGGTACATGAATCTGTATGAGTGACCCCCATGACACTAGTCAGTATGCAAGATGCAAGTTAAAAATATAGGTACCAATAAATTGAATAATATTGACCAAGAGAGAGAAAATAATATAAATAATTGTCCCTAATGAAACACCTTGAATAAAATGGAAAACAAAGGGAGACATTTGGAACTCAAAGATACATATGGCACATGAATCTGCATGAGTGACCACAATAACACTACTCAACTTGTAATATCCAAGTTGAAATTTATAGAGGTACCAATAGCTTCTAATCAAATAAAAATGGAAGGTGACCTCCATAAGATAGGAATGCAATAGTTTCCATATGGTAATTGCTCCATCTCACCAAAATGTAAGGTAACCAACCGCTGATGTACATTGTATACAAACATCCATAGAACAAGAACTAGATACATAGATCACTCAAATGTAAAACCACAAGTCTGTGAAACCCCACCATAACAATGAAAAGGGAGAGTCATGATAGGAACACTAAAACTGTGTGAAACCAATAAGTTTGTTTAGGAGAAACAACCTACAAATAAAATCACAAGTCTGTGAAACCATTATTTTGTTAGTATGATTAAACATGAAATTTACATAATGGAAACTTAAATCACAATACCATACACAAGAGAACACTAGATTTATGTGGAAGACACAATGAGGATAAACCATGGTAAGGATTAGCTCACAATATTAGTAATAGCAAAACCAATACAAAAAGGGCTCACTTCTACAATATGACACACATTCCAAAGGGCTCATAGCTAGGGTTCATTGCAATAGAAATAATACAAGAAGATAGAAGAAAAATGTCACATAGAGAAAACTTCTCAATGCAATAGGGAATCCACCACAATTCCTCACACACTTTCACAGTCTTGCATGAATAATTTCAGATCCCTTCAAGCTCTCTGCTTTTAGGAACCCTAACACTAAAATTAACACTACTCTTCCCAAATTTGCATCACACTTATCACTCACATCAATATCACATTTATCTTGCTTCTTCTTTCATACTTCAACTCACAAGAACACCATAATTATTTAGATCAACCTCATCCTCAAAAACCTTCTCCAATATCAACAACTATTTTTTATACATATAAACTTAAAATAGGTCGGCACCTAAACATTCATGTGATGGATAGGAACAAAAATGACCTACATATACCATTAACTAGAACCCAAATAGATCCAAACACACTTCAACACACTTAAAAATCCTTGGATGTAGTGTTAATAAAGGTCTTCCAAAACCTATGTTAAACACCATAAGCATTAAGTACACACTTCCAAATATCAATCTGAAAGTTCCAGACAAAATAATTATCTTGAAAATGATATAGGATAATCCTCAAACACTTTGAAATGCATTCAAAACCTTTGCAATATATTTTACCTACAAAATATAATCATTTTATACAATTTAACAACATTGCCAAAAATAGTCATACTATGTAACACTAAAAAACATGTCTTCCACAACACCAAACCTCAAATCCTCTTAACATAGATAAGATAACAACACCATCAACACTTCTTCAATACCACATGTCCTAAATCAAAGATGTAGAGAAATGACAAGAAAATATATTTTTTTGAAACCACATCAAGTAATATCGAATTACCCTGTTCACAAACTAATGAATACATCTTAGCCTGTACAAAGATTTAGAACATCAAATTTAAAATATAGCAACTAGTAATAGTCCTAAATATATAAGAACTTCACAAGCATAGCATCAATATAGAAGAAATTTCAAGCACAACCTAGAGCACATTATGAACACCTACACAACACTATTTTCTCTTTTTTATCAAATGTTCTCACAAGAACTTGGAAAACAAGTACCAGAGAAATAATCTTAGTTCATTACTTTATTCCAACTCAGCTTTAAACTCTAGAACAAAAAGATAGCTCCATGTACTCACAACTCCTCAATATCTCAGATATACAAGCACACTCTACATCATTCTTCCTTTTTCACAATTTTCTCAATATCCCCAACATATAGTCATACATGCAACAATCTCCCCTATATCGTTGACAACATCAACCAATAAATATGCCTATTGACGTCACTGATAACACCTTCATACTTGTAACAATCTCTGGGCCTTTATTATTGAAGGCAACAAAAGATGTGAAAAGGAACCAAATATAACATACACACTTTCTCTCTATTTTTAGATTAGATAGCCTACAAAAGATTCCATCACTCACTCTCCCTTACAAGATTCTCCATGTCTCCCTAAGTATATAAGTTTTCTCACATGATTTTCTCTCCCCCTTTGACATCAATGGAAAAGGATTTTTTTTGGGATTATTCTCCCCCTTTCAAACTGAACCAAAGTACCTACTTAGAATACTCCCCCTTATGAGTACACCCAAATGAATTAACAATGACACGATTTCTTACTACAACAATGACACTAGCCACTCCCCCTAAGAGGTAGCCATCAACACTAGTCCAAAAAAGAGATAGATCCATAGATCCCCTAGACTAATGCATCTCCATATGCATCTAGTTCAAGAAAGGAGGTGCAATAACCCCCAACTTCTCTTAGAGATTCTCAATGAAACTTAGGAAATAAGACTCGACCTTTTGGGACATGGAACTAAGGTTAGGGACCTCCTATTTCACTTAGTTTCACTCAAGGAAACTCTAGAGATCTTAATCTAGGGATGTAATGAACAAAAGAGACCTACTAAAGGTTGTCCTAGGGTGTGATTAAAGACTAAAAAGAGGTTCACCACCAAGTACAAGCTTGGAAAGACTAGTAATATGCAAGACATAAAATGATACAAAAGACTTAAAGACCTGGAAATGAGTTCAAATCAAAATAGTAAACTGATAAAGTATAGAGGTGCACTTGGAAACATGAATGTTCTTGGAAAAAATGTCTAAAATGCTAAAAATGTTTACTTTAATGTTCACTTGGATTCATATGCGAGGTTGGGCGACTTAGTCCAGATGAGGGTTTCTATATAGAAACTGAAATATGGTAGTGACAAGTTTGAATCCTTCAAAACTCAAAAAAAGAGCCATACCAGGACTCATATGCCACAAGTGGTGTATCAGTCTCATTCTACTTTTTCAAAATTTATGACCTAAATCTATTCTCCTATCTCTGCTTTATCTTCTAATCATAATTTATGGATCTAAACCTACAAAAAGGACCTACAAAACATAATCTTGTGTTGATTTACTTATGGGGGGTTTTCCTTAGTCAAACCCCAAGTTTGGTAATTAAACCTTGATAGAAACAATGGATCTTGAAAGTAAATGTGAATATAAAACCCTAACCTTAAGTGCATATAAGATTAGGAAATTTGAAATGCAATGCAACCCTATTCTAATGTGTTAGAATGAGATGCATGAATGAAGCATGAAAATGATGACTCACTTTAGGGGATCACTAATCACCCTAATAAGACACAATAATACATGTACCTTCCTTTAGGATAAAAGTAGAGTGATAATGGAGGATGAAATCACTTAGGAAACACATCATAATGCTTGGCTTGGTGGCTAGTTGCATCTCCCCAACCTATAATCCATCATGATTCACCATAGGAAACCATCATCAATCCTTGACAATGTTAGATCTTGAATGAATGTGAGCTTAAAGATTTGTAAGAACACTATAATGTTTCTCCAAGACTTCAACCTTGTTTTCTATTTTCTCTTGAATGCTCTTATGAAAGAATGCTTGAATGCTTATGGATGCATAGATCTTGAATTTCTTTCTCTAGATGAAAATAATGATTTGAAACCTTATTTATATAGGAACTTTACCTAATTTACCATTTATTAGATCTCAAATGCCAAAAACAAAAAAATTGAATTAAAAACCTTAATTTCCTACTCAAACCTTATTTGGGTCCCACCTACAGGGACACATATTCCCAAGGTGGCGTATGAGTCCCACCCTAATATTTTGGGGTGAGTAAATGTGAAGTTGTTAGAAAATTCAATTCCTTGTCTGATTTTGTTAGTATTTTAGTCAAAATAATCCTTGATATCCAAAAAAAAGGTTCTTAGGGACTTATTGATGATTATTTAAAGGGTCACGAATCCAAGGGTACTAAAATGGGTCCTAAGTAAGTGTGTAATTATACCATCTCCAAGAAGGGAGTATAATTTTCTACACTACAGTCAAAGATATCTTTAGGAAGAGCCATAGTGAATATGCCAATAGTCTAATCCTTTTTAGGTACATACTCAAGCGTCATTTCATTCTCCATAAAATTATATCTCAAAAAGTGATACCTAATAGATATATGCTTTTTTCTTGAATGCATCACTGGATTCTTTAAAATTTTAATTACAATTGTATTGTCACAAAAGATAGAAATAGGCTCATCATATACAACTCTGATATCCTTAAATGTATGTCTCATCCATAATAGTTGTTTACATCAAGATGATGTTGCAATATTCTCAGCCTATATAGTAGATAAATAAACCGAATCTTGTTTCTTACTCAACCATGACACCAATCTACATCCAAGAAACATTGCACCACCACTTGTACTTTTCTTGTCATCAACACAACCAACCCAATCTACATTTGTATAAGAACTTAGTGTAAAATTAGTATCTTTAGAATACTATGAGCCATAATTTGGAGTTCCTTTTAAGTATCTAAATATCCACTTTACAGCTGAAACATGTGTCTCTTTAGGATCTTGTTGAAATATAGCTACCAAAAAAACTACTTGCATGATATCCGATCTAGTAGCAGTTAAGTATAGAAATCCACCAATCATAGATATATAATTGCTTTGATCATCCTTAGGTGGTTCATCATTCTTGCTCAATGTGCAACCAATTACCATAGGAGTACATACCAATTTGGAATCATCCATTCCAAACTTCATCAACATCTTTTTGACATACTTAGACTATGAAATGAATATCCCCTCATCTGTTTGATTGATTTGTAGCCCAAGAAAGAAATTCATCTCCCCAAACATTGACATTTCAAACTCCTACATTTCCTATATAAAATTCTTACACATAGCTTCATTTCTACCAAAGATAATACCATCCAAATATACTACTATTATCAATATTTTATCTTCCTCAATTTTAAAGTAAATATTACTATTTGTGATGCCTTTACTAAATCATTGTTTATCAAATACATGTCCAACCTTGCATACAAGGCTCTGGGATCTTGCTTCAATCTGTATAGTTCCTTATTCAACATACATACCATATCCAGTTGATCTAACAACTGAAATCCTTTTGCTTGTTTCATGTAAACCTCTTCTTCGAATTCACCATTTAGAAAATAAGACTTCACATCCATTTGATCAAGCTTAAAGTCTTTATGCATTGTGAATTCCAAAAACATTTTGATAGCTTCCGTCCTAGCCACAGGGGCAAAGGTTTCCTCAAAATCCATTCCTTCTAATTTTAAGTAACCCTTACATATATTTTTTGTCTTATTTCTTACTACTCCATTCTCATTAAGCTTATTTCTAAAAATGCATTTAGATCCAATTTTGTTCTTCTTTTCCAGTCTAGGAACCAATTCCCAAGTTTTATTTTTCTCTATCTGCATATTTTTCTTCATTTCCTTCATCCAATTCTCATATTTTCATGCTTCATTCACTGTTGTAGGCTCAAATTTGGAAAGTAAACACAAATTTACTTCAACTTCAACAACTTTGCTTCTTGTCAGTACACCTTTCCTCTTGTTTCCAATGATTTGATCTTTGAAATAATTATTTTGCACATACTTACGGATTGTAGGGGTCTTCTCTAGAGCTTCTTCCTCTTCATTCTGTACTTCTTTTCCATCAAATTTTTCTTCTTCTTCTTCTCTATAATCAAGTTCATCTGACACATATCCATCTACTGAAATAGAATTATCCAAGTTTTCATCAACTTTATCATTTGCACTTTTGATTATCTCTCTTATAATTTTGTTGTAGCATCTATAAGCTTTGCTTCTAATAGAATATCTAAGGAAGATACCTTCATCAGAGCTTGCATCAAACTTTCCTAGGTTTTCTTTTTCTCTCTTGATGTAACATTTTCTTCCAAATACTCTAAAGTACTTCATAGTAGGAATCCTTCTAGATCATATCTCATAGGGAGTCTTTGTGTTGTTAGCTTTTCCTTAAACTCTGCTAAGTATGAAAACAATAGTATGAATAGCTTCTCTCTAGTATACTTGTGGTACAATTTTCTCTTTCATCATAGTCCTTGTAGCTTCTCAAACAACTTGGTTTTTCCTTTCAATAAATCCATTATACTAAGGAGTTCTAGAGGAAAATAAATTTCCCTTTATTCCATGAACTTCATAGAACATGTTAAAATCATTGGAGGTGGATTCACCACCTCTATCATACCTCATACATTTTTTTTTCAACTCCATTTCATTCTCATTCATAGCTTTGAATGCCTTCAATTAATCTAATTCATCAGATTTTTCTCTAAGAAAAGTAACCCATGTCATTCTAGTGTAATCATCAATCAAAAGCATAAAGTACATGTCACCTTGTAGACTTCTGACCCTTGTAGGACCACAAATTTTTGTATGCACTATTTTCAATATTTCAGTCGTAGATTGTTTCTTTCTCTTGAAGCTACTCCTTGTTTGTTTTCCAAATTGACAACTCTCACAAATACCATTGATAGGCTTTGTGATTCTAAACTAAACTAATTATTTCCAAATTTTCAAAATTCATGTGACACATCCTTCAATACCATAAAAAACTATTGGGTATATGCAAGATCATGATGTGCCAAAAAGTGGTGATATGATGGGTATGTGTAGAGTATGTGGTTGATGACTTTTTTTTTACACAAAATTGATGAAATGAAAAGGGTCTTTAAAGGAGATTCTAAGCTTTCTAGCAATAGAAATTATTCTTTATTTTGAATTTAATAAATAATTATTATTGATTTTCTATTTGAATTACAACTAAAGTCCTGATTGATAGGCTGATTGAAAAATATCTATAGCTTGCAAATGGTATCACATTTTTTGAATCTGAAACATGTGTCACATTCTATGCTTTTCATACTATAGGATTAAAAGAAGAAATGGATTTCATGAATTTTTCACCAAGTTAAGGTGGTTAGACAAAAAAAAATTATATTTTTAAAAAAATTTAATAAAAAAATCATAATTATTTATTTACTTGGAAAAAAATTACAAAAAAATATGCATCACATCGGGAGATGAGTCCTCTACTTATATCCAAAATCTTATAAAAAATATTATCATTTTATTGTGGTTAGGGTGGTCAGACAAACAACTACTTATTTTTTCCCTAAAATTTAAGTACTACTGCATTGAAATTTCAAATTTTCACTAAATAGATTTATTTTTTAAATAAACCTAGTAGTTTAGAAACTACATTACATTTGCTATAGATTCTATTCTTACATATTTTTGAAATAATTATTAATATAGATAACTTATTCAATTTTTTACATCAAGTTGCCTAACTCTAATTTTTCTGAATTTGTCTCCACTTAAGGGCCTATTTTTTCCATGATGATCTTGCGCATACCCTATCATTAATGTGAGAAAAATCAATGAACATCAACACCCTTAAGCTAATAGATGTTTCCATTTTTTCTCTTACTAGCAACAATAACAGTTTCATACCCTTTCTAAACCTCACATCTTTCATTCTCAAATACAAGATTATACCCTTTTCTACACATTTGTTTGACACTCAAAAGATTATGTCTTAAGAACTTAACATAGTAAACATTTTTAGTATTACACTTTCCATAAAAACTAATTAAACCTTTTCCACAAATCTTAGCTCTTGAATCATCTCCAAATTTAACTAATCCTCCATCATATTTTTCAAGTCTAAAAACTTACTATTCTCTCCAGTCATGTGATTAGAGTAGCCACTACCAACAACCCAATAGTCCTTATCCTCTTTGACATGAAAAGTAGATACCAAAGTACCTTCAACCTTATCCTTCATCTCTAGAATAGTTTCTTTCACATAACTTTCAAGGTTAGCATAACGAGATTCTTGTTTTATATCAAAAGAAAACATTCATTATCATAAAAATCTCCATAATTAGATTCATCATCACAAATTGTAGCATTTTCTCTCACTAAGTAAGCTTTCTTAATCATTTTTCATTTGAAAGGTAATTTACCTTTGTACTTATTAGTTCCCTTTTTCATCATTCTCACAAAGTTAGCTTCCACATCATCAAGATCTTCTCTATCTAACTCTTCAACATTTTTTGATTTACCAACCTTGAAATTAGTCTCTACTTTTATTCATTTCTTTTATTTTCTAATTTCAAATGAAGTTGGTGTACCAATCAATTGATCTATGGAATAATTTCCAAAATCTATAGTTTCCTCAATAGCAGATCCCATTTCACTGTAATAATCCAAAACATATCTGATAACTTTCTTCACTACTTTAGATTCTTTAACTATTCCACAAAGACCTCTCATAGTACTTACCAATTCATGAAGTCTTTGTATGTATTATTTAATTGTTTCTTCCTTAGACATTTGCAACATTTTAAATTGTGCCTTCAAGTTCTATGATTTTTCTTGTTTGACCTTCGGATCTCCCTCATAAATACATTCTAGCTTATCCAAATCTCTTTTAGCAATCTTCAAACTCATAACTTTTACTAATTTGGTATTTGAAAGACTATTCACAATAGTAAATCTTTCCTTAGCATTGATCTCATGAGCCTCAATTTCTACACTTGTACTTGGAATATTTAGAGGTGGATTATATGTATTATGATAAGCCTTCTCAATCTCATATCCTTGAGCTGATAAATATCTTTCCATCTTTGTCCTTTAGAAAGCATAATTTGTGCCATAAAACCTAGGACATTCCAAAGAAACCTTTTTCACCATCCCAAATCTACCTCAAGTAGTTAAGCTCTTTTCCAAGGAAGCAAGCTTTCATACCAATTGTCGAAATGAAAAAGAAAATTGAGAGGTGGGTGAATTAGTTGTAGCAAATTAAACCTTCAAAACCCTAAAAAGCAATCAGATCCACAATTATTAAATTAACCCTTTTTTTTTAGTATAATTAAAAATGAAATGAACATAACATAAACTAAAATCACAATACCATACACAAGAGAACACCATATTTATGGGGAAACCCAATGAGGGAAAAACCACAGTGACAATTAGCTCACAACATAAGTAATAGAAAAATTGGTACAAAAGGGTTGACTACCAAAATAGGACACACTGTCCAAAGGGATCACAGCCAGGGATGATAGCCACAAAAATAATATAGGAAGATATAAAAATAATGTTACATAGATAACACTTCTCAATGCAACATGGAATCTGCCACAATTTCTTGCACACTTTCGTAGTCTTGCATGAATGATTTTGGATGTATTTAATCTCACTACCTTTAGGAACCATAACACTAAAATTCTTACTACTTTACTCAAATTCAAATCACACTCATCACTCACATCAATCTCATATTTTTTTTGCTTCTTACTTCTTCCATACTTCAACTCACAACAACACCATACTTTTTTATATGAGCCTCATCCCATAAAACCTTCTCCAATGTCAGCAATTGGATGTTATATATAAAAATTAAAAATAGGTCGGCACCTAAGCATTCCCATAGTGGATAGGTATGACTCAAATATATCCAAACACATTTCAACACAATTCACAAGCCTCGCATATAGTGTTAACACAAGGTCGACCAACACCTTTGTTAAACACCATGAACATTAATTACACACTTCTGCAAATTAATTTGAAATTTTCAAACAACAAACTTCTCTTGAACATAATCTAGAATAATTCTTTAACACATTGAAATGCACCCAAAACCTTTGCAATAGATTTCACTTGAAGAATATAATCATTTTGTACAATCAGATAACACTGCCAAATATAGTCATACTCTATAACACTAAAACATGTCTTCCATAGCACCAAACCTTGAATCCTTGCAACATAGATAGGATAACAATACCATAAACACTTCTTTATAAGGACAAGTCCTAAAAAAAATATGTAGAGAAATGTTTAGTAAGTACATTTCTCCCAGACCACATCAACTAATACTAAATTACCCAGTTCACACACTGCTTAAGAGATATCACTTTGTACAAAGACTCAAAACCCCAAATTATGAGTATACCAACTAGTGATAGTCTTGAACAACATATAAGAACTGCACAAGCATAGCATCAATACATAATAAATCTATAGCACAACTTGGAACACATTCTAAACACCTACATAACACTATTTTCTATGTTTATCAAATTTTGTGAAAAGAACTTGGAAGCCAAGTACTAGAGACATTAGCTCAACTCATTACATCATTCCAACTCATCTTTAGAATATGCAACAAAAATATAGTTTCATGTACTCACAAAAATTTCTCCATATCTCAACTATATAAGCATAATATGCATCAATCTTCCTTGTTCACAATTTTCTCAATATCCTTAACATAGTAATACTTGCAACAATCTCTTGCATATCAATGAAAACATCAACTAGTAGAAATGTCTTTTTACATCAATGAAAACATCTACATACTTGCAACAATCCCATTTAAACAAAACATTTCTAGGAGTTGAGACTTCCAAAAAATTCACTAGAGTGTGAAAACAATGAAAATTGAATAAAATGTACCTAGAGATAAATCTAGAAAAAGTGAATGGGTCTTCATGAAGATCTCTGAAAGGTCATCCAAACACCGCTAGAATTAGAAAAAATGGAGAAAAATGTCAAAATTTATGAGCTCAAGAATGAAAAATAACACCTCTAAATTCAACAGGTTTTAAAATGCACCAATAGCATAAAAAGTTGATAAGACCCACAAGAGTCAAAATTTGGTGGAGCCATCTCTTTGACGATATCTCGTTTGCCCAATTTCAATATTGTGTACCCAAGTTATGGGAAAAAGAAAAAAATAGCTCTATAGGGCCAAAGATGCTACTTGGGTCCTTGACCAACGTCCATACTACTGACATCAACATGACATCATCTTGATTTTAGCAAAATATTTCAAGGAATATTCCTTGACACTAGAAAAAAATTGGGCCCCCTATGAAAAAGGTGATGAATTAAATATTCCTATTAGTTGCCAAAATATTCTCAAGCTCATTAGGAAAACATGACAAGAAAAATTTAATGTTGATCGCAATTTTTTTTTTCCAAAAAAGTTGCTAGAAAAATGTAAGTGGCAGGTATAGGAACCCTTAAAGTTTGAAAATGACCAGGATTCCATTGCATCCATTGGACAGTTGTTTAGACCATTGGATGACTTGGCAAGGCCATTGATGAGAACTAAAAAAAATTCAGGAAACAATTGTATGCTAGGATGTTGGGGAAGGTACTAGAGTCTGCAAGGTCTATTGATGGAGGTACCCTACGAGTACCCAAAATAATTCTAGAACCACAATTAAAAACATTTAACCTGCAACTTTTAATTTTTAAAACATTTCTAACTAAGAGAAATTTAAAAACAAACATAAACTTTTGTTCTTTACTTTTCTCTTTCATTTCTTGGCTAAAGGGGTCATATAGGATCTGAACAACCCTTTAGGAATTTTTTTTTGACTAAAAAAGACCTAATAGTGAAATACAAAAAAAATTATAGTCAAAATTCGTTAAATCAACCTCTTGAATGCAACCATGAGGTCCTTTTTGGCTCAAAGTGATCCAAAATTGTAGCTACCCTCTAGATCTAGAAAAAATAACTACTTCAATCCCTTGCAAATTCGACCTCATGAGTACAAATAAGGCCAAGCAAAAATAAAAATTGACTATATCGAAAACTTTGAATCTAATCATGGAAGACTTTTTTGGTTCTAGATGCACTAAAATTTTTCCCACCTAAAAAATTTACAAAAATGGTAAAGCATATTGTAGATCTAAAGCTTCTAACTCTTGTTGAAGAAAACAACTTATAAATCGAGAAGGTTTTTATTGAATCCACTCTCTAATACCATGTTAGAATTGTGAAAAAATGAGCTATAGGATCAAAAAACAAAGACAACTTCCACATAAGAGATTACATGTTAAAAATGCATAGGACAACTAAGAGGAGGAGGTGAATTAGTTGTCACAAAATTCAAACTTAAAAAATCCACACTTATTAATTCCACAACCACACAATTTTGTTATTCAGTAAGAGCATGAAACACAAAGAATAGGAAGTAATTTAACATAGTAAACACCAAATTTTTACATGGAAAAGCCAAGGAAAAACCATGGTGAGGATTAGCTCACAATATAAAATAGTTTCAAATTGAAAATGAAAGGCTCATTGCCAAGGGTTCACTTCCCTGAAAGGACTCACTATCCAAATACAAAAGCTCATTGCTTACAAGAGAGGCTCACTGCCTAGAAAAATATTGACAAAATAAAATTAGGCTTTACAATTGAAATGAACTGAGAATAGTGCACCTAACAAGTGTTGATGCAATTTTGGTGATGCTTAATAGACTGATTCAACACACTTCATCTTTTCGCTCACTTTCAACCTTTTATTCATAACTGCTTCACTGATTTTGCATATACACACACACTTATATTCCTCTATCTCTTCATTCATAAAAATTGTCCAACATATTCATTTATATACCCAGTCTTTTCATAAGCATCAATTAGGTTGGACTAATTAGACACATTTCATATCTACCAAAAATACTAACCATCTACTCAATTAATTCACAAAATATTTCAAGATTCAAACCTCTAGCACAACACATTAGGTTTGCAAGGACCTAAAATAGATCACACAAATATCCGTAATGAAAAATTAATTCACTGTATCGCAATTACCCGAAGAAGTCAACCAGGAATAGACTTCAATGCAAAAAGAAATAAAAATTTTGTATGAGCACCAGAGCACATAATATATTGAACATGCATGCCTTCAACAATCATAAAAAAATTCTCAAAACCACAAGAAATAATTACTAACTACAGAGGAATGTGGACTAGAATACTAGTTTAGATAGCAGACCAAGATACCTAATCAAGCACAATCTTAAGCTTGTAATCACAACACGGTGACATCAATGACAAAATAAAAGTATAGAGATAGTCAATCTTCTTCATTTTTCCAAAAATATCTCCCTTTTTCATTGATGGCAACATGTGAAAAGAACTTCTCCTTCAAAACTCCCTCAAAACTTCAAATCTCTCCCCATACTCTAACTCTGCTCTAGCTCTATCCCCCTTTCAAATCAATGGAAAAGGGTGGCCAAAAAGGATATAAACAAAGGTTTAACCATGATGACGTCAAAAATATTTCAATTTTTCAAAAAGACTTCCACCCATCAAAAATTTCAATTAGCTTCTTTTTCTTCCTTTTCTTCCTCTCCACATCAAAAACAACATAAATTGAACACTTAGGATTCAAGTAAAAATGACACTCTACACCAGAAACACTTTCTTTTATCTTTCCTCAAGAATTGGACACAATTTCATCCATTTAAATGTAGCTAAATCCATTCTTGTGCAGATGCTTTCTAGTAAGCCCAAAAGAGTAAAATATGGTGACCAATATGAAATTTGTCTTTCAACATTTCTACATTAGTAAGTATTCTGGAAAGATGTTATAATCGAACCTTAGCAATATCCTTAAGAAATCAAAAGGTTTTTATCACATAAAGGTATGTCCAAGATCATGATAGGCCAAAAAGTGGCAATATGATGGGTATTTGTAGGGTATGTGGCTGATGACTTCTTGTTTACCCAAAATTGATGAAATAAAAAGGGTTTTTAAAGGAGATTCTAACTATAAATTATGCTTTACTTTTCATATTTGAATATCTCTTTAATCACTTGCTTTACCTTCTTTTTTGTCAAAGATGTGTAAAATATTCTTTTCCAATGTATTACTACATTGTTTCAAATTTTCACCAAATTTTTTTTCTCCTAGTAGTTTCTACATTCAATTTTATATAGATTTATTCTTACATATTTTTGAAATAATATAGATAACTTATTCAAATTTTTATGTCAAGTTTCCTAACTTTGATTTTCTGAATTTTTTGCCACTTAAGGGCCTATTTTTTCCATGATGATCCTGCACATACCCATAATCTCTTTGTCTTTGTACAACAACCAGTTCAGCTTCTAATTTACATACTCTCAATCCTTGCTTTCCTTCTTTGTCTTCAAAGATGTCAAAATTCTTTCCAATGTTGTTCACTTCAATTTCTATTTCTTCAACTTTACTTCTAAAATTATCTCTTGTAGCAGGGCACTAGAGAAAGTAGTTGTAAATATCAGATATTTATTTAATGTTTTCTTTGTTTCCATGATTAGTTTAGATAATATCCCTTTAGCCTTAACACACATCTTTTTAAGCAAAGCTTCAAACTTACGCCCTTCTGGACCTTCAATCAACATTCTTTCTTCAATGATCTCAACTAGATTTTTTGGCAAGAAATCTGAAACGACTAATACTCCAAAACCTTTCTAAAGTAGATATTCTACCAAAGCATCATCAATATTCAATCTATCAATAGGAGATGATGCACTCCATAATTCACCAATCTTTTTCATCTTCCCCTTAACTATCATAGACTGGATTTCATCAGAGGATACTTTCTCCTTTTCCTCTAAAATGTCAATGATATCTTCAATTATAACTTTTCTCTTCCTCAATTCCAGAGGGTATTCATCAATGACAACCTCCAATTCTCTTTTACTAAGGAGGAGCCCACTTCAAGCTAACTTAAAGTAGATATACCAGATCAAAAATTTGTTTTCAAGGATGTGAAATAATATTTTCAGATACTTGCATTTTCTGCCAATGCTCCCAAATAATATAAACAACAATGGTTGATGTTGAACCTTCTTGATTTCTAAAATAGATCTTGTAAAAAAATTTGTATGCAAGATACCTTACTAATGCCAGTCAATTCCTTGACAGTGTTTATCAATAGAGCTCATGGTTCTTTACTAATGTGAGTCAATTCCTCCACATCTTTGTACTTCACAATTTTCTTTCTAAGAAAATCCCCAATACTAAATAGGCTAGTAATCACCTGGATCACTTCCTTTCTAACTAAGTAGGGTTTGTCTAATACAATACTTCCATCCTTGAAATGATTCAATAAGAATAAAATAAACTCATTTTTCATAGCCCATGGAAATTCACTCCACAAATCCATACCTAGGGTTTTGATGTTTTGTAATTTGCTTTCGTTCAGCCCTGGTTTCATTTATTTCATTGTTCTATGATCGAATTCTTCTAACTCAACTCCTTTTAGCTTTAGAGGGAAGACACCACTCGATTCTCTATCCATTTCTACACTTTCTTCTTAATTGAACCTTTTTCATTTTTCTTCTTCCCCTTTCTAAAAATAGAAAAATGAATTCCAGATTACCTTAGTCAATCTTTGAATTTCCTTCAGAATAGCTTCACTCTTGCTTCAAGATCTCTCTAGGGCACCTTCTGAGTTCTCAAAATTCTTAATTAACTGAGAAGAAAAAAAAAAAAAACTTAAACACCATCAATTTTTCCCTAAGGACATTAAATGTGAAAAAACATTAAAAAGTTACTAAAAAAATTCTTCTCAACATAGAAAACCCTTATTCGGTCTGCAAACCATCATGACAACATCTTCTCTTCTGGTTCTTTTTCCATAATCTTTGATTCTTCATTATTCACATCTCATCTTCATGATAGCCTCTAACACACCATATATCTAGGGGGTTTTTATAATTTTCTGATAATGCTCCCCCTAAGACAATGCTAGCTCCAATTCCTAGAGGATTCGTCCATATTGGATGAGGGCACAAATACATTATTAGCTTCAAGTTTTTCTTCTTCTTTCTTCTTCCATATCTTATTCATCTCTTGCTTCATTTCTTCTTTGTTGACCTTCTTTACTGGATCATTCTTTTCTACCAGAGCAGACTTCTTTCCTTTCTTGCTTCTGCAAACTGTTAAAAGATGTCCTGGTTTATTAAAATTATAGAAAATTATTATTTTTGATTACTCTAACCTCTATTTCCTCTTGATCTACATTGATTTCCTTTGTGTCCAAATTTATTATAGGTATAATAATATCCATTAAATAATTGATTCATTTTTCCTTCCTTAAATATGTTCCTCATTACCTAACTTATCATTCTCACCTAAGATCTATATTTGGTAGATTTATGTCTAACCTTCTTACATTCAAATAATTTTTAGGTGAAGGGATCGAAAAATTAATTATTCTTGCTATTGCATTATGTTTCCTTGTGACCATATCTATTATAGAAGAAACAAATACCATTGAAAGAGTGGTAACTTTGTCCATTAGGTTGTCTCACAGGTGGTCTCCTTTTAAAATTATCTCTTGAATCATTTCCTAAACCATCTTTGTCTTTACTTGGTTTCTATCTAGAAAGAAATTCTCCAAGCTTATCAAAACTTGATTTGAAATTATTTTCAAGACCTTTTCTTTTTCCAATTCAATCCTCAATTTTACCACCTCATATTCAAGTTTAGAGAATTCATTAGATTTGTTCTGCACCATTGTATTCAGACATTCTTCAATTCTCTCCTCTTCTACTGTCTCTTTCAATCCAATTATCTCTTGTCTCAACTGCTCACTCACTTCTTGGTGTCTTTCCTTGAATTTCTTTAATTGTTATTTTACTTTTCAGACACATCCATTTTCTTCATCCAGATTCTCCTTCAAACCTATGTTTTCATTTTCAACTCTATCAACATCCTTAAGTGTAGTCTAGAGTTCTTCTTTATCATCCATACAATCAACCATTAGGATCCTCCTTAAGTGGTTAAGCTTTACGCCAAGAAACGAAAGGTCTGATACCAATTTTTAAACATGCATAGGACAACTAAGAGGGGGGCTAAATCAGCTTTCACAAAATTCAAAATAAAATTCACAACTTATTAATTCCACAACCACACTATTCAATTATTAAGTAAGAGCATGAAACACAAATAACATAATGTAATTTAACACAACAAACACCATATTTTTACGTGGAAAACCCAAGGAGGTAAAAACCACGGTGAGGATTAACTCACAATATAAATTAGTTTCAAACTAAAAATGAAAGGCTCTTTTCTAAGGGCTCACAACCCTAAAAGAAGATAGAAATACAAAATATTAGTATTTACAAGAGAGGAACACTACCTACAAAAGGATTGACAAAAAAAAAGGCTTTGCATCCTAAATGAACTGATAATAGTGTGCCTAACAAATGTTGATGCAATTTTGGTGATGCTCAATTGACTAATTCAACACACTTCATCTTTTTACTCACTTTCAACCTTTTATTCACAACTGCCTCATTGATTTTTCATATACACATGGACTTTTATTCCTCTGTCTCTTCATTCATAAAAACTATCCAACATATTCATTTATATACCTAGTCTTTTCACAAGCATCAATTCGGTTGATCTAATTAGACGCATTTCATATTTACCAAAAATACTAACTGTTGGCTCCAATCATTCACAAAATATTTTAGAATGGTAAGTCAAACATCTAACACACTACATTATGTCGAAACTGACCTAAAATAGGTCACACAAATATCCACATAGAAAAACTAATTCACCAGATCACAATTACCCCAAGAATTCAGTTAGGAATAACCTTCAATGCAAAAAAGTAATAAATATTTTCTATGAACACCGGAGCACGTAATATTCTAAACATGCATGCCTTCAACAATCACAAACAATTTCTCAAAAATGAAAGCAACAATTACTAGCTGTAGAGGAATGCAAACTAGAATACTAGAGAGTGTAGCTCAAATACCAGTTCAGATACCAAGCCAAAATACCAAATCAATCACATTCTTAAGCTTGTAATCACAACATGGTGAAATCAATGACAACATAAAACTATAAAGATAGTCAATCTTCTTCATTTTTCCAACATTACAAATAAACAATTATTATATTCCTCAAAAGGAAAAATCTACATGATGTAAGAGACTATCAAATTGTATGAAATATTGATAGAATAAGAGATCTCAAGCGAGATAATACAATGAGGGTTGGGTGCTATATAGGAGCAACCATAATTGATAAAGGGATTAGATAATTACAAGTATCAAATTCTCATGCACAATGAGATAGAATAATCTAATAATAATTGTCTAGTTGACATAGTAAATCACTCATAAGTTTAGCTTAAGTTCATGAGAATAAAATAGACTAATAATTAATAAAATATTAATTAATTATTAGATAATGGATCATTACTTTAGCAAGAGATAGACGGGGGAGGGATGAAGGGGTATTGAGGGGGATAGATTTTTGATAAAGGTGTAGAGATAGCCTTAAGGAGTGATGGATGGAGAGGCAGGTAGAGAGGAATTGGGGAAAAAAAGACAAGTAGAGAGAGAAGGAGAAAGGGAGGGAGATGTATTAAGGGAGAGAGAGGGAGCTGAGAGAGAGATTACATAAAGATTAATAGAAAGAGAGAGTGGTATGGATTGATTAATGAATAGGTAGGTAGAGAGAGGGAGAGGGGAGAGCTACATATGTAGAGAGATGTGTGATAGAGAGAAAAAAAGAGAGAGAGAAACAAAGAGAGGGATGGAGGTATAATGTTGAGATAGAGAGGAGAGAGTGAGAGAGAAAGAGGGGGAGGGAGGGAGGGATAGAGAGAGAGGTTGGATGAAGGGAGAGATTTAGAGAGGGATCAATATAGAGGAAATGTAGGAGGGAGAGAGAGGTGTAAATATAGACTAGTATGGAGTGATGAATGGAGAGGTAGTTAGAGAGAGGGATTGGGGAGATAGAGAGAAGTAGAGAGGGGAGGAGGGGAGGAGTGAGAGGTATGAAGTGAGAGAGAGGGAGGTGAGATAGAGATGAATACAAAGAGATAGACATACATAGACAAAGAGTGGTAGGGAGTGATGGAGGTAGAATGATCAGATAGAGAGGAGAGAGTGAGATTGAAAGAGGTGGGAGGGAGGGAGGGAGAGAGAGAGAGAGAGAGAGAGAGAGAGATGAGGCTTCCCACATAATCCCTATTCAATCCTTTTTATAAATTCCTAGTTGGTTAAACACTGCATGTCAAATGAAAAAGATTGCAAAACTTCTAATTCATTATAATTGCCCATTAGAGGGGGGTTGAGTTACATATTACATTCCCCCACACTAGGTCATAAAAAATAGAATAGAATCACACCACCATCATTCCCTTGTCTTCCAAAAAAATATTTTCCAAACAAAGAAGACTACCATCAATGCTCAATCCATATCAATATAATAATTTTGCTTAAAATAACTTCAAACATAGTCATAACCAACAAGTGATTGTCATGTGGCCATGCATTAAATTTTATCTAGAATGAGAAAAAATTACATGGCATATTCACTTGTGATAACACTTAAACCACTAATAGATAATAGCATGGATTGTATCTAACCACCATGTACATTGATATAACCACCCAAGATTTTCACTATAGTTCTAGTGGTTAGTAATTGATCATTATGGTAAAGTAAAGAAGACACCCGAATATTATTTAAGATTTTTAAGAATTAAGAAGCCCTTGCAAGAGATTTGAAGAAAGCTACAAGAATCTAAAGTTAAAGATCAACATCTTTACACTATTTATGATACCGAAAATATTTTTAAGTCACAAACAAAAACCACCATATAACCTAGACTAAAGAAAAATCACATATAAAACCCAACACCCAATAACATAAATGTTGATTCCATGCTTTATCTTGAACATGAAAACTAATATCCTTAAATAGACCATTAGAAATATCCATGTCAATAAAAAGTGTAAAAGTGGAGAGAAAATAATAAATCATTTTACAAAATTTCATAAAAAGGGATATTAAGAAGGCTTATGTAAGTTGAAAACATAGAAAAAGTTTTGAAACAAAGATTGAACTTTAGAGACCACAACTTAAGAGAGAAGCCTTGTCTACATGAGTCCTACTAACCTTTACAATAAAGTTGACACTGGTCCCTCCAACCCCAATGTTCTCCCAAATAGTAGCTAACTCTATGAAAGTTCATGAATGGGACACCTAATTGATTAGGTAGAAAGGAGAAAAAATGACAAAAATTAGTACTCATGACATGTACATGAGCTAGGAAAGACAACTATCTTCAATGAAGTTGCGCCATTGGACAATTGTTTTATTTCTATTATAACAAGAGATTGCACTTGAATGCAAATTTGTAAAGCTTAGCAATCTCGTGTAACATGGAAACACTTTCGAGCCTATGGGTTGCTCATAATAAAAGTGAATCTCTAGATTATTGGATAGTTCCCCTTTTCATTTTCCATGAAACTAAAAGACTTAAGTAGGAAAAGGGATATAAGGCTTAAATGGAAATAAAAGTTGAAC
Organism: Sequoia sempervirens; assembly: GCA_007258455.2. Taxonomy (NCBI): domain Eukaryota; kingdom Viridiplantae; phylum Streptophyta; class Pinopsida; order Cupressales; family Cupressaceae; genus Sequoia; species Sequoia sempervirens. The sequence goes on along the minus strand of VDFB02000015.1, from coordinate 226,983,524 downwards.
TTAAATGATAGTGATGGACCTAAAATATGATAAACTTGCAAACTCACTCAGAAGGACCTCTCAAATATTTTATCTACGTGCAACTATATTTTAACAACTCAATCACATAAATATTTCATACAAAGGCTTTAGCGAAATTATCCTATTTGAAGGAAAAGATAATGTTTTCACAACAAAGATGATAATTATGAATTATATGCACAAAGTATAACATGTGAAACTAAACTTAATTACATTCATACACTGAGGGGTGAGAAAAAAAAATGGTTTCAAGATTGAAACACAATAATTTTTTTATCAAATCAAGCACAAAGATGAAACCTAAAATCTGGAAGGAAAAAATAACAATATTTGAAAGATGAACGGAAAATTCTACAACTAACAAACTATGATAACTTGTAAAAGGTGTTGTATTAGATTAAACTATAAATAAAACTAAGTTACAAGATAGCCTCTTTCTAAAATGCAAAGGAAATAAACAAAACTAAGTTACAAGATAGTCTCTTTCTAAAATGCAAAGGAAATAAACAAGAACTGAGAAAAGGACTAAGTCTTTTCTCAATATATAAAAATGATGATGACTCCAAGCCACCAAGAGGTGGAACTAAAAGCCAATTGAAAGTGAAAAATACCTCAAAAATATCATCTCATGAGAAAAGAAGAAAATCCTTGGAAAGAGGGCCTAGAACTGAAGAAAATTTAACTCTAAATGTTGCAAACTCCTCCACATGTTGTGCATGATCAAAAGATCCTCAAAAATGATGTGAAACTGCAATTATGTCTCGAAAATCTCTAGCATTTACTCCATTTTATCTTCGCATGATTCGTTAACTAAAAAAGAGACTCAAGTCTCCACCTTCATTATATGCATTATTTGACCTCCAGTTCACTTAACTTCCATTCAATCTCGAGTTCCACTCTCGTCTTTACTTTTTGCATGATTCTAAAGTGAAGGTAAGAAATTTAAATAATATATAAGTAATTAGTAAATAATTACCTTAATATATGTTATGTATTTTCCTCCTTCACATTTTCATGACATATATTAGAGCAATTCAAAATTGATTGCTTTAATATATTTAGAAATTATTATCTCATTTTCAAAATCATGATGAAATAAGGTACAATGTTTGAGTTTGGTTTGCAAATGCAAGATACTAGAAAGGTAATTAAAGGAGTTTACTTGAAGTGGTTTTCTCTTTACAAAATTTGCATGAAAAAAACATAAAGGTATAAGGGGTACCTAATGTATGGAAATTTTAATAATTGAAAGCTTATATTTTAAAAACTTAACGCAAAAATTCCTAAAGCGAATAATCGGCCAATCTAGGGTATATGAAACCCTAATGAGAAAATTTGTGGCCAATGCATTCACTTCATTCTATTTTGCACTTATCAATACTTTGCAAGGCACTGCCATAAAGAGATAAGGGTTTTGAAGCTCGAAATACTCCATTTTTGCTACCTTTTTGAAGATTTTCTTGAAGATTCTTTTAGGGTAAGTCATTTTTTATCATAGTTCTGAACATTTATCTTCATTTAGAAGTATTCCTTGGCCTCTTAGCCATGGCCATAATCAATTTTATGATGTATTTCTATTATGTTTTTTGTATTGATATCTCTCCTATTTGATGCCACCATGGATGCCTTGACTTTCACAAAATGTTTAGAGTTTGAAGATGCATACACTATCCTTCAGGATAAATTAATCTCTATTATAGGTATGTTGTTCATTTGAAAAAAATGTTGTAGAATTTATGTTCTCTTGTGAAATAAAGCATTTTTATGCTTTAGTTGTGGCTTATCCATAGTTGTATTCTATATTGGTTGATTTTCTCTTCATAGGCCATTGGGTTTGAGCTCAGTTGCTTCCATTTGACCATAGCCTCTATGAAATGTTTCATTAACCTTCCACCTATATGACTATGGCTTGTATTTGCTTGCTTCAAAACTGAACATTATTTCATTTTGAATAAAACATCTTCTGGTTATGCAAGGTTATGGCTATAAATCAATAAAAATGAGTATTATTTTCTCTATACTCTACTACACTCAACCTTTAATGATACAAATTGACTGTTTTGCTTATGTTGTGGCTGCTGAGAAACCTCCTATTGTTTCACCCATTTGTTGTGCTACTACAGGTTAGTATGTAACTAATCATTTACTAATGTATTATCCTTGAGTTGTTGAAGATATGTTAAATACCATTTTTTAGTGCAAATGGGGCTACACAAATAGTTGAACCATGTAACTGTGATGATTGATATTCTTGTTGTATCCTCATAGACATATTTGCAATTTCTTTTGTATCCTATTGAATACTCACATTTTCAGGACTGAATTGTCATTGCTTTGATGGTGTCATCATACTTGTGAAGACCTCCTCAAGGTTGTACCTTGATCCTTTGCACCCATGATATCAAATGTATATGAACCCTTGAATGGTTGTCCTCAAGATCTTTAAAAATACTATTTTTTCTTTTAACTCACTTGCATTATTTGATATCTCTACCTTTAGACTATCATTACAACAATCATCTGGCTATCATAATGAATGTTCATTGTATCCTCTGATAATTTTCCATCCTTTATAATGCATGCTCTATTATTTTGGACCTCTATGACTAGAATTTGTCACAATGATCAATGTAATGCACTTCCTAGATTGTCCTTTTGAACACCAAGCTTACTTTCAATTTAATATGGAAATGAAAGTAGTTTTGACATTGATAGTCACTATTACTATACATTGCAAAGGCTACCCACTTGACAATGTGACTACCCCTGCACAACTGTAGATGTATTTATAATACATGAGTTTTCTCTGAGGCTTTAACTATTCACTGGGATAAGGATTATCAAGTTTGATACTTATGATTGTGGTTGTCTTTCTATCAACATGCTCATGACTGCTCTTTCCTTATTTTCAAATTCCAAATTTGTAGGCATTACATGATTGACATTGCTACCAATATCTCTCGTTGTGCATTGTAACTTGATTATCTCAAAAAATCTTCACTTGTTAGTTGATGTCCTTCTTGATTTGGAAACCTATTAGAATCCTAAAGGTACATTGTAAGATAAATCACAATGACTATGATTCTTTGCTCCCATAGACTGCATTAAGTTTATGAAATGCTACATTATCAACATCAATGGCTCCAAAAAGTTGTCTAATGCGACCATTATTGATGATAATCATCTTAATCCCTTTCAATATTTAAGAGATAAGTATATTGGGATCAACCCTTGTGGGAGCCTACTTTTTTCCACATACTATAATGTCAAATAAGATGAAACATGAAATGATGAACCTATACCTACATAATGAACAAACAAGTTAGATAAAAATAGTGAAATTCAATGTTTTTCTGTTGATTTTATTTGGATATCTTCGATTCAGCTATTCATTTTTCTTCTCTTGATCAGTTATAAAGTAGCAAGTATCTCCTTGATTATACATGCATGAGATTTGTATGGAACTACGAGCTCTAACATCTCCTCTTCCTACAAATTTCTTTCTTGGAGAAGTAACATGACAACTTCAACAATGTTGGCACAACCTCTGACAATAGGATTCATCATTCACAAGGAAATGACAAGCTCCATATATAATTTTATGCATTTTTTTCTTGTACCTTCTTTCTATTTTATATTTGTTTAGATTCAGTTACCCACAACTTGTGTGGGACTTCAAAAACATTGCTTTCCAATATATCAGTTATTTCATATCATATAATTACTTGTGTATTTTCATTTGTGAATCACTACATAATATGAAATATCCAAATGAACTATTTGAGGTATATGTTTCGTAATCATGAATGATAGAAATGAGATACTTGAAACATGAACTATAGAAAATGTTTAGCTTTAGAACCTTATAAATATTTGAATGTCTGGTTTTCTTATCTAATTTTCTCAAGTGTCAAAAATTTTCTCACCCAAGTTTAATAACTGCCTGATAAAACTTTACTAATTTAGATGGAAGCTAAAACTTAGTAACATTTTTGGTGACCTCCTAGGGGTTTTTTCCTGCTAAACAAATAGGATCAGTTGCCTTTCCTATCCATTGGGAATGGAGTTCATTATTTTTTATCCTTTTTTGACTCAAAACCTCCTTAACTCAGTAGCAAATAAAACTGAAAAACTATCATAACTTCGTTTAAGACAAAGTCAGAAAAATGTGTAACATTTTCACTTATTGAAAACAAAATAATACTAAAATGAAACTACCTTACCTTGCCCTAACCAAAAAATTGTGAAATCCTCAAACAAATCCATTTACTATTTGGTTAAATTAGCTTCCCCTTCTCAACAAAAAAGGTTGATTTACAGGTTTATGAAAAGCTAAAACTAGATGAAGAACACGAAGATATTCTATAAACTACTATAATTCTTCATGAAGAATGTAAAAAAACTCGCTCTTTCTTTGATTTTGATCAACCAAACTACTAGTTTGGAGTGAATGAGCAAGTTTTCCTTGTTGTCCTTTAATCTCAATCTCATTCTTGGAATCTATTATGGAGAGATGCCTTATTGGGCATCCTATTGAGATGCTAAAACAAGGACTCTTTTGTTAGCTTCTTTCTCATGCGTTTTCTCTTCAACCACAACCTCTATGGTCACTTGATTATGTTGATCACAATCCTTTGTCTTGAAAGGTGTTAATTTGTCAACAATGTTAGAGAAAAAAACTTCAATGATGCTTGAGAATAAGTCTGTATCATGATCAACCTTATAATAGAAAGTATGAACTAACTCATTTTGATGATAGTCTTCAAAGATCATACCTTCAAAATCTGTGATTTGTTTATTTTCTTGCTCTACATAAACAACCTTTGTTTGTGAACCAAACTTTTGACTTTCCTAAACATGACTATTTTCATTTGTCTCTTCTTGGATCTACATCTATCTTACTGATTTCGTTCATCCTATTGCTCAAAACTGGGCATTTATGTTAGTTTAATGATGCATTGCGCATCTCCACCTACAAATCTTGGAAATTTATCAAATAAACCAACAAAAATCTCAACGTGAACATCCTTTTCTACTTCAACAACCTATTTTTCCTGATTTCTTTCTTCAAACAATGGAATTCTAGTGTCTAAACTTGAAACAAATACATCAATCTCATCCCAAAATGAGTCCTCTTCATTATTATTTTCATTTTGTTGTGGAAGAGGATTGTTTATTACCTTATTTCACCCTCATTGAGGGGTTAAAACATCACTCTTTTTACCTTCTTCTTGTTGGTTTGAGGCTAATACTACTATAATGTGAGACTCTTCTTACTCATCATCAACAAAACATGGAAGCTTATTAATCATATCAGATAGATCATAAGAAACATCAACCTTTTCTTGATCTATAACTTGCTGATTTTCAACTACAACCTCCTCTATTTATTGACCTACAACCTGATTATCTTGAGACATCAAGATATCAATGGATTCTTCTATGGATGGATTAACTATGTTAAAACAAGAATTCTAATTTTGTTGAGGTTCTTGAGGCTACACAAGTTCGAGGAAAGCCTACTCTTGAAGGACTGTAGGTTGAACCTACTTAAGATTAGGTTCCTCTTGTATGAAGCATATTCTTTTGAACATAGGAATACCTTGTCCAAAAAGTGGGTTTAGAAAACTAATAGTTGTGCTACCTTCTTGCTCAATAATAGGTTCTTGAAATAAAGGGAAGCTCCTAAAACTTGGAATTTCGAGATTGTAAGACATGGGAGACTCACCTTGACTAGAACATGGAATTTTAACCTTGGGAACCTCTTGTTTGGAAATTTTTAGCATCATTTGTACATATTTTGTAACAAGCTATTGAGAAATATTCTCCTCTAATTGTCTCTTTTGCATCTCATATTTCTGATTTTGAAGATAAGCTTGATAGTCTTCATGTTCTTGTTGTAAATCACATTCCTTTTGACATTCATAGTTATAATCTTGTGAGTAATCATAATCATATTCCTATTGGCATTCATAGTCTAGACAAACCAATTGTTCTTGTTTCACATTTGATTCACTCTTTCTCAACCAATCTTCAAGAAATGTGTTCTTTATCTTCAACCTTAAATCTAGATTATGAATTTATTTGACATTATCCTCAAAACTTTGAAACTATTGAAGCTGATCATATGGATTGATCTACTAATTTCTAGAAAAAGGGTGGCCTTGGGATTGATCTTGAGCATACAAGGGATTATATGAAGCATTAGCATGGGTAGGAGGATGGTAAGAATGATAAAATTGTTGGTTTTTTTTGTGATATGGTTATGGTTGTTTCGGTCTGGCTAATAAGAGGGTTCAAGGTTAGTATTTTCATAGTATGGGGGGGTATATATATTGGCTATGAAAATTTTACATCTCAATTCATATGAAGATCTGGAAATTAGAATAAGAAGATTACTTTAAAACATACCAGTACTGAATCTTGTTAAAACTAGTAGATGTGCTCAGAGTTGCCAAGTGTGTGTGTAATTCCTATCTCTAAAGGTTGTAAATACTGATTTCAACACCAAAAATTAGAATTGTGTGGAAAATATTTGGACTAGGAGAGTCCAAATGTGTCCCACTGGGCATGCCAAAAATAGTTATTGTGAGGGGTTGCACCTGAATGGAAAGTTGTAAAGCTTAGTAATCCCGTGTAACCTGGAAACACTTTTGAGCCTATGGGTTGCTTATAATGAAGGTTAATCTCTAGATTATGGGCTGGTTCCCCTTTCTATTTGCTATGAAACTAAAAGACTTAAATAGGAAAAGGGATAGAAGGCTAAATGGAATATAAAACTAAACTTAAATGATGGTGATGCACCTAAAATATGATAAACTTGCAAACTGACTCACAAGAACCCCTCAAAGATTCTATTTGCACAACTAGATCTAAACAACTCAATCACATAAATATTTCATACAAATATTTTAACAAAAATATCCTCTTTGAAGGAAGAAATAGTGTTTTCTCAACAAAAATGATAACTCTGAATTATATGCACAATGTATAACATGTGAAACTAAACTTAATTGCATTCATACACTTATGGGTGAGACAAAAAAAATAAAGGTTTTAAGATTGAAACATAGTAAAGTTCTTATCAAATCAAGCATAAGGATGACTCCTGAAATCTATAAGGAAACCTTAACAACATTTGAAAGATGAAAGGAAAATTCTACAGCTAAAAAACTATGATAACCTATAAAAGTTATTGTATTATATAATTAAATTGTAAATAAAACTAAGTTACAAGATAGTCTCTTTGTATAGTTCAAAGGTAGAAAGCAAGAACTAAGAACTAAGTATTTTCTCAATATATACAAAAGATGATAACTCTAAGGCACCAAGAGGTGGAACTGAAAGTCAACTAAAAGTGAAAAATATCTCGAAAATATCCTCTCATGAGAAAAGAGGAAAATCTTTATTAAAACGAGGGCCTATAACTAAAGCAAACTAAACTTTGAATGTTGCAAACTCCTCCCCATGTTATGCATGATAAAAAGGTTCTCAAAACTGATATGAAACTATAGTTATGTCTCAAAAATCTCCACCATTTGCTCCATTTTATCTTTTGCATGATTAGTTAACTCAAAAAGAGACTCAAGTATCCACCTTCGTGATTTGCATGATTTGACCTTTAATTCACTTCACTTCCATTCAATATCAAGTTCCAGTCTCGTCATAACTTTTTGTATGATTTTGAAGTGAAGGTAAGCAATTTAAATAATATTAAATTAATCAGTAAAGAATTACCTTAATATGCATTATGTACTTTCCTCCTTTTTCACATTTGCATGACATATATTAAATCAATTCATAATTGATTTCTTTAATATGTTTACAAATTATTATCTCATTGTCAAAATCATGTGAAAATCATGAGGAAATAAGATGCAATGTTTGAGTTTGGTTTGCAAATGCAAGATACAAGAAAGGTAATTAAAGGATTTCACTTGAAGTGGTTTTCTCTTTGCAAAATTTTCATGAAAATAACATAAAGGTATCAGGGATACCCAATGTATGGAAACTTGAATAATGCAAAGCTTGTTTTTTAAAAACTTAAGGAAAAAATGCCTAAAGTGTAAATAATCGGCCAATATAGGGTAAATGAAACCCTAATGAGAAAAATTGTGGCCAATGCATTCACTTCATTCTATTTTGCACTTAGCAAAACTAAGCAAGGTGCTACTATAGAGAGATAAGGGTTTTTAAGCTCAAATTACTCTATTTTTCCTACCTTTTTGAATATTTTCATGAAGATTCTTACAGGGTAAGTCTTTTTTTATCACATATCTAATCATTTACCTTCATTTTAAAGTATTCCTTGGCCTCTCATCCACAACCATAATCAGGTTTTTGACATATTTTTATTGTGTTTTCTCTATTGATATCTTTCCTGTTTGATGCCACCATGGACTCCTTGACTTTGAGAAAATTTTCAGAGTTTGAAGATTTCTACACTATCCTTCAAATTAAATTGATCTCTACTATAGGTATGCCATTCACTTGAAAAAAATGTTGAGGAATTTATGTTCTCTTGTGAAATAAAGCATTTTTTTCTCTGGTCATGGCTTATCCATAGCTTTATTCCATTTTAGTTTCTTTTCTCTTCATAGGCCATGGGGTTTGAGCTCAATTGCTTCCATTCAACCATAGCCTCTATCAAATATTTCATTAACCTTCCACCTATATGATTGTGGCTCATATTTCCTTTCTTTAGAACTGAACATTATTTCATTTTGAATAAAAGATCTTCTAGTTATACAATCAATCATGGCTATAAATCAATGAAAATGACTATTATTTTCTTTATACTCTACTACACTCGGCCTATAATTATAAAAAAATGACCCTTTTGCTTATGTTTTGGATGTTGGGAAAGCTCTTGTTGTTTAACCCATTTTTGTGCTGCTACAGGTTATTATGTAACTGATCATTTACCAATGTATTTTCCTTGAGTTCCTAAAGACATGGTCACTACCATTAGTGTGTAAGAAAATATGTGAATTAAACCAATCAATAACACACAATAGATGCAATGTATTACATTAAGGAAATCTAAATTAACAAGCATAATTTGATAAAATGAATTCTTAAAGACATTCCATCTTCCTCTATTCTTAAATGTCCCTGGTAATTATGCTCTCAGATCTTGATTATGAACTAAATTACTCAGATGCCACCTAAGAAATGAGTAGCCTCTAAGCTAAAATGCAAAAACTATGTCTACACCTATGTGATTTTGATGTTTTTGATTTAATGATGAACTAAGTGATATGCAAAATGTTGATTTGTTGTATACAGAATGCTATTAAAATGATGCACTACTGAATTAAACTAATGGAAATATTGTGAGAATAATCTTAAATGCTATAAACAATCTAATATATATCTAATAATGCATCCATGACTCTAAATTACTTGCTAAACTATTCTAAATGCAGAATTAAAATGCAATTAAGCTCTCAAATGCTAAGATGAATTTTGTAGAATAATTTTATGCAATCTTCTCTTATGAAAAAGTTGTAAATGAGCCTCTATTTATAGATTTTATCAAGGCATCAGCTGAGTTGGTAGTAATGGATGATCATGATTAAGTTTGAAGAGATCAATGGTGAGAAATGAGGAGATTAGAGAGAATTAAGGAAATTCTCCCCTTTAGTAGAACAATCTTGCCAAGTGTAGAAGACAATCAATGGAAGGAAGAAGCCATGTGTCCTTGAGTTGGTTAAAATTGTTGAGCGTAAATATCCATTTTAGAAATTAGAAATAATTATTTTCATGTGACACATGGCGAGTTGGAGGATGAGGTGGAAGGAGGTTAGGAGAATATGGAGAAATATGACAATTCAAATTTAATGAGAGAGAATTAATCAAATAAAACAAATTAGTTGAACTTGTTTATTTTAATTAAATCATGAAGAAAGTGGTTTACGTAAGAGGAATTAAGAAATATGAACTATACAAATAAGCTTTTCAATTTATTTATATAGTAGAGGAAATAAAAAAATTATTAATTAAATAATTGATATTTAATTAATCTTCTCCAGACCAATTTTGGATATATACATTTTTCGGCTCTTTGAAGTGATATGTTTATGCATTGTCTCAAAGAAAAAATTACCAATGTTGCTAAAATGTTAACAATGTCCCAGATGACAATTTCTAGAGGATAACGACTATATGGCCCCTCGGGAGATAAATTGAGGAATTTTTAATAATTAAATATTTTTGATGATTTTTGAAATTTTTTGATGTATTATGATGAAATTTTGATGTGAAGATATTCCAAAGATTTATCTCCTGATATGGAAGAATTGAGTTGCCTCAATTAATTGACCCTTTTAAAAATTAAAATATCCCACCAAAATCACCCTTTTAATTACCCATATTAAGAGGTAAAAAGTGAAAAGAGGATTCATTTGTGCATTGGTAATTTTGAAAATTTGTGAAGTGAGAGAGCATTCTTGAGAATTTGAGTGAAAATGGTGATCCCCTACGAGACTCATCAATTCAAGCGGGTGTGGTGACATAATCAGCCAGCGGGATATAGACCTCCAGTATGAATTTTGAAACTTTTCTTGTGAATTTTGTATTAATTTTCCTACGTTTTTCTTTTTGAATTTTTTAGTTTTTTCTTGTTTCAACACATACAAAAATTTTGTGGCGCATATGCTATATGTTTTAGTGAATTTTCCAAAAAATTTAGCACATCTGATAGGTTTAGTGGTGCATCTATTGACTGTAATAGAACATCCACAATTTGGTGCATAGGTGGCATGTAATGGTGCATAAATTGAATTTGATGGCGCATCTTCCTTTCAGTGCAATGAAGCCCTGTTATGGCTCATCTAGGACAAAATTGAATATTTTTTGTTTTCTCCTTGATTTTAATGATGTTTTCTCATGTCAGCCAATGATTTTTTTTAATGATAGATAAGATGATTTAGTGATCTCATGATAGGAAAGATGCACTAATGATGATGTTGTTTTGACCTCATGATAGGTGAGGATCAAAATAGATGTTGATGAGATTTGATGAAAATCTCACTAGAGCTAATAGGATGAATGATTGATGTGTGATTGCTTTACTGATTTTATTTGATTGATTGATGTGTTGATTGCAATGCTTTATAATGATAGGAGATGGATTTAGATAACCTTCAATCTTGAGAGAGGTTCCCACAAGCTTGGGAGATGTCCCACATCTATCACAGGCTGATAGAGATATCATTGAGCAATGTGGATTATCCTCACTAATTGATATGCCCCAGATTAGGATTAATTGGGGATTGTTGACCACATTGGCCGAGAGGTGGCATAACAACCACAACACTTTTCATCTAGTCATTGGAGAGATGATTGTGACATTAGAGGATGTCTACAAGATATTGTGACCTACGATCACACTGAGTAGGGAGGTACATATGCTCTACACCAGATATTCCATGTTGACCATATTGATGGGTATGAGATTCCTTCGCAAGAGATGTTTGAGAGATATGCCCCTTTTCCTTCCATGCTGATAGGATTTGTTGGTGGCTTCTTATGTCTCAACAAGAGGGCAAATGGATTCTCTATTGGTTGAGGTCAGAAATTGGAGTAGAAGATTTAGTTTGGGACACGTTTCCCTTGGGGTTCATGTATGCTTGAGTAGTTATAGCTTGATTTGCACCAGGTAGTGTACCTCAGAGGAGCCAGTCTATCTGCAAGTGTGACCCTCTTATAGACATGGGTTTGGGAGAATATTGTAGTGACACGACCAGTGACAGACATATTTTGACCATTTGGGAGACCCTATGTTTATGGTTATGTAGAGCCAGTTGTCCAACATAAGCTGGGAAAGCTAGAGTATTGGAGATGAGTACTAGATGATCTAGATTCAGTTACATGGTGACCATATGTAGACTGTGAGCAGTGGGCCAAGGATCATTTGGAGGTGCCCTATTTTATGACTTTTGAATACCTTATTGGGCGGACATGCTTTAATATCGAGAGATTCTTGATGCGGAGGGTGCTCAAATAGTATGATAGAGTTCAGTCACTTCCTTAGGGATTGGCTATGTATGTACAGATGCAGTAGGATGCAACCAAGTGGGGTCTCACACTATCTTATGATGTTGCATGTGATGAGTATCATCATTTATATCCAGTGCTCTACAAGGTATGTGCAGGATGATCATGGAAAAAAGAGACCCTTAAGTGGCAAAAAAATCAGAAAAAATTAGAGTTAGGAAACTTGACATAAAAATTTGAATAATTTATTTATATTATTTCAAAAATATGTAAGAATAGAATCTGTAGCAAATTGAATGTAGTTTTTAAACTACTAGGTTTAAAAAAATAAATCTATTTGGTGAAAATTTGAAATTTCAATGCAGTAGTACTTAAATTTCAGGGAAAAAATAAGAAGTAGGTGTTTGTTTGACTACCCTAACCACAATAAAATAATAATATTTTTTTATAATATTTTAGATATAAGTAGAGGAATCATGTCCCGATGTTATGCACATTTTTTCATAATTTTTTCTAAGTAAATAATTAATTATGAATTTTTTATTACAACTTTTAAAAGATATAAAAACTCGTATGTCTGACCACCTTAACTTGGTCAAAACTTCATGAAATTCAATTTTTATTTTTTTAATCCTATAGTATACAAAGCATAGAATGTGATGCATGTTTTGGATTCAAATTTTTTTATACCATTTGAAAGCTATAGATGTTTTTCAATCAGCTTATCAATCAGGACTTTAATCTTAATTCAAATAGAAAATGAATAATAATTACTTATTAAATTCAAAGTAAAGCATAATTTATTTTGGTGGAAAGTTGAGAATCTCCTTAAAAAACCCTTTACATTTCATCAATTTTGGGTAAAAAATAAAATCATTAGCCACATACCCATCATATTGCCACTTTTTGGCCCATCATGATCCTGCACATACCCTGGGATTACCTTTCAACTATTCGTGAGGGATATATGACTGAGTAGTACTCACAATATTTTGTTGAGCATCCATTTTCAAGGATTTCGAGACCTGATGAGACAATGTTAGCATTAGAGGATGATGAGGATAGACCACCTAAAGGGGGGAGGGCTAGAGGTGGAGGCGAGGAGGAGGGGGGAGGCACTAATGATGGTGGGGATGATAGTGGTGATGATCTCATAGATGATGGTGGTGGTGGAGATCAAGGAGGTGGTGGTCACCCAGGATTAGATATTAGAGTGCCTTGCAAGAGGAGATCCTTAGTGGCAATAGTGTAGCAGTGGGTGTAAATATGGTTGCCCTCGTAGCAGTAGTAGTCTCAAATCACAACATTACATGCCTAGGTTTAGACCTTTCAAGACTAGTTGACACAAGTGCAGGGACAACTATAGAAATAGAGACAGTTGTTGGAATAGGTTAAGGCACAACTCTTACATGCCTAGGGATAGATATAGACTTTGACGGCCAAGAGGGATGCTGCCAGACAACAACTGGCTCAGGTGCAAGACCAGGGATAGGTACAAGTATAGGTACAAGGCCAGGTTACTGCATTGACTAAAGAGAGGGATGAACTAAGGTGATAGGAAGAGCAGGTAGAGGCTATCACTGAGACATTGCAGTAGGTTGTGATAGTTTTTGGATCCATAGACTAATTTAGGGAGGTCCACTATACTACACAGGAGGCCTAGTTTTAGAGAGACCAATATCATGAGTTGGTTCCTCCCAAGCAATGAACGAGCTTTGCACAATCTCAATCTAGCAGGTCTCAGTCTTAGACAGTTAGTAAAGGTGTCACATAGCCATTTTCTAGAGATTAGAGAGATCCATGTGTGGGTCCATCAGTTACAATAGGGGGTACAAGTCCAGGGATGCTAGCACCATCTTGAGGGAGCACTACCTAGCTCTAATATTTTATGCTTTATTGTGATGTGGACATGTATACATTGATACTTGATGATTTACTACCATTTTTTATGATGTATTCCTTCATATTTAGATATCCTTGTACACTTGACATCATTTTTGAGATATATATGTAGCGATGATGATGGTTGACCTATGTGTTTATGTGTGTTGATCATGGTGGATGCATTTCATTTCATATTATGTATGCTATGTAATGTTTCATGATGATGATATGATATGTTATGGATGCAACATGTGTTATGATCCTATGATGCTTTTATTAATGATGTCTATATGACCTATATGATGAATCTAATTATGTGAAATGTGTTAATTGCTATGTTTTTATGCTTTTTTGATGCAAATATGTATGATGCAATAGATGCAATGGATGAATGAATGTTAATGCAAAAGTGGATGATTCTAATGATTACTAATTCTACATGTTCCTATGGATGCAATGGATGAGTGAAAATTTATATATGTTGGAGTTTTGTGTCTAAAAATGTATGACTAAATGTATGACCAAATGTATATGGATGGAAATGATATGATCAATGCATTTGTTTTTGGATTTTCATGATGCAAACATATATATGATCTAGTGACTATGATGAATGCTTTAGAGAATGATATGGTAATGCATTTTTTTTCATATTTTCATAATGCAATTATATGTATGATCTAATGACTAGAATGATATGATAATTCTATGGATGATGTCCTAATGCTCATGCATCTAAATGATCTTTTTTGGTAATTTCAAATATACTAAATTTGTTGATGATCAAAATAACATCATCCTTGGAGAAGTGTATAAATACCACTTACAACATCCAATATGAATGCAACCTAAACATGCAACTCTAACAATGCAATGTTGCCATCCCAGTAATCAATTTATTATGCTTGGTATCATCATTGAGCTTTAAAATGTTGAAAGTGAGTACAAACATCGATGGAATAATTAAACCATGATGACTTGAGTACTTCTTTCATGATGTTTGATATAACAAGTTAACACAAGCATCTAGGTATAATTAAACCAAGATTACCTGAGCATTCCTTGCGTAAACAGACAAGAGTTAACCGTTTTCCCATGCGAATCCAAAATATCATCAATGATACTTTGTAGAGCATGTCCCATGATGATTCACATGGTAGTAATGATCAACTCATAGACATCAGACAAAGAAAAATATCACTCTCGATCATAGCTTCTCTAGTTCTTGAAATCCTTGAGTTGCTCCTAAGAAATGATAACAACAATCACAATGCAAAGAGCATTGCACATTTGTGTTAAAGTGATAAAACTGTGATTCAGAGTATCGTCTCCAAATGAAACTTTTTTTTGATTGACCTTTTTGTTGTTCAGATTATTGTTTTTGGTGATTTTTATTGATGTTTAGAGTTGTAGCCCATTTCATTGTTGTGTTTTCGCCATGTCGTCATACTATTGTTTGTCTCTTGCTTTGTAAGCTCAAATATGGATTGCCCCCAATGAGTTAAGGATTTTTTCCCAGTGAAAACAAACCAATTTTATTATGGATATGTACAATGATCAACAAGCCAAAGTTAGACATGACAGACACAACAAAATATGTACATGAGGCTCAAACAAAGGATGCAGATAATGATAGCAAAGAGCCACTATGGTCAACACATATTCCAATAGAGGAAGAAGCCAGCTTGTCACAAATAGCACCTATTACCAGGTTTTCATTACTTGATTTTACTGCATTTTTTTAGATTTTATAATTTTTTTGTATTTTTCCCCTTTTTTGATTTGTTTGTATTTTTCTCTTTTTTTTGTATTTTTCTCTTTTTTAGTATTTTTCTTTTTCTTTTTATTTTTTTGTTGTCACCAAGATACCTGTTTGCTAGGTTTTCACCAGGGTGACCATTTTTTTGGACATTTTCTGATGCTTTTGGATTTCTTTAGGACTTTTTCTAATGTTTTTGTATTTTTTCAGGACCTTTTCTAATGTTTTTGGATTTTTTCAGGACCTTTACCAATGCAACAGATGAATCATGTGTAGAATTTGTTGAGATGGAGGTTGTTCATGGTCTCTTCAAATAGGTATCCTTCTGGCATGGATAGTTGGTATGCTCCTGACCCATAGACTGACACAATGAAAAAGGGGCCCAACCAATTTGGTTCAAACTTTCCTTTCTTCTCTCTATCTTGCTGGTTGTTTGGGTTATCCTTCAATACCAGGTCTCCAACTTGAAATGTTCTGGGTTTGACTTTATGATTGTAATTTTTGGAAATCCATTGTTGGTAGGATTTCAGGTGGTTCAATGCATGTTGGCGTCATTCATCTAATATTTCTAGTTCTTCTAATCTAGATACCAGATAATCCTCATCAGAGATGATGCCCTTCAATGAATCCCTGAGAGATGGAAATTCAACTTCAATGGGTAAAATGGCCTCAAATCCATATACCAGAGCATATGGTGTGGCTCTGGTTGCTGTGCAAACACTGGTGCAATACACCCATAAAGAAGAGTTTAATTGGATGTGCCAATCACATCTAGCATCGTTGACTATTTTCTTCAATATTTTAAAAATAGTTTTGTTGGAGGCCTCTGCTTGATTGTTTCCATGAGGATAGTATGGTGTAGAGAAGTGATGTTGGATATTGAAATTATCACATAATTCATGCATTTCTTGATTTTTAAAAGGTCTTCCATTATCAATGACAATGGATTGAGGGATGTCATATCGACAGATGATGTAATTAAGGATGAATGAAGAAATTTTCTTTCCCATGATGGTGATTAGAGGAATGGATTCAATCCACTTCATGAAGTATTATGTAGCTGTGATGATAAACTTGTGTCCATTCGATGAAGATGGATAAATTTTACCAACAAGATCTAGTCCCCAATAAAAAATGGCCATGTTGATTGAAAAGGCTAAAGTTCTTGCACTGGTGCATGGATGAGGTTTCCATGAATCTAACACTTTTGAAATTTCTTGATGAACTAGAAAGAATCCTTCTCCATGCTTGGCTAGTAGGATCCTACACAAAGGAGTTTCTTAGCTAAGGTTAAACCACTTGAATGTGTTCCACAAACACCCTCATGAACTTTCCATAAAACCATTTTAACTCAATGCATTCTAGACATCGAAGGAGAGCTTCGTCAAGACCTCGTCGGTATAGTACATCTATGATAAGAGTATGTTAGGTGGCTTGGAAAATGAAATTTTGTTTTTTATTTCTAGATAGGTTGGGTGGAAGAGTGTTATCTTTTATGTAGGTATAAATTTCACCATAGATTGAGGCATTGGTATCAACTAGGTGACACATGACATGGGACTTGGTATCATCATAGGAAAGGGAAAATAGTTGTTCCACCAAGAACTCGTAACAAATTCTCTTCTCAGGAATTTTTAATAAGGAAGGAATAGTAGCCATTGCGTCAGTGGCTTTATTGTCCACTCTTGAAATCTATTCAAATTTGATATCCATGAAGTATTTCTTAAAATCATCAATCATATTTTGTAGGGCATTAGTTTGTCGTGATTTTTTTATAATTATCATTGACTTGGTTAATGACCAACTGAGAATCTCCATATACTGTCAATTCTAGAATTTTCCATTCTACAATTTTTCTAAGGCCGATGGTTGATGCTTCATACTCTGCCATGTTGTTGGTACAAGGGAACACTAATCTATATGATTTTGGTATGGTATGTCCTTGTGGAGTGGAAAATAAGATTCTTGTCCCTAATCCATGTTGGGTGTGTGATCCATCAAAGTATAATGTCCACTATCTTGCAGCCAAGGTAAGGACATCAATATCTGTAAATTCAATGTGTAGAGGATGATCATCTGGTAGAGGTACTTCAGCTAACTAGTCAATGATTTCTTGTCCTTTTATTTCCTTCGTATCCACATATTGGATATCAAATTCACTGAGTAGCATAAACCACATGGCTAGTCTTCCAATTAGGTTACCTTTTCTAAGGACGTATTTTAGTGGATCTATTTTGGCTATTAAGTTGATGGTGTGAGTTAGCATGTAGTGTTGGAGCTATTGGGTGGTGAACACTACTACCAAGAAAACCTTTTCAATGCAGATATAGCTAATCTCATAGCCATTTAGCATCTTCCTGATGTAGTAAATTTCCCATTCTTTTCCTATTAGATCCTCTTGTGCTAACCATGCTCCTAATGATACTTCAGCAGTAGCAATGTATAGCAAGAGTGGTTTTCCTTCTGTTGGTGGTACTAAGATAGGTTAAATCATTAGGTATTGTTTCAATTGGTTGAAGGCTCCTTCACATTTCTCATCCCATTAGAAAGAAACATATTTATGCAACAAGTGAGTGAAAGGATGGGTATTGTTCGCTAGTTGTGAAATAAACCCATGGATTGATTGGACCATTCATTGTAGATATTGTAACTAGCTAATGTTTTTAGGTGGTGGCATTTCCATGATAGCCTTAAAATTTTGTTGGATCTACCTCGATGCCCTTTTTTGAAACTATGTATCCCAAGAATTTGGCTGAAGTCACCCCAAACACACATTTTTTTAGGTTTAGTCACACATTGAATTTCTACAATTTAGCGAAGATTTTGTCTAAGATCTATAAATGTCCCTCTCTAGTATATGATTTGGCTAATAGATCATCCACATAGTCTTCCATGAAAGTATGCATCATATCATGAAAAATGGTTGTCATGACACACTAATAAGTAGCTCCTGCATTCTTTAGTATGAATGGCATGATGTTCCAACATAATTTTCCCCATGGGCATGTAAATTTTGTCTTATCTTGATCCTCTAGAGCTATTTTGATTTGATTATAACCAAAAAAACCATCCATAAGTGACAACATGCCATGTCATGCCATCAAATCCACTATGATGTCTATGTTGGGAAAATTAAAATCATCTTTAAGACAAGCCTTGTTGGGATCTCAATTTTTTTTTTAAATGTGAATGTTGTTATTAGGCTTTGAGACTGGCACAATATTGGAGATCCACTCGACATAGTCAATCGGTCTGCTGAATCCTACATCTAACAACTTCTTCAGCTTTGCTTTTACCAATAGGGCAATATGTGGATACATTTTTTTTAGTTTCTACTTGACTAGTTTTAATCCTAGTGGCAAGGAGAGATGATGCAAGATGAGTTCTAGATCAATCCATGGCATGTCAGTGTAAGACCAAGCAAATTTTACTTGTTTTTTTGTGAAAATTTTGTGAAATCTTGATTTTTCTTGGTCTATCAAAGATGCTGCTAGATGGATAGTCTTGATTGTCTCTTCACTGCTGATATTGGCAAACTGGGTGGGTTCATTCAACACCTTTGATCTTTCTTGAAAGTGCTCTAGGAGAGTATCAAACCTTCGATCCCTTGACACCCCAGAGAATTTTTTTCCATTGGATTCACTCTTTGTTTTTACTTTTTCTAGATGTGATATTTTCATTAAATGGTTTTCACCATCAGATCTATTTCTTGTATTATTCATTTTGCAACTAGAAGATTTGATACTCCCATGTTCAAAATCCTTGTTACAATATTCAATGGTGGAATCTATTTTAGGATTATTGGCAGATAGAAAATTTACAATGGCATCATTGTTTGAAAACGTAAGGATGTCCAATGGCTCGGTTTGGTCCTAGTTTATGAGGTCGAGATGTACTAGGGGTAAGGAGTCACCAGACTAATTAAGGTTGGAGATGGTAAGAGTCCTGATGGTGGTTTCTTTGATTTTTGCAATAGAAAAATTGAGATCTATAAGGTAACTTTCCTTTGAATTATCTATTTAACTTCGAGTTGAATCATCTACGCTAGAATCATCAAGGTGTTGTAATCCTAATTCAAGTGGTTTAGAACCTAAACCTTGTCCCTCTTCGAGTAGGGGTGCATACTTGTGTGCCACATCAATGTATGTTTCATGACAAAACTCTTCTAATAGGGAATCCCACTCATATTCATTAGAATCATTTTCATGACCATCACTAGCTCGTAACTGCAAGATTCTTTCAACTACCTTATGAGTCATCTTTTCTTTTGTATCCTATTTATATCCCAGCCTAGTCTTGTCTTTTGGATTGATTAAGAGTGGTTGAATGGTTTCTACAATTCCTTCTTTCCTTTTTCCTACAGGGCTTTTTCCCTCATATCCCATCTTTTCCAGGATAGTGAAACCTTTTCCATATTGTGTTGTTTGTACATTTACAATTGTTGCTTGAGATTCTTCTTCATCCTTATAGAGCCAGTTAACAATATCTTTATCTTTTGCTTCATCAAAACTAGTGCTTTATTTTATAAACCGACCATCAAATTTGGTAATTGGTTGTGATGTCTATTGTGTTGATGTTGAGGGTTGACCATAGGACTTTGGAGAAGAAAACTATGAAAGACATAGTGATCATTCAATGAAATATTCACCAATACCTTTATATTTTACTTGGACTTTTTCATAAAATTGTTTTGATAAGGCATTCAATTGGGCTTCATGATCTGAGGAAGTGGAGGAAGCAACTTCTTCTTTCTTCTCAAAGTATTTGGACATGGAATTGGATTGACCTTCATGATTTGAGGAGATGACCAATGGTTTGGATGAGGAACTTGATTAGCTTTGATCAGTGGAAGGGGGAAAGGGAAGCTTCTTTGTTATGGGACAAAAAAACATCTTGGATAGATTTTAGGTTATTGCAATACTATGGACTATTTGAATCAGCCAAAATGGTGATTTCTTGGCCATCACAAGGAAATTTCAAACATTGATGGTAGGTTAACATAACCACTTGTCTTGTAATCTTTTTGAATCAATCCTACTTGAATAGGTAAGACAATCAATCCTTGTGAAGATCTTTCCTCATCATCATATACTTTTATTGTAATCTTTTTCTTTCAATCAATTGTATTCTAAGAAAATCCTAAGGCACAAGCAAGCTTTAAAATACATTTATTCAGGCTGGCTCCTCCATCTATTAGGACACGTTTCACATGATGTTTATGAATTAGGACTTCAATATGAAGAGTGGTGTTGTGGGAATGACAAATATATGTGTCATCATTTTCTAAAAAGGGTAGGCAATGTGGCATAGTCAAATGTCCCACCATGGCTTTGAATTTACAAACTTCCAAATTTGTTGGTACAACTGTGTCCACTAGGGCTTTTTCCAAAATCTCTTTGTGGGTGGGTGAAATCTTGAGCAATTCCAATATTGATATTTGTGTAGGGATCTTTTATAACTGGTCCACTATGTTGTATTGGTTGGATGAGGCAATGGATGTTTTAGATGAAATTCATTTTAAGACATATTTGCCTTGTTCCCTCATGGTTACATTTACTGGTATGTTGTCTTGTTTCCTATCGATTTTAATAACATTGATTTGAGTATCATTTGCATCCATATCTAGTTTGATTCCATTGATTTTATTTTCAAGGATGATGATGTTGTGTTCTTGTTCTATTGGTGTGTCATAGATTGGACTATTAGCTGCAATAATGTCTTGATGGTCATTGGTTTCAATGGTATTCATTTGATCTTCTTCTACTAAGATATGATTTATAATAGTATTGTGGACATAGTTTACCTTCTTTCACTTGTCATTTTTTGTAGAGGACTCCCCTTTTTTAGAATTCGATAAAGGATTTTTAAATGCTCCATGATCAACATTTGTTTGGAGTCCCTCTATTCGTATGATCTTGTTATCTATCAAATCTTGTATTTTATGTTTCAATTGCATGTAGCTATTTATTTTATGTCCTTTGCACCAATGAAATTCGCAGTAATAGGCATCATTCCACCATGACGATTTTACTTTTGGTTCAAAGCCTCAAGTGTCGAGTAGTGTTATGATGTTATTTTTATGAAGTTCCCTCAATGCAGATTCGTGTGATTGACCCAAAGGCATAAATTTTCTACTATTTGATTATGTTTGATATGGTGGAGGTTTGGATGTGGTGTTACTTTGATTGTGGCTGTTTTTATTATTGGGTGGGTTGACATTTTGATTAGTGCCTTGATTGATATTTTGATCGGTCTTGGTTGTATTCCCTGATAGATTAAAGACTGGTTTGGCATTATTTGTTTTGGCAACACCATCATTGGAATTCTTGTTCCTTGTCCAAAATTTGGGTTTCTCATTATTATGATGGTTAGAAGAGCTAGCATTGTTTGATCCTTCATTGTGAATTTTCAGTACCCATCTTTTGACAAAGGCTTCTTCAATTTTAACACCATTTTCTACCATCTTCTCAAAGATCTCGGGACATTGTAATTGCAGTCTATATCTCATTTAACTATTAAGGTTATCAATGAAAATCTCCATCTTTTCTTGTTTAGGTATGGGGCAAGCGTATTGAGCAAATAACCTTCTCCACCTTTGTAAGAATACGAGAAAAGATTCTCCTTGTTTCTATTTGGTATTACAAAGATCCTTCATGGTTATCTCATGTGTAATGTTATATGAATATTGTGTGATGAATTTGTTGACAAGTGCTTGAAAGGACTTTATACTCAGTTGTAGTTTTTAAAACCATTCCATACAATGGCCTCCCAAGTTTCGAGAAAAAAGTCTCATCAAATATGTGTCCTCATGAGAAAACTCAAGACTCATGGTTCAAAATTATTGCATGCGGTCTATGGGGTTCGATTTTCCATTGTATTTGTCATATTTTGGTAAGTCACAATTTGAGGGAAATGGTATCATGTTTAACCTTCTATCAAAGGGATAGGGACAAATATCTTGTAACAAGTATCTTTTTGGAGTCCCTCCTTGCATGTCTTGTAATTATTGTTGAAGGTTTTTCATTTGATGTGTTAGGGCAGCCATTTGATCCATAGTGGATGTTTCAATTTATATTTATTTGGGGTTCCTTTCAATTTATTGACATCAAAATCACTTAGTAATTTGACCCCTTGGTTTTCTAACATTAGAAGGTATTTTTCCCCATCCTTTTCAAATATTCTTTCTAAGAATTTATGAAACTTGGGATATTGGTTTGGGTGTTCTATTTCCTCCTCTATTATCTCTTCCACTTCATTTTGAGAAATCTTGTGAAATGGATTTTCTTCTGGTTCACCCATGGTATCTTGAGTTTCAAGTTCTTTCTCCTTAATTTTTTTCCTTTCGGGATCTTGTTAAAACGGGCATGCAAGTGATGAAGGTTTGCTAAAATTTTGATCATTATTTGAGAGTGCCAAAGAAATACCTACGTCAAATAGAATGCTAAATTCTATTCATGTAACCAAGGTGACAAAATTTGATGTAAAGTGTATTGTTTCAATATGAAGGATGATAAATCATGATGGGGAAACTCAACTTGATGCTCAAATTTTTGGTTTTGATGATGATTGGGCACTTTTAGACATGTGATCAAAGTTTAAGTAAAATATTTTACTTGTAGAAGTCAATTTTAACAAGTTTAGACTCTAAGGAACGTAAGGAATAATTTTGAACTTGAGAAGATCTTGCAATTTTTGTTCGAATTGTGAAATTGGGGAAAAAATTTCTTCTTAGAGGAGATTTTCAAATCTTTGGAAAAGTCTTGGATTTTGGCAATAGTAAAATGAATACAAGTTTGGGTTATTCTTCAAAGATTTTTTGTAGAAATTCAAGAGCAATCTGTCTCTAAATTCCTAGAGTGTTGAGAGAGATTTTTGATGAGCTTTTGGACTAAGAGCTATGGACTTTGGTTTCTGTATTTTAATATTTTGTGAAATCATTAGATAAAGACCATGTTTAGACTCTATTGCACCTGAGGAATGATTTTGGATTGGAAAAGTTTTCTAAATCTGGTTTCAAAATGTTGGATAGGAGTTAAATTTAGCTCTTTGGTTATGAATTTTGGTGAATGTACCCTAATAGTTAGTGAATGCACTGAAAGGAAGATACACTATAGAATGGATTGGATGCACCAAAGAAAGGTTCAAATTTACTGGAGAATATTATGAATGCGCCATAAAATAGCTCAGAGGTGCTAAAGTTTTTGGTGTATGCACCAAATTTTCAGGTGTATGCACTACAAAAGTTGGTAAATGTGCCACAAAGTAGTGTATGCATAGATAAAAGTTATGAATACACTATAACAGTGGGTGAGTGCACTAGAGAAAGCAGTGAATGCACTATAACAGAGGGTATATGAGTTGGAAAAATGAATGAATGTGCTACAGAAAATAGTGAATGTGTTGAACCAGATAATGTAACAATTTATTGCCAGTTTACTTGATTTTTATGGTTTTTGGTTAGAGAATGGTTTGTTTCAAGTGATGTGTTCTGAATCATAGTTTTTCACTTTTCTATTGTGTAAGGTTTTGTTTGAAGCTTGTTTTGAAAACACTTTGACAAACAAAATCAAGCAATGTAAACTCCTATGGTTGTGAAAGACTGTATTCTTTTGGATTCCATGCGGGTTTTACCCCAACCACACTTATTCTTAGTAGATCAATTTAGAATATTGGCCACATAGACTCCCCCTTACAATTCACTCACTTCTTAGGTCAACCAAGCTTCCAGCCCCCATAAAACTCCCATGGAAGGCTAATCATATCTACTAAAAATTGTGAGAATGCGGATGCCTTTGCAACGACCGTTGTTGCACCAAAGAGTAGATAAAGGTTTTTGGCCAATCTACAACAAGGGTTCTAGTATGGTCATTCTATTCATGGTGGATAATCCATGCAGTGAGAGACCATTTCTTCCCTTGTCAAAACTATCCTCATGATACTGGCCTTTGTTCTAGTACCCACATTTATAGATGAGCTATAAGTTGCTTGGCTTTAGCATGTTACTGGTTGGGTCGTTCCCTTGGGTGATTACTTTTTCCCACAAGGAAAGCCATCTAGGATAAAAAAAGGAAAGAAAGTATACCTGTAGTTCGATCAATATTTATTTTACATGAATAAAGTGAGAACCCACATTGTATACTCCACTCACACTTGCAGATAAACAAGAATCAGTCTAGCTTTTTGGTCACCTAGTTAAGGGGAGAGCATATGCCTACCATTCAATACACAAAAAAGATAATGAAAATGAATAAGTTTGGATTTTTGGTCACCCAATTAAGGGAAGAGCATATACCTACCATTCAATAAACATAGCAGACATGGTGTTCATTACTTTCTAATTAGTCTAGATTCTCAATTTACACATAAAGGAAATAAATCACTCCAACCCCTACATAAAATTTATCAGTAGTTTGCAATAAATGTTTCTTTGATAGCATTCTTGAGTTTCAACAGAGTCTCTAATAGTTTTTATAAAAGCTACACAATAGAAAAAAGATCATTAGTTTTTAGACTTAGAATAAACTTGCAAAGGAAATCAAATGTGCCATTATAGTAAGATGATGTGCCAAAAGGTTAATGTGCTGCAGAAATAAATCAATGTTCCATAGAAAACATGAAATGTGCTATAGAAAGTTTTGTGTGCACTATAGGAACCCCCTGATGCACCACACAATGGAGTAGATGCACTGGAGAAATCCTTTGTTGTGTCAAAAAAATCGGTGAATCCACTAGAGAATCTTTCATATGCGCTGAAGGAATTAGCAGTTGTGCTAGAGAATCTCACATCTAAGCCTGTAAAACATACTTTCCAGAAAAATATCAAAATAATAGGGGCTAGGTCCCATAATGGGCACCAATTTATGTGTATAGGAAAATATGTGAGTTAAACTAATTAATAACACACAACAGATGCAATGTATTACATTAAGGAAATCTAAATTAACAAGCACAAATCGATAAAATGATTCCTTAAATACATTTGATCTTCCTCTATTCTTAAATTTCCATGTTAATTGTTCTCTTAGATCTTGATTATGCATTAAATTACTAGGATTCCACCTAAGAAATGAGTAGCCTCTAAGCTAAAATGCAGAAACTATGTCTACACCTACATGATTTTGATGTTTTTGATTTAATGATGAACTAAGTGATATGCAGAATGGTGATTTGTTGTATACAAAATGCTATTCAAATGATGCACTACTAAATTAAACTAATGGAAATGTTGTGAGAATGATCTTAAATGCTATAAACAATCTCAAATATATCTAAGAATGTAGTCATGATTCTAAATTACTTGCTAAACTATTCTAAATGCTGAATTAAAATGAAATTAAGCTCTCAAATGCTAAGATGAATTCTACAGAGTAATGTCATGCAATCTTCTCTTATGAAAAAGATATAAATGAGCTTCTATTTATATATTTTATCAAGGCATCAGGTGAGTTAGCAACAATCAATTATCAAGATTAAGTTTGGAAAGATCGACAGTGAGAAATGAGGAGATTAGAGAGAATTAAGGAAATTGTCCCCTTTAGTAGAAAAATCTTGCCAAGTGTAGAAGATAATCAATGGAAGGAAGAAGCCATGTGTCCTTGAGTTGGTTAAAATTATTGAGAGTAAATATCTGTTTTAGAAATTAGGAATAATTATTTTCATGTGACACATGGTGAGTTGGAAGATGAGGTGCAAGGAGGTTAGAAGAATATGGAGAAATGTGACAAAATTTGAATTTGAAATTTGAAATTTAATGAGAAAGAATTAATCAAATAAAAAAATTAGTTAAATTTTTTTATTTTAATTAAATCATGAATAAAGTGGTTTGGATAAGAGGAATTAAGAAATATGAACTATATAAATAAGCTTTTCAATTTATTTATATGGCAGAGGAAATAAAGATTTTATTAATTAAATAATCAATATTTAATTAATATTATCCAAACCAATTTTGGATGTATAAACCATTCTTTAGTGAAAATGTGGTTATGCAAATATTTGAACCATGTAACTGTCATGATTGATACTCTTTTTTTATCATCATAGACATATTTTCAAAGTTCTTTTGTATCATGTTGAATACTCTCATTTTCAAGACTAAACTATCATTGCTTTGACGGTGTCATCATACCTATGAAGACCTCCTCAAGGTTGTACTTTGATCCTTTGCACCCATTTCAAATGCATATGAACCCTTGAATGGTTGTCCTTAATATATTCAAAACTACTCTTTTATCTTTTAACTATCACTTGCATGCTTTGATATCTCTACCTTTAGACTATCATTACAAATGTCACTTGGTTGTCATAATGAATGTTATCTGTATCCTCTAATAATGTACCATCCTTTATAATGCTTTCTCTATTATTTTGGACCTCTATGACTAGAATTTGTCACAATGATCAGTGTAATGCACTTCCTAGACTATCCTTTCAAGCACCAATGTTACTTTCAATTTAAGATGGAAATGAAAGCAGTTTTGACATTGATAGTCACTATTACTATGCCTTGCAAAGGTTGTCCACTTTCCAATGTGACTATTCTTGCACAACTATAGATTTTTTTCTAATACATGAGTTTGCTCTAAGGCTTTAATTGTTCATTGGGATAAGGATTATCATGTCTGATACTTATAGTTGTGATTGTCTTTCTATCAACATGCTCATGACTACTCTTTCTTTATTTTCAAATTCCAAATCTGAAGACCTTACATGATTGGCATTGCTGCCAATATCTCTCTTTGTGAATTGTAACTTGATTATCTCAAAGAATCTTCACTTGTTAGTTGTTGTCCTTGTTGATTTGGAAACCTATTAGAATCCTAAAGGTAAATTGTATGATAAAACATGATGACTATGATTCCTTGCTCCCATGGACTACATTAAATTTATAAAATATTTACTTATCAACATCAATGCCTCCAAAAATTTGTCTAATGAGACCATTATTGATCATGAAAATCGTGTTAATCCCTCTCAAGAACTAAGAGGGTTGTATGTTGGGCTTAACCCTTGTGGGAGCTCATTTTTCTCCACATATTGTAATATCAAATAAGATGAAACATGGAATGATGAACTTGTATCTACACAGTGAACAAACAAGATAGATAAAAATAGTGAAATTCAATGTTCTTCTATTGATTTTCTTTAGATATCTTGGATTCAACTATTCATTTTTCTTTTATTGATCAGTTATATAGTAGAAAGTATCTCCTTAATTAGACATGCATGAGATTTGTATGGAACCCTAAGCTCTAACATCTCCTCTTCTTGCATATTTCCTTCTTCGAGTCTATAGCAACTCGACAACTTCAAAAATGTTGGCACAATCTCCAACAACGAGATTCATCATTCACCAGGTAATGACAGTTCCCATATCTAATTTTATGCATTTCTTTTCTTTTACCTTCTTGCTAGTTTATATCTTCGCAGATTCAGTTACTCCCACAGCTTGTGTGGGACTTCAAAAATATTTATTTTGAATATATTAGTTATTTCATATCATATAGTGACTTGTGTATTTTAATTTGTGAATCACTACATAATGTGAAATAACCAAATGAATTGTTTGAGGTATATATTTTGTAGTCACGAAAGATAGAAACAAGATACTTGAAACATGAACTCCTACAAAAGTTTAGCTTTAGAACCTAATAGATCTTTGAATGTATGGTTCTTATCTAATTTTCTCAAGTGTCAAAAAAAATTTCACCCCAATTTAATAATTGCCTAATAAAAATTTACTAATCTAGCTGGAAGCTAAAAAGTAGTAACAATTACATTTCCACATTTTCATATTTTATTTTTCATCCTCCATTTTGTTGGAAATATTTAGTTTTTGACTTAGTCCTTTCCTCACATCATCTCCCCAACTGTCACCTACCTGTCAGGAGTCTTTAATGACGAGTTTATTTTTTTGGGATTTTCATCCCTCTCCCTTTCCTGACTGCATAGAATTAAATGTCATAGGTAAATTTGAAATTTGAGAGAATTTTTTTTTGGAGAAAAGAATAGAAAAAAGGAAAGTAATAGTTAGTTTTTAGATCTGCGGGAGAGTGAGCAACAAGTAAGTTGTAGGATAGTGAAGTTGAAACAACAATAGAGAATTTTATGTGAGTAAAGTGCAGAATGTTTGCAGGAAGTAGACAATAGCTCCAGATTGGTCCATTTTTTCCTAGAGCAATAAATAGCTCTTGTTGAATAGAAAAAATAGAGCTTTAAGAAGCTCCTGATTATTTCTATTTTGTGAGTCCAACTCGAGATTGTTGCAAGTCAAGTTTGTAATTAGTAGTTTGTAGTTTCTAGCTTGTAACCCGTTTGTAATTGTTATTCTCTTAGTTAATAGAAGAATAAGTAAATTTGCATGCCTAACTATGTGTCTCCAATCTACTTTATTCTATTATTCCACTATTTTTTTGTTTTGGTATTCCTAGTTGATTGGGAAATAGAGCAATAGCTCTGTGTGCATTTTATTTTTGAATTTTTTTTCACATGGTATTAGAGCCAAAATTCCCTAAGTCTTGAGTGAGTTAGGAATTTATCTTTTCTAGGTGTTTAAAGTTTTTTTTGTTGGAGAAATGGCTAGAGACAAGAGTATGAGTTGGTAGTAGCCACCACCATTCATTGGACAAAACTATGATGTTTGGGAAAAAAATGAAGACCATAATGGTTGTAAATGATTTGTGGGTGTTTGTGATAAATGGGTTCAATGATATGACTTATCCAACATCATATGCAGTGCTCACAAACAACCAGAAGACCCAGTTGAAGGAGACAAGGAGGAAATATGAAAAATAATTGAGTATAATACAAGCAGTCTTGACATAGGCCATTTTTCCTAGAATAGAAGCAGCTAACTATGCAAAGGAAGCTTGGGAAATCCTCCAAACTAGTTATAAAGAGACTGATAAAGTTAGATTGGTGCAGTTCCAAATGCTCCAAAGATATTTTGAGACTCTCCAAATAAAGGATAGTGAGTCTATCTAAGAATTTTACACAAGAATCTCAAGTTTGATAAATCGGTTGAGGGTGAATGGAGAAGTCATTGATGACTAGAGGATTGTGGAGAAAATCCTTAGAAGTTTACCTACAAAGTTTGATGTAGTTGTGATTGCAATTGAAGAGACAAAGGACCTCTCAACATTTTCCATTGATGAGTTGATGGGTTATCTTCAAACCAATGAGAAACACATAAATAGTTCTACAAGTTCTTCCCATGAGAAAGCTTTCCTAGCTCAATCGAATGCAAGAGGCAGGGGGAGGTATAAATAGCTCTAGATGTGGCAGATGTAGATCTAGACATGGAAATGTTGAAAAAGATAGCTCAAGATGAACACATAGCCAAGAGGGAGCAAGCATATCTCAATCCAACTCTCAATAAGCCAAGAAGAACAACAACTCAAGTCAAAAGCATGATAAGAGTAATGATGAATGTTACTATTTCCATAAGTTTGGTCATTATGCAAGTGAATGCTAGAAAAAGAAACATGATCAGTACAAGAAAAGTGCAAATGTGGCTGATGAAAAAGTGGTTGAAGGAAATTAGCAAAAGGCCTTCATCATGTGCAACATTGTTGAGCAAGGCAGTGATGAGGTATGGTTTTTAGACAGTGGTTGTAGCAACCACATGAGTGGTAATGAAAGCTTACTTTCTTTCATTGATAAAAATGTCAAATTTAAAATAAAAATGGGGAACAATGAAATGATTTTAGTTATGGGAAAAGGGTCTATTTTGTTTCAAACCAAGCAAGGTGAGAAGAAGGAAATTGATGATGTTTATTTTTCCCCTAGTATAAGTCACAATCTCATGAGTATTGGATAGCTGATCCAAAAAGGATACAATGTTTTGATGGAAAAGGGTGAATGCATCATTTATGAGAAGGATGGAAGATACAAATTAATTACAGTAGTGAAAATGATGAAGAATAAAATGTTTCCATTGAGGCTAGAAAAGTGTTTCTTAGCTCAGTCAACAACATAAGAAAATGTACAACAATACAACAACAAGCACTCTTCAAGACAACCATTCAAGACCCTTCCAAGCTCTAGAATCTTAAGTATGGACACTTAGGCATACTCGTTTGAATATTATATCGAAGAAAGGTGATAGAGCCCCAAAAATTTATGATATTTTGAGGTCCTTTTTTTCCTGGTAGTAACATGTCACATGTCGACCATAGGTAGCATTTAGGGTTTTACTCTGATAACCATGTTCTTGATTGCTCCCTGTATGGTTCTTGGGTGTTTTAATTTTGTCTTGACTTGTTCCTCCTCATTTTTAGTGGTATAAGTTGTATTATGAGACATTGTTATGCATTACTTACTGTCCCCTTTGCTTATGTTATTTGGTCATAAAGTTGCAAAGCGCAATCCTCCAAAAGTTGGGTTTTAAATATTTCACTCATAAGTGACTTAATCCTAAGTCATTGTTCTCCAAGGGTAAACTCTTGTCAGCCTATTCAAGTCCCTATTTTATGACTAATTTTTTTGTATGTGCAGGTTTGAGGGTTACTAGATTGTGATATTTAATCTTAGCCACTCCCCGCTGGCTCGCATGTCCCAAGTGATGGTAGTTTAATTGTTGCAAGATTAGCGAGATGTTGACACATATGTTCTATGGGTGTGTGGGCCTAGCCATTGTGATCCATTTCAATTCTTGAGGTTTTAAGATCAATAGTGATGATTAAAAGATGAAAAA
This sequence comes from Sequoia sempervirens, assembly GCA_007258455.2. Classification (NCBI taxonomy): domain Eukaryota; kingdom Viridiplantae; phylum Streptophyta; class Pinopsida; order Cupressales; family Cupressaceae; genus Sequoia; species Sequoia sempervirens. Next base: position 226,952,166 of record VDFB02000015.1, on the reverse strand, counting down.
TGATCACCACTATTCCCTACCAACTTGTGGAGATAAGCTACAGGCTCATTAAAAGTAGTGTGGTCCACAAGAAGCTGCCACATATGTTCTATGACTACTGGCAAGTGGAGCCCACAAGAACATGAAGGACCACTCGATAGGCTTCTATTGGCCATTTATCCAAGCTAGAAATGCGATGCAAATTCAAATGTTATTGACTCAATCTGAGTCATTTGAGATGGCCATCTCAGCTGAAGATCGACGATACACATTCAAAGGTGCAAAGTATGCCTATTGGAACTATTTCACTTCATGTGAGTGGGTAGTAATGGCAGAGGTGACTCATAAACCTATTCAATTCCGTTCAAAATTTGTGGATAGGGTTAGTTCTTGCTTATTTGGGATTTGAGGACGTGTCTAAAGCAATACGAGGAATTGAAAGAAGCGATTTGCAAAATTCATCCCGACTAGATTAGGGTTCATTACAATTGAAAGTTGTAAGTACGACAAATGTAGTTTTATGATTTTTTCAATTTTTTGAATTAGGTCTCACTTTTAATTTTCTTTTAGACAAGTGTTTTATTGGTTTACTTTTATTGTTTTGAGTTAGAGTTATTTTTTTCTTTAAAAGGTCGTAACCCTGTGAAATCATTTGGAATTAGCACTTGTTTTGAGTCATATGTTTTAGTTAGGAGGTTGGTAGTTAAAATTCTTCTCGCTAGAACCCTGGTATACATAAATTCATGGCCCCCAAAGTACAAATTGCCACCTCTTCGACCTATTCTAGAACACTCTCCCACAATATAATTGACTTTTTACCATCCTCTACAAATAAGAAACTAGAAGAAAAGGTCTTATTCCATGGCCCTATTGTGAGAGAGGGAGTGATGGATAATCAATGCTTCATAAAGGATGTCGAGTTTCCCTATACTGGATGGTAGCTTTTTCAGCATTGGTTCAGGAATAGGAATCTTGGACCTCCTGTCAATAATCCTTAGATGTTGGATATGGGAAAGTTAATTGTTCACAATCTATACATGGATTTTTATCTCTTGAAAGATATCACCTCAAGGTATGATCCAGTTTCTAGGGTGGTCAGGATATTCAATGGAATATATATGGTAAAGATAACCAAGATAGAAATCAAAGATATTTTTGACTTGCATGAGTGGATTAGTGGTGAAAATGATGTTTCCCTTGCATACCGCAATGAATGGCACTGGGAAACACAAAAAGTAGATCAAGATTAGTGAGGAGCTTAAACCCTTCCCAATGAGTTATTTTTCTAGTTATTTAAGGAAGACTGTCTATTCATTGTGCCATATCATTAGATTTTCTCCACCTAACACATTGCAAAAATAATATAGCTATTTGGCCACACATTTGCAACGTCCAACATATAGCATAGTCTACGATTATAGTAATTATCTAGCATAACATATCCATAGGGATTTCATTGAGCTAAAAGAAGGAAAGCAATGGATAAAGTTCTGGTGGTATTCACTATTAATGAATATGTTTTTCCATAAAGGGTAGAAGAAATTTGAGAAGGATATAAATTTGAGAAGGAAAGAGGAAGGCGTTGATTTTCCTGTTCAATGTTTGGACCTAAATTTTGGAAAATGATGACAAAAAATACAATTTTGGGATATTTCAAAATTATTTTGCATCAATAATAAGGAGGTACTTGATATACGAACCACCAATAATTCCCAAGGAAAGTCATGAGTTCCTGAGACCCATGGAGATGAGGCCAAAATTGAACTTGAGTCATAATTGGGGAGACCTGATTTTATATCCTAACAAGACATTTTTTAGAGTATATGGAAATGGTCTAGATCCACTTTTCTTTCCAAGAGATGTGCCTTCAAGGATAGGATTCATTGAAATCATGAGGCAATTTGGATCTTCACAGATGATGCACTTACCTAATACAACAAGGAAAGGGTCATTCTTTCTAGAGTGGACAACCTTTGATGTCTAAGTTCTAGCGAAAGGGGCATGGAAGCAATTAGTACATCTATTGGTGCCTTACAAGTTGGAGACTACACATCCAAGGAATAATGATCCTAAGGGCTTTATTGCCAAACTAAAAGAAGATAAGAAAATGGGTAATTTTGCGCATGTCTTTGATTATCCTAAATATGTTATCGTGAACCTTTTTAATTTTGAAGAACAAGATGAAAGAACATCCAAATATCTTTCTTATAGGAAGATGGTAGAAGAAAAATGGAAGAAGGATCCCTAGTATGATCCTTTTCCAAACATACCTAATGAATTTGGAAAAGTCATGCATGTTATGGATAATTTTCAAAGTATAGTTGGTATGTTGAGGGAACAACGTGAAGTCATAGATAAAGGAAAAGAAAGACTAGTTGAGGAAGATACTGAAGTAACATTGGAAGAAAGGCCTACATACCAACCACCCAAGCAATTTAGAATCTATTCCAAGAGGAAGAAAGAAATGGATGAAGAGGAAAGCTTTCTGAACCCTATCACTTCTAAAGGGCCGAGGGTATATTCTCCTAAGGATGCACTACCACCACCCCCAAGAAAGGTGCCTCTACTTGTGATTGATCTTGACTCACCCCTTGGAAGTCTTGTTCCTCCTAAGCAACCACCTTTAATGAAGCAAAGAACTAAGGAAAGAGGAGTGGTTGAATATTCTAATATAGATGAAGATGACATCTATACCACTCCTAAGGATATGTAGCAAGGAATGCCTCCCACTGTAGGTGCAATTTCCTCGAGTTTAGGAAAAATAAGTCTCAGGTTGGGAAAGCTTGACAATAGTGGTCAAAATAGTGCAAATGACCTAAGAATAGAAGCTTGTAAGGATTTTATCGAAAATGAGGCCTTTTTCGAGATGTATGCATTCAAAGATTTTAGGTGGAAATCAAAAGCTATAGAGTATGCAGAGAAAGTGGAAATTGAAAGGAGTTTGCATCTAAATTTTCCTAAAAGTTTCATTCAGGAAAATGTGAGGAGTATTATGAAAAATGAATTTCAAAAGATTACTGCCTAGGATGGAAAAGAATTGTAAAGAAGTGTGGTGTGTTATTGCTACCCGAATGAAATATTGTTGATGCTATAGTCCTAGATTCCATAAGGAGGGTTGAAAGGCATTTAGTGCAAATAGAAGAAGAGTTAGAAATGGCACTTTGAGGTTATGCAGTTAGCAAGGATTGGGATGCACTAGCAATTTAGTCATTGTCCATGGGATATAGGAAACCAGTGCTTGTTGAGCCATCAAATTTTAGTGGAAAACTATTGGTGAAGAGAGTTGTTGATACCATAGCTTTGGAGGCAGCTGACATGGTAGTTAATGTTGCTAGATTTACTAAAGAAACTGTGGAAAGTCTCCCCTAGAGAGGGATGATTTCAGGAATAGATACTGTGAAATTCATAGAGAATATGATAATAGTTAGTAGAGGGTAATTGTATTAAAAATAGAATTAGCATTATATAAATAGATGAGAGAGATTCAAACAGAGCAAGGCCAACCTAGCTCAAGTAACCTACCTCGATTATCTCCAATTTCTTCTTCCCAACCTTCACCTCAAGATCAAGCTATAGCAATAGTGCCATATAGTTTGGGACAAGAGCCACTTTTAGTAGAGGAATCGAGCAAACTAGGTCCTAGCTCATTTAATGAACCTACAAGGGAGAAACTTCTTTTACAAGTTGAAGCATATAAAAATTTTCTCAAAAAGGCTCAGGATACAATGTATGAGAATATATTAGAGATTGTTCATTTTCTTTTAAGCACTTGAATGATAAGATCCAAGCCAGAATGAATAGTGTGCATGATAATTATGCCCTGATGATGCAAGAAATAGGGTTGTCCCAAAGAGATAATGAGTTGGCCATGCCAATATTGAAAAAGTGGATCCCAAGGGCTAGGAGATTGAAGTTAATAGAAGTTGGAGCCAACCAACATGAGGATAGGTACCATAATGTGCTACCATCCTATACATTTTTCTATGAACTGAGTGAGTAGAATTTTCAAGAATATATAGCCCCACTAGAGAAAAAGATGGGAGAATTAAAGGCTCATTATGATCTAGCAGATTTGTCACCATTGCTAGATATTCAACTCACTAATGATGAATTGAAACCATTTCAAGCATGGAAGAGGGAGATGGATGTAGTTATCGAATCCCGGGTGAATGAAATTTGTAAGGATGTTAACATCAAAACTTTTAATGACACTTTGGGAAAGTTGACATTTATTATTAGCTTTCTAGAGGAATTTGACAAGGAATTCAATTCTATAATAACCAAGTATTCCCCATATTGGAATATGCTAGATATAATCATCTATTTCACTAGCCATCTAATGAAGAATATGAAGAATGGGGAAGGTATTGGTTGTTTGATTTGGTTGGTAAATATTAATGTGAAACATATGATCGGTCAAGTATTGTATAGGTCTGGTCTTAGAAGTTATAATGTATAAAATATATGTACTCAAATTATTAGTGAAATTTTTGATAGAAAATTTTGTCAAATATATGGTTCATGACCATATCTGAATGATAATGGAGATTTTCCAAGTCTATATTCTCTCCATTTCAGTTTTGTACTCAAATTATTAGTGAAAATTTTGATTAGAGATCATTTCATTAATTGTCATCATCTTCATCCTTTGATATGTGTTTTGGTTTTAGCTCTAGTTCATATAATGAGTTAAAATGATTGAATCAAATCATGAATTCATGTGCAAGGACATTGGACCTATTATGTAGTCTTTATAATTTGGTTACATATTTGTGAATTGTAAAGTAGTATCACTTAGATCGTGGGTGTTTAGAATTAAATATACCTTATATTTCAATTTGCTCAGACTCCTAACCACCTTTAAGTATTTTTTATAGTTTGTGTTATTTCATATTCTTGGCTTAGGATGCATAATTCATTCAAGGAATTTCCAACTTCTTGGAGAATTTCATCTTATTAGTCATGGGTGAGAATATATCTACTTGAATATGCAATGTGTATGTAAATTTTCTAAAGTAGTGGTATAACATACATTGTGGAACCACCCTCCTAGGTTTTGTAGAGCCTGAAGTGCATGAGATAGGGCAATTAGGTGCCATATCTCATTGGTTGTCCATGCTTGTCTTGCAGGTACTTGAGATTTGAGTTTGGAAAACTCATAGGTATCTAGAGAAACCTAATTAGTTCATTGAAAACAACCAACAATATGGAAACTCTACTAGGGATATAATCTTTTCAATTTTATTTCTCCAGAATGCCTTATCATAGATCACTATGTGATATGGTGTGTTGGAAACACAAGGGAATACAACTGAGAGGGGGGGTGAATTAGTTGTTACATAATTTCAAACTTATTCAACTTATTATTCTTATTCTCAAATCTGATTAATAACCATGAAAGCATAAATCAACAACACATCATAAACACACATAATACCAATATTTTTTATGTGGAAACCTTGTTAGGGGAAAAACCACGGTGGAGGTCAGTCCACAATATTATACCCTGTTAAAAGTATAACGAATGAAATGGAGAATGCACATGCATTTAGGCACACTGCCTATAGCTCACTACTGAATTACAACAAGTCTTACTACCCAAAGGAAGACACACTATCTTACAAAAAAATTCAGATTACATCCTTAAGGTTTTGGAATGACAAAATAGTATCTGCTAATGCCTGATCATAGCTCCGGTTAATCACAAGAAAAATTGTTCACTCTTCTTCACTCTTCTTCATACTATTCTCTTCCTTCGAATTATTTATAACATTATTTAAGGAAAAACACATTTGGAATACTCAAATGAAGTAAAAAATCACTTATATATATCCACAACAAGAAATTGCATCGCTACATGTCAGCTTCAAAAAATTAATAAAACAATTACAAACTGTCTACTCAATTCAATAAAAATTATTAATGCAAATCACCCAAGGTCAACCACAACATAGTAAAGAACCAAAATAAAATTCTCAAACATCAAACACCTTCAAAAATTAATCCTCAAAGATCCACAACATGCTACAACACCTTGTCGGCCAAGAACATGAAAAACATGAACACACAAGAGAAAATATTGTATCGCAAGCACAAGGATCAATGTAACCAAGAACATAGATAGAGAATGATCTAGAAGCATCCAAAAACATCATGAATCACTAGATAATCATCCTCAACAATTGAACTAACTAAAATTGCATCATCTTCATTCAGGAACACCAACTGAAGTAATAGAAAAAATGTCAGAACACAAATATTTATAACATGATCAAATGTTCACATGGATATCTGAAACTTAAAGTGGATAAACTAGATATACTAAAAAAGAAACCCTTGAGTCCAAAACCTCTGATCATCAATTTCCTGAGCTAACCAATAGACTGAACCACACTTCATTAGTATCAACCTGCAACTCATTTAATCACAATTTTCTCAATATACATGACATGCACAACCTTAATGCTAATAGTTTTGACATCAATGACAACCACATATTAGAAACACAACCACAACATCCAACATGGTGATATTTACTTATAGAGTCACTAAATTAAAGTGTCTGCTAATTTTAGCTCTAATATTTGTCAAACATTTCATCTAGGCTCCTGATAGGTTTCTTGCTTGTGTGTCTTGAAAGATAGCATTCACAATGCTTGTCATATGTGTTGAAGTTTGTCTTAGTTTCTAAGGATCTATTGAAAATTTCATAAAGTGTTGCAACATTGCTACTAATTTATCCCAAGGAATTTGGGTGGTGACTCTATCATCTTTGTAACAATTTGAGCTGATGTTTAAGGATATTAAAGAAGTAAAGGGAAAAACTATAAAGAAATCAAAGAAGGTTATGAACATGAAGAATATTCAGGCACTAATGAGAGGAACGTGAGGTCATATGAAGAAACATCCAAAACAGAAGTTGGAAGGTGAACTACCAAAGAACACGAACTTGTGTAGGAAATGGATAAAATCTAAATATGCATGAAAATTTAAGTCTACCCCTCATCCCACTCCTAAACCTGAAATTTGTTTGAATTCTAGTTCAAAATGTGAGAAATCTATTGGAATTTAGTGATAATACTTCTAATGAGAGGGGAGATATTTTAATGAAATCTGTTGTAATTGAGTACTCCTCAGACCTTGGAATGCAAGCCATGAAGTAGGGAGAAATGGATAGGGTAGAAAGGGAAAGAATACAAAAGGATAATTATAGCACTAGGAATGCTAGAGCCAAAGGATATATCACCCCAAATCCCCATACATATACCCCTATCCCTCTCGACTTCTTAACTAGAGAGGAATATTCTCATGATGTTGATCCCCACCAAGTTGTGATGGAAGTAGTATATGATAGAGAATCTACTTTTTTGGATGAAGGAGTGTTGAATGGTATGCATTTTCTCAATGAGAGAGTCTCGATGTGCAATGAAAATAAAAAGAAGAAGGGTGCATAAAAGGAGAAAAGAATTAGGGATGTTATGATGCAGAGGGATATGTTAAGGAGGAAGGTTGATGAGATGGAAGACTTGGAAAAATTGGAAGCCCAGGTTGGCCAAGAGAATGACCCAATTGTATGACAAACTATGGGAAAGATCCCTATAAACTCCTCGATCGATAATACTACTGCAGGTCCAAAGACTAATACTATTGAAAAGACTTCTATCCCATCTACTCCCCCTCTCAAAAATACTAAGTGTGAATCCCATGAGGTTGAAAAGGGTAAATGACCTATGGGTGAGAGAAAAGCTAATGAAATGGTGAAACTTAATGGAGGTGCTTCCAAGAAAGATATATCTCAAGATGATTCCATTCCATTCCTAGATAAATTAATGAAAGAGAATGAATAACTAAATAGGAAGATGAAGGAGATGAAATTACTTGTTGTAAACAAGGAAATGAAAAAGAATCTTAGTTTCTTGGAATCCACATTAAATATCATGTCCTTGAGACCCATAGACCTCAAGGTGGCACATCCTCCTCAAGCCCTCATATCTATGAAAAAAATTCACCAACTGGTAACCCCTCTAGTTCTTCCTCACAACCTGAAGACAAATTAGAGCAAATCACTCCAATGATCAACATGATTCCCATCATAGAAGGCTTGGACACAATGTTGATAAGAGGGATAATGATAACCAAGATGAGGAGGAAGGACCTGCTACTAGGAGATTGTTGCACACTGATGGGTATAGGTAGCTATGTTTTGAAAATATCCCAAGATATCCAAATCTAATGCCAGGAAACATGTCCCCAAATTTACTGGCAATAATGCTCTCAGTGATGAGGACCATCTTAAGGCTTTTCAAATTTTTGTAGAAGAATTTGAACTATGGGATGAGGATGTGGCCATGAAGTACTTTATGCAATCCCTAACAGAGGATGCAAGCATTGACTCCAAGTATTCATTCTTTCAAATCTTCAAAGAGATATTTGGAGAGAAAACTGACTCGTGATTTAGGTTGAATGAATTTAATAATATTACAAAATGGCACAATTAGATAGCTACTAAGTTCAATGTGAGATTCCAAAAGGTAATGTACAAGGTCCCTAGATTCTTGAGGCCTAATGAGAGAGAATGTTTAGTTGTGTACTGTAATGCATATGATTCCAAGATGTGATATCTTCTTAGAGAAAAAAATCCACAGTCCTTGAGGGAAGCCTACAAAATGGTTGTAAACAACAAGAAAAATAGAAGAGAATCTAGTAAAGTTGGTAGAAGGGATGAACCTAGTCCCCCTAGGAACCAAAAGCCTCAAAAGGAGAAAGAAATTAAAGCTACAACCCCAGATGAAAAGCTGGATCAAATTCAAAATTTGTTGCAAAAGCAAGCAAAGACTGACAAACATAAGTTCCAAAGGAATGAGATACCTCCAAGACTTCAAGATTACTCGTACTGCACTATTTGGAATAATGGAAATCTAGTTCAAAATAATCAAAATAATTTTCAAGAAACACCTAACCCTTTACATAAAATTACTACAAATGTTCTTGAAGAGTTACCATGGTGTGTAGTGTGTGAGATGCCTCACTCATCACATCAATGTGCAGTTGCAAGGTCCCTAGAAGAAACTCAAGATGATCATAAGGAGTTAGACTCTCCTCGTAATCTAGATGATACTGCAAATTTGTTCATTACTAGGTCAAATTTGGAGTATAGTTTTTACTCTTCTAGTGATGATGTTGACACCAATGATGTGGATGTGCAAAGACAAGAAGCAAGTATGTACCATCACCAAGTGCTCTCTGATGAGGAAAGAGAAGATGAATACACTACTTATAATCTTGAGGCTTGTAATGTCTCTTTGAGAATACCTTCGAATGAGGAAATGGAGAAATATACAATTGCATTGGCCGCTAGAGCACAAGAAAGAAGTGATCTCCACCTGAGGAATAGGGTGGTGAGTGGTAACCAAGGCCATCCTGGAAGCATATTCATCAAAGAGAACAATGTAGACAGTAAAGAAACTAAGGTATAAAACAAGAAGGAAGCGACTAATCCTAAGGAATCTAAAGAAATGAGAATCTAGGCTAAGAAAGGTGGTAAGGTAAAGGTTGTTGTTGAAGTTGTACATTAGGATCCAAAGGAAAAAGACTTGAAGCCTATAGTTGAAAAGACTGATAAGAAAATTGACAAGATAGTCCCTTAGGAAATAGTACTTCCTGAAATATCAAGTTACTCTCCCATAATTGATATGTTTCGGGTTCTGTCCCAAGTTCAGGTCATAGTCCCTTTTCTAGAAATGATGAGGATTAATGAGCATAAAGACAAAATGGTATCTCTCATTAATAGCATTGTTGGTAGTACCAAGCATAAAACCAAGGTTGATGTACTCGAAACCAGTAAGAGTAAAGAAAAGGACACTGAGGTAAGAGTAGTAATTAATGATAATCTTGGGATATATCTAGGAATGACCATAAATGCAAATCCTAGGGTGGTCAATCCTTTCTTTTCGAGCCTAATCATTTATGGGAAATTACTTAGAAATTGCATGATAGATTCTGGTGCTTCAAATAATGTCATGCTAGTTAAGATAATGGAGAAAATGGACCTGAAGGTGGACAACACTTATGGAAAGTGCTATGCTATAGATTCTAGAGAGGTCCCTGTTATTGGAGTAATTCATAAGGTCCCATATAAATTGTTTGTATTTCCTGAAAAAGGAGTTGGTCACGAGTTTCATAGTTGTGGAAATTCCACCAACCTATGGAATGCTATTGTCAAGACAATGGTATGCTTCTATGGGATGAAGTGTCCAATGTGATTTGTCTTTTGCTACTTTCTTGATTTATCAGAAGGATGTGAAAATTTCTAGAGAATTAAGATTTCAGCATATGATTGAGCACATCGAAGAACAAGAGGAACCCCCAATAATTAATTTTGTGGATACTAGTATAGATACCTTTCGTGTGGAAGAGATGAAACAAGAGAAGGAGGAGGCTAAGCCTCTACCTATTGTTAGAGAGGTCTTCTAGAACTACAAGAGGATACTCTATGGAATTTTTATTTTGATAGATCTTGTTTGAAGAAAGGTCAGGTGCTAGGGTCATTCTTATTTCTCCCCAAGGTAAGACTTTCAAATACTCATTTTTGCTACAATTTTCATGTACCAACAATGTTGTTGAGTATGAAGCCTTATTACTTGGTTTGAAGTTAGCTTCCAAGCATGGGATAAAATCATTAAAAGTGTTTGGGGATTCTGAGTTGTTAGTTTCCCAACTCATGTCTAGGTTTGTCACTAAGGACAAAAGGTTGAGACAATATAGGAATGAAGTTTGGGACACTATTGAAGCATTTGATGCCTTCAGAATAGAATGGATAGAGAGAGGACAAAATGTCCGAGAAGATTTATTGGCTAACATTGTAGTTAAGCTAGATGATGTGACTTTTGATGGTGTCTCAAGAATTGAGGTATAGACATGACCTGTAGTGCCTGAGAACATTTGCAATTCGCAAGTTTTTGAGGATGCTAATGATATTCTGAAGTTATTAAATTGCATTAACTAGTATAAAAGTCAAGTGATTGATTTTTAGGTCATATGTGGTGGAAGTTGATGGGAAGGAGACATTGTTTGGGAATGATGTGATTTAGTTGAAAGTAAATAAAATTCCTAATGGATTAGTTACACTTGAAAGGGTCTTGATGGCCCAAATAGATAAAATGCTAATCAAGAAACTAAACATAAAGAAGACATAGAAGAGATAAATTTGGGAACAAAAAATTCCCCTAAGAAGGTGTACATCAGTAAAAAAATAAAGCCACATGTGAGGACTACGTTGATTTCTTTACTAAGAAAATATAAACATGTATTCACATGGTCCTATGATGATCTAAAGGCATACATAGAAGAATTGTTCCAACACGAGATCCCATTGAAACCTAATACAAAGCCCTCCAAGAAAAAGTAGAGACCTATTAACCCCACTTTGAGACCCAAAATGCAAGAGGAGCTTGCGAAGCTAATTGATGTAGGAATCATTAAACCTATAAGGCATTCCTCATGGGTGTCCAATTTGGTACCTGATAGGAAAAATAATCGCAACTTAAGATTATGTGTGAATTTTAGGAAGCTCAATCTTGCCTCCTTGAAAAATAATTACCCCTTACCTAACATGGAAGCAATATTACAAAAGGTAACAGGCTATGAATTTCTTTCTATGATGGATGGATTTTTAGGATATAACTAGGTCATGGTGAGGGAATTAGAACAATACAAGAGAACATTTACCATGCCATGGGGGACCTATGTTTATGTAAGAGTTCCTTTCGGCTTGATAAATGTTGGTGCCACTTTTCAAAGAGCCATGGATGTGGATTTTGTTGATTTTTTAGATTTATTTCTTGCTATAAAAATTTACCAAGATGATATTACTACTTATAGTAAGAAGGAGGAAGATCATTTCTCACATCTTGAGAATATTTTCATTAGAGCTTTGGAATATGACATTTCATTGAACCCTAAGAAGTGTGCCTTTGGAGTCAAAGAAGGTAAGTTGTTGGGGCATATTTTTTTGAAAGATGGCATTAGGATTGATCCTAAAAGAGTAGTAGCTATTGATAAAATTACACCACCAAGGAATTTTAAAGGGGTTCAATCTTTCTTTGGGAAGATAAAATTTCTGAGGAGGTTTGTGACTAATTTTGTAGAGATAAGTAGGCCTATCTCAAAAATGTTGAAGAAGGGAGAAAAGGTGGTATGGTCAGAGGATCCTCTCAAGGATTTTCAAGCCATTAAAGATGTTATTAAAGTTGTAGGTCTGTCTTAAAAATTCCAGTCTATTCTAAACCATTCCAATTGTTCACATATGCCTCTTTTCATACTATAGCAGGAGTGCTATTGTAGAAAAATGATGAAGGTTTTGAACAACCAATTGCATTTTTTAGAAAATCCTTGCAATTAGTCAAGCTCAAGTATGACACCACTGAAAAGCAAGCTTATGCCTTATTCAAGGCTATTAAGAATTTGAGAAAATATCTGACTGGTGCAACAGTAGTGGCCTACGTCCCAAGTGTAATAGTCAAAGACATTTTCACTCAACAAGAAATTATAGGTCAGAGATGAGGTGGATTAATAGACTCCAAGAGTTCAACATAGATATTCAAATTACTAAGCCAATAAGAGGCAAAGGATTGGAAAAAATTATGACTGAAACCAATTTAGAGGATAATAAAATCAATAAAGTTGAACAAGAAAACATTGCTCCAATCCATGATATGCAGATGTGTGGTTGGTACAGAAGAATAGTTGAATACCTGTAGGCCATGAAGTGCCCTAATGGCATGCCAAACAATGAGAGGAGAACTTTGAAGCTATATTCAATTATATATATTATCATTGATGGTGAACTATGGTGGAGAAGCCCAGAGGGTGTGCTTCTCAGATGTGTGGATGGTGACCAAGCAAAAGATTTTCTAATTGAAATGCACAAGGGAGTGTGCAAAGGTCACTACATGGCTAGAACTACCACTAATAAGGTACTGAGAGCTAGTTTTTGGTGGCCTATGGTGTTCAAAGGCACACATAGGTTTGTAAAGAAGTGTGACACCTATCAAATATTTACAAGTAAACTAAAGTTTTTAGGTAACTTACAACTTAGACCAGTCTTAGCACCAACCTCCTTCCAATAGTGGGGTATTGACTTCATTGGATAAATGGCGGTGAATTCTAGTGGAGGACATGCTTGGATCCTAGTTGCAACTAACTATTTCATGAAGTGGGTTGAATCCATTCCTACTAGGAAGGTGACTAGTGAAGTTGTCATTGATTTCCTGATGCATAACATTTTGAGTAGGTTTGGTGTTCCTGAGAGAATTGTCTCTAACAATGCTATGTGCTTTAGGTCTAAAGAATTTATGGATTTTTCCAACTAGCATGGAATAAATGTATCTTACTCATCCCCATACCATCCCCAAGGGAATGGACAAGTTGAGTCTAGTAATAAGAGCCTTATGAAGGTCATTAAATGAGTCCTTGAGAAAAATAAGAAAGCTTCGGAATCAAAATTGCAATTGGCATTGTGGGTGGATAGAACCAAAATCAAGAAAGTAATTGGACAGTCTCCTCTTAACTTGGTATATGGGGTTGAAGCCGAAATACCACACAATAACCTGACGAAGATGTATAATTTTTTTCAAGAGTATGCTTCAAAAATTTGTGATGAGATGTAGAACCAGATGGACGAATTGATGGAGCTTGATGAGATGAGGAGAGAAGCTCACAAGAGAAATGAGAGGTTGCAGCTCTAGGTCAGATATTTGTATGACAAAAGGGTAGTTCAGAAGAAATTTTAGGTAGGTGTATGCTTTTGATGTGGAACTCAAGATTAGAGGATAAAGGAAAGCGCAAGAAGTTTGACCCTTTATGGATCAGGCCATATTTGATTGTAGATGCTCATGGGGAAGATCCCTACTTTCTAAAATCACACATAGGTGAACTCCTGGAACTTATAGTACATGGAAAGTTCTTTAAACCCTATTTCTCTTAAGATAGGTTATATTCCCATGTACATTGTAGAATCCTAGAAATTTTGCACATAGGGTTTGGTGTGTTTGTTTTCTGCTACGTCTGCTTTCCTTGTCTAGGTGAGCTCCTAGTTTTTTTCAAGTTCCTCTATGTTTGATCTACTTCACCAAGAGATTTTTTTCTCACCATACCCACTAGGGATATGCATCCGCAAGCATGAGCCACTAATAAAGCCCCCAAAATTTTTGATAGTTTGAGCTCCTTTTGTGCTTGGTAGTAACATGTCACATGCCAACCACAGGTAGAGTTTAGGGTTTTACTTGGATAACCATGTTCTTGATTCCTCCATGTATGGTTCTTGGGTGTTTTAATTTTGTGTTGACTTGATCTTTCCAGTTGCTAGTGGTATAAGTTGTATTCCAAGCCATTGTTATCCATTCCTTACTGGACCCTTTGATTAGGTTATTCAGTCACAAAGTCACAAAGCATTTCAATCTTCCCAAAGTTGGGTTTTAAATATTATTCTCATAAGTGACTTAAGTATAAGTCATCAATCTCCAGGGGTAAACTCTCATCAGCCTAGTCAAGGCCCTCTTTTATGACTAGTTTCATTATGTGTAGGTTTGAGGGTTACTAGACTGTGGGATTTAATCTTAGTCGCTCCCCACTAGCTCACATGTCCCAAGTGATGGTAGTTTAATTGCTACAAGATCAGAAAGATGTTGACTCATATGTTCTATGAGTGTGTGGGTCCAGCCGTTATGATCCTATCCAATGCTTGAGGTTTAAGATCGATGGTGATGTTTAAAAGATGATAGATGATTTCCACCATTCCCTACTAGCTCACAGATATAAGTTGTAGTCTCATTAAAAGAAGTGTGGTCCGTGAGAAGCCACCACGTATGTTATATGGCTACTGGTAGGTGGAGCCCATAAGTACATGAAGAAGGCCCAGTCGGTAGGTTTCAATTGGCGATTTATCAAAGCTATAACTACAATGCAAATTCAAATGTTATTGACTCAATCTAGGTCATTTGAGATGGCTGTCTTAGCTAAAGATTAGCGATACACATTCAAAGTTGCAAAGTACACCCATTGCAATTGTTTCACTTTGTGTGAGTGGGCAGTAATGGTGAAGGTGACTCATAAAGCTATTCAATTGCCTTCAAAATTTGTGCATATAGTCAGTTCTTTCTTATTTGGGATTTGAGGACATGTTTGGAGTGATACAAGGAATTCAAAGAAGCAATTTGTAGAGTTCATCCCAACTGGAAATAAGGTTCATTATAATTGAAAGCTGTAAGTATGACAAATGTAGTTTTATGCTTTTTTTAGTTTTCTAAATTAGGGATCACTTTGAATTTACTTTCAGATGAGTGTTTTATTTCCTTACTTTTATTGTTCTAAGTTATGGTTAATTCTATCTTTAAAGGAAATAACCCAGTGAAATCATTTGGAATTAGCACTTGGTCTAAGTCATAATTTTTAGTTAGGAGGTTGGTAGTTAAAACTATGTTTTCTAGAACCCTAGTATACATAAATTCATGGCCCCCAATATACAAATTTCCACCTCTTAGACTTAGTCTAGAACACTCTTCTAGGATATAATTGACTTGTTACCCTCTACAAATAAAAAATAGGAAGGAAAGGTTTGATTACATGGCCCAATTGTGAGAGAGGGAGTGATGGATAAACAATGCTTCATAAGGGATGTTGAGTTTCCCTATACTAGATGGCAACATTTTTAACATTGGTTTGGGAATATGAACCTTGGAGCTCCTTTCAATAATCCTTGGAGGTTAGATATGGGAAAGTTAATTGTTCCCAATGTATACATGGATGTTGATCTCTTGAAAGATATCACCTCAAGGTATGACCCAGTTTCTAGGGTGGTTAGGATAGTCAATTGGATAGATATGCTAAAGATAATGAGATAGGAAATTTAAGATAGTTTTTAATTGCATGAGTGGAGTTAGGATATGGTTCCTCTAGATATGGATGAAATTAGGAGGGAACACAACAATACCAAGGTGTTCAGCAGGAGAATGATGTTTCCCTTGCATACTACAATGATTAGCACTAGAAAACACAAAAAGCAGATCAAGATTGGTGAGAAGGAGCTTGAGCCCTTCCCAATGAGTTATTTTTCTAGTTATTTCATCAATACTATCTATTCCTTGTTCCAAATCATCATTTTTTCTCCACCTAACACATTACAGAAAGAATAAAGCTGTTTGGCCACACTTTTACAACACCCAACATGTAGCATAGTCTATGATTATCGTACTTATCTAGTAGAACATATCCATAAGGGTTTGGTTTATTTGAAAGAAGGAAAACAATGGGTAAAGTTCTCGTGGCATTCATTATTAATGTATATGTTTTTTCATAAAGAGAAAAAGATCTTTGAGAAGGATATAACTTTGAGAAGGAAAGAGGAAGGTGTTGATTTTCTTGTTTAGTGTTTGACTCGAATTTTGGACAAAGATGAAAAGAAATACAATTTTGTGATATTTCAAAATTATTTTGCATCAAGAATAAGGAGGTCCTTGATATATGAACCACCAATAATTCCCATGGAAATTCATGAGTTCCTAAGACCCATGGAGATGAGGCCAGAATTGAACTTGAGTCATAATTGGGGAGACTTGATTTTGTATCCTGACAAGACAAATTTTAGAGTATATGACAATGGCCTAGATCCATTTTTCTTTCCAAGATATGTGCCTTCAAGGATAGGATTCCTTGAAATCATGAGGAAATTAGGAGCTTCACAGATGGTCCACTTACCTGATACAGCAAGGAAAGGGTCATTCCTTCTAGAGTGGACAACCTTTGTTGATTATGTATTGGTGAAAGAGGCATGGAAGCAATTATTACATCTATTGGCTCCTTAAAAGTTGGAGACTATGCATCCGAGGAATCATGATCCTGAGGGCTTTATTGCCAAATTAAAAGAAGATAAGAAAATGGGTAATTTTGTGCATGTCTTTGATTATCCTGAATATGTTATCAGGAACCTTTTTAACTTTGAAGAACAAGATGAAAGAAAAGCCAAATATCTTGCTTATAGGAAGATGGTAGAAGCAAAATGGAAGTATGATCCATAATATGATCCTTTTTCAAACATACTTGATGAATTTATAAAAGTCGTGCATGTTCTTGATAATTTTGAAAGTGTAAACACGTAAAATATATCGATTGACATTGTGCATCTAATCCTGACTACTAACATTGTTTCATCCTGAATCATCCCTCAGTCTAACCATTTAATCAAATCTCCTTATCTGATTAAATTCATCAATTTCTCTTTTAATTAAATAAATCATTTTATCAAATTAAGTCAATCTCTTTTGTTAATTAAATCAATCCATTTGATTGAATTATCCCTATTTAATTAAATAATTAATTTTATTTGATTAAATATCTAAAGTATATCCATTAAATAGAATAAATTAAAACCTTATTTGATTTAATCTAACACAATCTCTTTTAATTAAATAAATCAAAATCCTTATTTAATTATTCTCTCATCATATTCCTCTCTTATTTGACTTAAATAAATCCATAAATCTCAGTCAAATAGGTCACATCATCTAATCTCCTATTAAATTAATTAACCCTTTTGTTAATTTAATTCTAAATCATGTCACATCCTCTAGATTTTGCAAGTTGCACATGAAAATAGATTTAATTCATTTATTAAATCTCTATTTTCCTCACAAGGCATCTTTTGGAATATTCTCCAAATTTGAATTCAAAAATTCCAATTCAACATGTACATCCAAAAAGGAAATAACTTCATCTTACATGTCCTTTTTCTTGAGCCAAGTGAATTTATTGCATTTTCCCTTCCCTCTTGCAAGTCATTTAAACAAATTTGAAATTCAAAAATATGCATTTATTGGCACAATCCCCAAATCTTGCACATCCTCCATCCACTCATAGATTGACAAGTGGTATCATGCCATTGGATGAATGTTAGTCCCACATTGCTCAAATTTGGACATTCATCCATCTTGGAATTCTATAAATAAAGTGATCATATCCTCATTTCATCATCCACAAATTATGGAAAGCTATTATGCTAAAATATTTAGCAATTTCCATCCATCACCATTGAGTTCTTAGTTAGGTTTTTATAGATTTTGGCTTGGATCTCTCATCCTTCATCAACAAAGTGAATCAATCATCATCAATATATCAAGCTTGCATCTTAGGAATTGGGAATGGGCCAATTTTCACATCAAATTGGCACCAATTCCCCCTTGGGATCATGTGTTTTCTATTCTAATTAGGATTGAATCTATATTTTCTTGTTTCATTGTGTTTTTCATTGTTTTCTTTCCTAATTTGAAGTTTGTAAATGGATTTCATGGGGAATCCTTGTTCATGCTTGCAATATATAACTTAAGTTGTTTGTTCTCTTTGTTTTGTAGGTATTAGGATTGAGGTTCACACATAAAGTATAGTTTGTATGTTGAGGGAACAACGTGAAGTCATAGACAATGGAGAAGCAAGAGTGGTTGAAGAAGATACTGTAGTAACTTTGGAAGAAAGGCCTCCATACCAACCACCCAAGCAATTGAGAATCTATTCTAGGAAGAAGAAAGCAATGGATGAAAACAAATTTGTCAATCCCTATCACTTCTAAAGGGTCGAGGGAAGATTCTCCTTAGGGTGCATTGCCACCAACCCCAATATAGGTGCCTGTGTGTGTGATTGATCTTGATCATCCCCTATAAGTCATGTTCCTCTGAGCAACCACCCTAAGTAAATAACTGGGCAAGAGGAGTGGTTGAATATTTTGATACAAATGAAGATGCCATCTATATTACTCATGAGGATACATAGAAGGAATCCCTCCTTTTGTAGGGGAAATTGCCTCGAGTTTAGGAAAAAGTAGTCTTAGGTTGGGAAAGCTTGACATTAGTAGTCTCAATAGTGAAAATGACCTAAGAATAGAAGCTTGGAAGGAGTTTATGGAAGATGAATCCTTTATTGAAACTTCTGTATTCAAATATTTTAGGTGGAAAGCCAAAGCTGCAGAGTATGCAGAGAAAGTGGCCACTGAAAGGAGTTTGCATCCAGAGTTTCCTAAAAGTGTCATTCAGAGAAATGTGAGGTGTATTTTGAAAAATGAATTTGAAATGATTACTACCCAGGATGGCAGAGAACTTGTAAAGAAGTGTATTGTGTTATTGCTAATGGAATGGAATATTGTTGATGCTATAGCGAAGATTGGGATGTACTAGAAATCTGGTAATTGTCCATGGGATCTAGGAAACTAGTGCTTGTTGAGGCATCAGATGTCAATGGACAACTACTGGTGAAAAGAGCATTTGATACCCCAACTTTGGAGGTAGCTAACATGGCCATTAATGTTGCTAGATTTACTAAAGAAACTGTGTAAAGTCTCACCCTAGAGAGGGATGATTTTAGGGATAAATATTGTGAACTTCTTAGTCAATATCATAATAGTCAGTAGAGGGAAGTTGTATTACAAACTAAATTATCATCTATAAACAAAGGGAAGAGATGCAAAGAGAACATGGCCAACCTAGCTCAAGTCACCTACCTCCATTATCTCTAATTGCATCTTCCCAACCTTCACCTCAAGATCAAGCCCTAGCAAGGGTGCCATATAGTTTGGGACAAAATCAAATTTTAGTAGAGGAATCATGCAAACTAGGTCCTAGCTCATCTAATGAACCTACAAGTGAGTAGCTTCTTTTGCAAGTTGAAGCATATAAGAAGTTGTTGGAAAAGGCTTAGGACAAAATGTATGATAATTTATCAAAGATTTTCCATACTGTCTGTAATCTCCTAAATGAGAAGATCCAAGCCAGACTGAATAGTGTTCATGTTAATTACGCCATAATGATGTGAGCAATAGGGTTTTCCCAAAGAGATAATGAGTTGTCCATGCCAATCCTGAACAATTGGATCCCAAGGGATGAGAGATTGAAGTTAATAGCTATTGGAGCTAGGAAGCATGAGGATAGGTACCAAAATGTGCTACCAACCTATACATTTGTGTGTGAACTGAGTGACCACAAGTTTCAAGGATATATAGATCCACTAGAGCAAAAGATAAGAGAATTAAAGGCTCAATATGATCTGGTAGATTTGTCACCATTGCCAAAAATTCAGCTCACTAATGATGAATTGAAACCATTGCAAGCATGGAAGAGGGAGATGGATGGAGTTATTGACTCTCAGGTGAATGAAATTTGTAAGGACGTTAACATCAACACTTTTAATGACACTTTGGGAAAATTGATGTTTATTATCAACTTTCTAGAGGATTTTGACAAGGAATCCAACTTTGTAATAACCAAGTATTCCCTATATAGGAAGACGTTAGATAAAATCATCTATTTCAACTTGCCAACTGATGAAGAATATCAATAATGGGGAATTGTATTGGTTGGTTGATTTGGTTTGTAAAAATTAATGTGAAACATATGATCGGTCAAGTATTGTATAGGTCTAGCCTTAGAAGTTACAATGTATAAAATATATGTTTCACAGGAAAGTATCAGATATTGATGATGTGGAATGTTGATCGAGATTCTTATTCAAATTTTTGATTGGTATCATTTTTTCATCTTGCTTGATGAGGTGGATGTGCTATAATGAAGAAGATTATTCTTTTTGACATGTGATATTTGGAAGGAAAGGATGCTCCTTACAATGAATGTAAATAATATTTCTCTCATGTATATTCCCTCCATTTTGAAGAATGAAAATATAAATAAATTAGGAAATATGTCTTATAGTAGTCCAATTAGAATGTGACATGTGTACATTTGACCTAAAGCTTGTTTTTTTTCCCTTGTTCTATAAAAGGGAATTCAGGGCCATTTTTGCAAGTCTGTTATTGAATTGTGGAATTAAATTGTGAAAATTAAGAACACAAAGCAAATATACTATGTCTTTGTCTAATGTTTTGAGTCTTGATAGAAATTTTTGCCAAATATATGGTTCCTAAGCATATCTGAATGATAATGGATATTTTCCATGTCTATAGTCTCTCCATTTTGGTTTTGTACTTGAATTATTAATTAAAATTTTGATTAGAGATCATTTCATTAATTGTCATCGTCTTCATACTTTTATATGTGTTTTGGTTTTAGCTTTGGTTCATAGAATTAGTTAAACCACTTGAATCAAATCATGAATTTGTGTGCAGGGACATTAGATCTGATAAATATTATTTATAATTTGGTTATAGATTTGTGAATTTCAAAGTAGTATCACTTAGATCGTGGGTGTTCAAAATTAAATATACCTTATATTTCAATTTTCTTAGACTCCTAGCCTTTAGATAATGGAATTGATCCTAACCACCTTTAAATATTTCTCATAGTTCTAGTTGTTTGACTTGAGAACAATCTTTTAGATAATAATCAATCTATCTTTAATTTGTTATAGTTTGTGATAGTTTATATTCTTGGCTTACGATGCATAATTCGTTCAAGGAATTACCAACTTCTTGGAGAATTTCATCGTATTAGTCATGGGTGAGAATATATCTTCTTGAATATGTAATGTGTATGTAAATTGTCTGACGTAGTGGTATAACATACATTATGGTATCACCCTCCATGTTTTTACAAAGCCCAAAGTGCAAGAGATAGGGAAATTAGGTGTCATATCTCGTTTGTTGGCTACTTGTCTTGCAGATACTTGAGAATTGAGATTGGAAAAATCATAGGTATCTAGAGAGACCTGATTAGTTCATTGAAAAAAACCAACAAAAGGTATGGTTGCAAGTTTACCAGCCATAGTAGAGCCTAGTGGTAGATGTGAAGCATGTATTTTAGGCAAGAAACATAGGCAACCCTTTCAATTAGGTGATTCTAGAAGGGAAAGAGCACCATTGGAGCTAGTGCATACTTATTTGTGTGGCCCTATGCAAGTAATTTCTATTTGTAAGAGCCAATATTTTATTACCTTGATATAGATAATTATAGCTGTAAGACATGGATTTATTTTTTATATCATAAATCTAAAGAATTTGAGAAGTTTGTAGTGTTTAAAGCTGAGGATGAAAAGGAGAGGGACATTTCATGAAGGTCCTAGGGTCGATAAGGGGAGAGTATACCTCCAATCAATTTGTAATTTTTGCAAGCAACATGGCATTAAGAAGGAGCTAACAACAGCATACAGCAAAATGGAGTGGTGAGAGGAAAAAAGAACCATTGGGAGATGGAAGAAGCATGCTCAAAGCCAAGAGACTCCCAGATGAATATTAAGGGTGAAGCTATAGCAACAATAGTATATTTGATAAATATAAGTCCTACAAAGGCATTTTTGACAAGATTCCACAAGAGGCATGGAAAAAATGCAAGTGGATAGTTGAGCACTTGAGAGTGTTCTAATGTGTGGCATATGCACTTGTGCCAAAAGAGAAGAGGAAAAAGTTGGATGACAAGGGTGAGAAGTGCATTTTCACAGGCTACAGTGAAGATTCCAAAGCCTACAGGCTGATAACCCAATCACCAAGAAAATTGTCATCAGCAGAGACATGGAGTTCTTAGAGGATGATTCATGGCATGTTCATACAAATTATAATAGCTCCTAATAGCTCTTGGTAGCTTCGGATGAAGAATGAAAAGAATATGAAGTGTAGCAAGATGAGCTTGAAAATGCTCCTAATATCTCCAAACCAAGTCTGGACCACTTTGGACCACTCCAAACTAGCTCTAGATCACTTTAGACCACTGCACAAAAATAGATAGAGAGATTTAGAAAGCTCCAAATAGGGCTTTCTCAGCAAAGTAGTAGTAGTAGTGAATGTTCAGATCCCACTCTCACCTCTCTAATGCCAAGAAAGACCAAGACTCTAAGGGAGGTCTACCAAAATTAAAGGTATGATGAAAATTTTGATGAGAGTAGGAATTTTGCATTATTTTCTCATAGTGATCCAATTTATTTTGAGGATGCTATGGAAGAAAGGAAATGGTGTGAAGCCATGGATGAAGAGATAAATGTAATAGAGAATAATCTAACATGTGAGCTAACTAATTTTCCTCCCAACAAGTAAGTAATTAGAGTGAAATGGGTTTAGAAGACCAAAAGAAATGTCAATGAAAGAATAGAGAGGCATAAGGAAAGATTAGTTGTCAAGGGATACAAATAGTAGTTTGGGAAAGATTATGATGAGACATATTCTCTAGTTGCAAGGGTGGAAACTATGCTAAAAGTCATAGAAATTGCAGCCCAACACAAGTAGAAGGTATTTCAAATGGACGTGAAGTTCACCTTCTTAAATGGAGTGTTGAAAGAGGAAGTGTATGTGGAGCTGCTACCTGGTTATGAAGTTTTGGGTCAAGAAAACAAAGTATACATGCTGAAGAAATCCCTTTATGGAATGAAGCAAGCACCACAGGCATAGTATAGTAGGACTAACCCATATTTGTTGAGCAATGACTTTAGCAAAAGTGACGATGAGCCCACTCTTTACATCAAGGTAGATGATGGTAAGATTTTAATTATTGTCTTGTATGTTGATGATTTAGTTTTCACCGGGGATGATGATTTCCTCATTGTTGATTTTAAAGAGGCCATGAAAAGAGAGTTTGAAATGATAGACTTAGGCCTCTTGAGGTATTTTCTAGGCATAGAAGTAAAACAAATGCATGATAGTATTTTTATCTCTCAAGAAAAGTATGCAACAAAGATTTTGAAGAGGGTTAGGATCCAAGATAGCAAGCTTTCCCCCACACCAATAGCCATAGGTTTGAAGTTGAGTAAGGAATATTACAACAATAATGTGAATATGACCACGTATAAAATCTTGGATGGAATTTTAATGTATTTAACAACAACTAGGCCTGATATAAAGCATAGTGTAAGCATGATTTCCATATTTATAGAGGCTCCGAAAGAGTCACATTGGCAAGTGGGTAAAAGAATCGTAAGGTATGTGAATGGAACTAAAGAATATAGCATTTTGTATAGTGTAGTAAATGATTTTGGTTTGGTTGGTTACATAGATAGTGATTGGGAAGGGAATGTGGATGATAGAAAGAGCACATCTGGATATGTGTTTCGCTTGGGATCGAGAGTCATTTCATGGGCTTCCAAGAAACAACCCATAGTTTCCCTATCTACAACTGAGGCGGAGTATATAGCAGCAAATGCAAAAAAATTTCAAGCTATTTGGCTAAGGAGGACCGTAGCAAATCTGAAGGAAGAACAAAAGGATGAAACAACCATATTTTGTGAAAATGTTTCATCAATTGCTTTAACAAAGAATCCAGTCTTTTATGGAAGAAGAAAGCACATTGAACTCAGGAATAATTTCATAAGAGAATTAGTTGAGAAAGGTGAAATCAAAATGAAATTTTGTAGGTTTGAGCAACATCTTGCAAACATTTTCACCAAACCATTGAGCAAAGATTGCTTTGAACACCTAATTAGAAATTTAGGTGGTTTTGATTTGAATGAAGAGTGATGTTGTTTAATGGCTCAGTCAAAGGGGGAGTGTTGAAAATATATTTTTTTGACTAAGTCCTTTCCTCACATCATCTCCCCAGCTACCACCTACCTATTAGGAGCCTTCAATGACAAGTTTCTTTTTGGGGATTTTCATCCCTATCCTACTCCTAACTACAAAAAATTAATTGTGGTAGGAAAATTTGAAATTTGAGAGGAAAATTTTGTGGAGACAATAATAGAAAAAAGGAATGTAACAGTTAGTTTTTAGATCTATAGAAGAGTGAGTCGCAAGTAAGTTGCAATATAGTGAAGTTGTAGCAGCAATAGAGAATTTTATATGAGTCAAGTGTAGAATGTTTGCAGGGAGCAGTAGATAGGTTTGGATTGGTCAGTGTTTTCTAGGAGCAGTAGATAGCTCTAGTCAAATAGAAGGAAGAGAGCTCTGAGAAGCTCCTGATTTTTTTTTTTTGTGGGTGTAGCTCCAAATTGTTACAAGTCAAGTTTGTAAAATTTAGTTGTTTGTAGTTTCTAGTTTGAAACTAGTGTGTAATTATTATTCTCTGAGTTAATAGAAGAAAAATTAAGTTTGCATGCCCAACTATGTGTCTCCAATCTACTATATTTTGTTATTTCACTTCTTCTTTTTGTTTTTGAGTTGATTGGGAAACAAAGCAGCAACTCTTTGTGAATTTTTTTTGAAAGCCCAAAGGACAAATGTTTTCAACCACACATGTCTCCTATGGTGGTGGGCTTTATGCTATTTGTTTGCCAATATCCCTTTTGTATGAATATTAATTAATTAATGCAAGGAGTAACATACAAATATGTAGGTGTGGTGGTGAGCTTAGAGGATCCTAACTGAAAGGGGTAATTCTCAATAGTAACACTGACTATCTCCACTGCCTTGCTTGAAGCTTCTTCCCTACTCTCCTCAACACAGTCTTAATGATTTTGGATTATTATGCTTTCAAACTGGCATAGTTATCCACATCACAATCTAATGTTTGACTTGCCTTGCACTACAAGTCTTGTAATCACCCTTCTTAGCTATAAAACAAGGACCAATGTATGTATTTTAGTTATTGTGACTAGAACAAATACAAGAGACCTTTGCAAATCTTTGTATTTGATTTTTTTATAATCTGTATGTACCTAACAATAACAATATTTTTCTACAACAACAATTTATGTTTGTCCTCTATTTTTGTATAAGATTTTTTTTATCTAATTTATTTTGGTTATTTTCTACACATTTATTTCTTCTAGATTGAACAATTGGTATCAAAGCTTATTTTGCTTGTAGGAAATTATTTTGTGTGAAACAACAAAAGTGTGAAGGAGAAGATATAATAGAGAAAAAGAGACTTCTGTAGAATTTTGAATGCAAAGATAGTAGAAAGAATAGGTGCCTAAAGGAGAAAATTTGGGCAATTTAAAGGAGAGATTAATATAATATTTTTTGTTCTTTTGTTCTTAAAATATGGAAAATATTAGAAATAGTTTGAAAATTTCACAGCCTCAAATTCCTTTGTTCAAAGGAGCGAATTATTATTTCTAGAGCATCAAAATGAGAACATTGATTATTTCTCAAGGTCTATGGGATTTAGTTGAGAATGTCTATTCAGAACCTGCAAATGCTCAAGAAATTTCCTCTTGGACATAGGCACAATGAGATTAACTTCATGAAAACATAAAGAAGGATGTAAAATCTCTCTTCATCATTCAACAAGAAATACATGAGACAATATTTCCAAGAATTTATGCTACAAATAAAATCAATGCAACCTTGGGATCTTCTACAAAATGTATTCTAAGGAACAAATAAGGTAAAAAATATCAAACTACAAATGTTTAGAAGATATTTTAAAAATATTTTTATGAAATATTTTGTATCTATGGAAGACTTCTTTACTCAATTCATGGGTTTAGTAAATTATATTATATCTTATGGAGATACCCTAACTTATCAGAAAATACTAGAAAACATGTTGAGAATTTTTCCTTTAAAATTTGATCCCATTGTAACAACTATTGAATAGTCAAAGGATCTAACATTGTTATTAGTTAATGAACTTATGGGGTCTCTTCAGACATGTGAGAAAAGGATGAATCAAACCACTGAAAATTTCTATTGAATAGGAATTTCAATCAAAATTAAATATTTCAAAAAATAAAGAGAAGAATTTTCATGAACTATGAGAAAAATTCAGAAGAAAAGACAATGAAAGTAAAGAGAGCAATAGTCAACAAGGAAGAGGATATAATAGAAGAAGATACTACAACAATAATGAAAGAGGTCACCAAGACAAAAAAATTGGTCATTATGAATGAGATTGTTGGAAAAAGAATAAGCCACATGCTAACTTTTCTCAAGAGAAACAAGGACAAAATAATTTTTTTTTGCATGTGATGTTACAAAAGATTTTTTTTTAAAATATTTGGCTTCTAGATAGTGGCTACAGTATCCATATGACAATGAATAAGAATATATTTGTGAACATGGAAGAGTCTCCTAAAATAAATGTGTAATTGGGAGATGACAAAGAAGTTGAAGTTATGGGAAAAGGAACAATTGTAGTAAAAAATAAATAAGGTATGGAAAAATATATACATGATGTGTTATATGTTCCAAAAATAGCACAAAATTTATTGAGTGTTGGAAAAATTATTCATAAAGGGTATTTTTTCATTTTTCAAAACAATGAATGTGTTGTCTATAATAAAACTGATAGCAGTTACATTGTAACAAAAGTTGGTATGCTTCAAAATAGAATTTTCCCTCTTGGACTTGCATATGGGGAAACTCAAGCTTTGAATGTAGTCTTAGATAATGAGTCATGGCTATGGCATATGACATATGGACACGTTCATTTTTTAGGGATAAAGCTACTTTACCAAAATAAAATGGTAAAAGGGTTACCCCTTATTGAATGAGATGATCAAGTTTGTGAAGGTTGCATTATTAGTAAGAAACATTCAGACTCATTTCTCATCATAAAATTGTGGAGAGAAAGAGAACCTCTTGAATTGGTACATATTGATATTTTTAGTCCAATGTAGACCTTATCTCTCAACAAAAATAGGTACTTTCTTAGTTTTTTTTATGACTATAACAGAAAAGATTGGGTATACTTTATTAAAGAAAAGTCAAAAGCATTTTCTATATTTCAGCATTTTAAAGCTTATGTAGAAAAGTAAAGTGGTTGTTTCTTAAAGACTCTATATATATATAGAGGGGGGAGTTTACTTTAAATAAATTTCAAGACTTTTGCAAAAGAAATGGTATTCAAAGGAAAATGACTGCATGTTATATTCCTTAGAAAAATGGAGTAGCTAAATGGAAGAATCGTACAATAGTAGAGATGGATAGAAGCATGCTCAAGCCTAAGTATCTTCCAAATAATTTATAGGCTAAAGCAGTAGCAACATCTGTTTACTTGCTAAATAAATGTCCAACCAAAAGTGTGAAGAATATAATGTTTGCATTCAATGGTTTTTCATTGATGTCAAAGGTTCCAAGATTGCTTGTTCAAATTTTCAGTTGATGGATCTTGTTTTCTCATGTTGATGTTCATTCTATTTTTTTTGGTGTTTAATAGGTGCATGATGTTAGATATGGTAAGAGTAGAATTATTGAGAAAAAATGCAAAATTTATCCTTGTTGACCATGAGGTTTAAGGTTGATACTTTCATAACAAAAATGTTATGGATCATATATTAAAGTCTATATTTTCTTGAATGTATTGTGAAGATATCAAAGGGTGCATACAATAACTATTATATTGTTGATACTAGTTTTCTCATCATTTTGATAGGGCACAAAGTTGCTTGGTCTTAGTGAGAAAATGGTGATCATGTTGATGTTAGAATGCAAGAAGGTAGCGACTGTAGTTTACTAAGCTTTACTTCAAGGTAGAACTTAAAACTATGGTAATGTTTGGATCAGTTATTAATTGGTATATCTTTTAAAGACTTAAAACCTAGTTTTATTACTTCTTTCTCAAGCTTCTAAGGTATGAAAATCTATTATTATGTTGCTTCAATGCTTTATGCTTGATTTTTCTTGTGTACTTAATGTTTTATGCTTTGAAGCTCATTCTAAATCTCTACATGGGTTTCTCATACAAAGGGACTACTTGACAACCCTTGTCCCTAGGGAATATCGACCTAGAAAATATATTCTTATGCTTTAAGATAACAAAAATTTTCTATGGTTATTATTCATATGATCAGTTTCTATGATTAACATTTATATGATAGATTTAAGATAGCAAAAGATATCAATGATTATCATTTTGTTGATCAAAGGCTGTTATTTTAACTCTTGTAACAACATCTTCTTGTTGGCTAACTTTGAAAGAAACCTAAAGTTGTTTTCACACAATTATGAAACCATATTGATGCTCAATTTTTTTCCAATTTCGTAATCAGTTACAAACATCGGTTTTTGTGATCAACTACCGTGAAATGAAGGTTTTTATGAACTTCAATTTAGTTTTTTTATTAATATATAAAGGTGTGACTTGAGCACATGGTATAAGGTTTAGCAAGATGATTTAACAATTCTGCAAAGTTTATTGTTTTATCATGTATATGAATAGAAATGAATGATCTATATGCAGATGTATTATGGACTAATTTTTTTATCCTCCATGTAAAAATGTAGTGGTATGAAATGAGATACAGTCATAATGCTTGAGTTTCAAGTTTAACGAAACCTAGAAGAAATGAATTTTATAGAAATAAAGAGATCCTCTGATCCTTATTCTTTCCAAGATTAACAAAGTGATGTAAGGTCATTTCAATGAGACATAGATTGACCTTTTTCTAGTGAGGCTATATTTTTCCAATGAGGCTTAATAAAATAAAGTTTGAGAGTGGTTTCTCCTTGTAAAGGGTTTTCCTCCAATAAATCAATGTCTTATGATCTCTCATTATTTATGGTCAATTTGTTCTTCATGTTTAAATATTTAGTCTTTTGTACTTTTCAGCATTTGAATTTCTATGTTGATCAAGTGTTTAATCTTGCCTCTCATTGGGTTATTTTTAGAATTTGAACTTCCAAGTTATCACATTGAAGCTATGTGCATAATTTTATGAGAAAAAAATTAATTGAATTTGTAATTAGAAACACTGATTCACCCCCCTTCTCAATTGTTTTGTAGTCCAACAAGTTTTATAGCCATACCCTTACACAAAGTTTAACCAACTTAAGGGTTCCTAGTAGTGGAGTAAAATGGGCAAGAGCTATAGAAATAAATTTTATAAAAAGGAGAAATATCTACATAAAAAGAAAGAAAAGTCTATTAAAAAAATTGATGATGTTTCTAATGTTCTTAGCTCTAAAGAATTTCATGTAGGAATATTTGATGCAAAAAGAGATGAGTTACAGTTCATGGAGGTTGCAAATGAGTCATATGATGAAAATGATGAAGAGGAAGCACAAATTTATCTTGAAGATGAATTGATTGTTGCCTTAGATGAATTAGAGAAAGAAAGAAGAGAAAAAGAAGAACTAAAGATGAAGTATGAAGAAACTAATCAACTTGTTGAGGAACTAAAATAGAGGTGTGTAGAATCTAATTAGATGATTGAGAAACTAAAGTTATAACTAGAAGAGACTAGAAAGGTGGAAGAAACCACTTGCATGAAGTTGCAAAAACATGCCAGTGCCTAAGAGAATGGAGAGGCTAGCACATCTTCCATACCTCGTACACAAGATGAGGTTATCTTTACATAGTAAGTTGGAGACCTGGGTGATGAAATTTTAGTTATAATTATGCTTATGATTTTAATTTTCATATATATATATACCATGATGTGCACTGATTAGCTTTATAATTTATATCTTGTAGGTGATGTTAGAGATTTATAGGACCTCTACCAATAGTTCACTATAGAGATAGTGGCCCCCATTCTTAGAGATGATGCCACAAACTACATTCCCCCACCCATCATGGACCGGGACCATGAGTTTTTTGGGTCGTATGTTAGACTAAGGGAAACATATGAGGGTGCTATTAGGCAGATAGACTAAGTTAAGGCTACCTATGAGGAGATCTAGTCATCTTGAGGTCCAACGAAGGTCAAGAGATTCTAGGAAAAGGTGGTAGGGCTACAAGTAGAGAGAGATCACCTAGCAGAAGAGCACTGGGAGGTGATTGGATGAGCACATGGTCTACAATATGATTTGGATGCACTTGTCAGTTCATGATCATGATCGCATACCACCATCTCTTGATGGATTGTCTCTAGATATAGGTGATCATCAAATCCCAAAGGATCCAAGAGTCACATACCACATTAGCATTCTATATATTGATGGCATGTACTTGAAACTTTGGGATATGTATTTATATATATATGATCATGGGATGTTTGATTATTTATGCTTACGTGTTTAATGATAAATGGAAATTTGATTTATGAAATAATTTATGTACAACTATTTACTAAATGTCTCCATGATTTAACATGCTTTATTAGATCTAATTAAACCTACTCAAATTTCTCTTAGATGTGACATTGTGATTAGGTATGTTATGCTAAATTAAATGTACCTATGATGTAATTAAAGAACATTAAATACATGTAAGGATCTAATCTAACATGACACACAAGATTAACTTAAATAGCATGGAACATAAAGTAACCATATAAAAGTTAATTTGAATAATTACTTTAGTATTCAAGACACACAAATAATTGTTTGGCAAGAATGACGCGATGTGAGAGCACATAGAATGCCATCTACTAACTCTAAAACCACTACTTTATCACCCACACTATTCAAGTAGACTAGACATAATACCGGCCATACAAATGTGTGGTATTTATAGGTTCTTTAAGAGGTGTTCCATCTATTTCTGTTAACTTATATGCTCCAAATCCATAATTTTCATTGATTATTTAAGGTCTTAACCAATTAGGGCTGAAATTTCCTTTTCCCGTTGAGGCAACACTGACGTTATGTTGATTCTCACATAACAAAAAATCACATTTATTAATTGAATGAGGTATGATGTTATCATTGTAACTATGTTGCATTCTTTTAAAAAAAGCTAGAAGATGATCAAGGGAATTAATGTGTTGTTCATCAAGCATTTAAAGCTCATACAAATGTTGTTCCTTATAAGTATTGTCATCAACAATTCCTTGAAGAGTGATTATTAATGAAGGAATATCTAATTCGAAGGGCATTAATTCCTCAATTCCATAGACAAGTTTATAAAGGGTATTCTTAGTTTATGCTCTAATGTTCATACGATAGGCCCATATTGCATATGTGAGCTATGTTTTCCAATCTTTATTATGTTTTCTTAATTTTTTCTTTAAGATTTGTTTGCTTGAGTTATATTAGTTGATTCAACTTGATCATTAGATTATCGGTAGCAGGGTGTTGAAAAGCGATGTTGTGTGTTTAATGTTTCTAAGAACTTCTTTGCATCCTTATTCTTAAATGGTGTCCCATTATATGAAACTAAAGTATAACAAAGTCCAAAATGAACAATAATGTGTTCCAATATGAAATGACATATTACATCGATAATTCTCAAACGAACGGGAATTGCTTCAACCTATTTCATGAAATAATCTATTGTAGTAATCATACATGTATGTTTGGTAGAAGAAGGGGATGAAATTTTACTAATGATATACAAGCCCCATACCAAGAAAGGCCAAATAGGAACTTGTCCATGAAGCTTAGAAGTAGGAGCATGAATCAGTCTTCTATGTTGTTAACATTTGTGACATTTCTTAACATATGCAAAGAAATCTTGTTCCATATTCCTCCAATAGTATCCTATATGAACTAACTTTTGAACTAATGATGTCCCTAAAAAATGTCCCCCATATGCACCTGCGGGCTTCCTCGAGTGTATAGGGATTTCAAACTATTTAAGGAATCTAAGAAAGATACCATCAAAGGATCTTTGATACAACACATCAGCAAAAATTATATACCTAGATGCAAGTTTCCAAAGTTGGGCTCTAGTATTATTAGTTGTCAGCTCAGGAAAGGTACAATTTTTTAAATAATTAATAATCTATGTAAACCATTCACTAGAGTTTTCCATGATCACTAATACTTAATCTACTTTAGAATCAATTGATGGTTTCATAATTGTATGGAAAAAAAATGTGAAATATTTTGAAGGATCTTGAGGAGATATCAAAGAGTTCGTACTTGCCATTGCATTTGCATGTTGATTATCTTTGTATGGGATGTTGTTAATGGTAAATGAATCAAAATTCTATACCAAATTCATTGTGAGATCCTTATATTTCAATAGTTTGTCATGATTCTCTTTATATGTTCCATTTATTTGTTTAATAACTAATTGTGAATCACCAAATATTTTAATGTCTTAGGCTCTTAGAGTTAAAGTGACACATAATCCAACAATTGATGCTTCATACTCCATGGTATTGTTTGTGCATAGGAATTTTAACCAATATGATAAGGGAATAGGTTTTCTTCAAGGTAGGTTATTATAACTCATGCGTCGAAGCCTATTCTACACTTAGATCCATCAAAATATAATTCCCATGTATTTTCATGTTCCTGAATAGTCAACACACTCTCATCAGGAAATGCTTCTACATTAGGTAATGTTATGGGGGAAGGAGCATCAACTAACTAGTCAGTCAAGGCTTTGCCTTTAATTTCTTTTTGTGAAAAAACCATAAGGTCAAACTCAATCAACAACATAAGCAACTTAGCTAAGTGTCCTGATAAATTAGTTTTAGAAAAAAGATGTTTAAAGGATCAAATTTTGTTAGATCGCATGTATTTCAAAATTCAATAAGTAATGTCACAACTTTCCAATGGAAAATACAAGATCCAAAAATTGTTTCTCTATCATTGTGTATCATTTTTCATAATCAATCAAAGTTTGGCTAATGTATTAAATAGGATGCTCTTTACCATTTTTTATATTGTTGAGCCAACAATGCTCCAAGAGCATGGGTCGATGCTACTGTGTAAAGGATGAATGGTTTTTTTTGCAAAGTGAGTTTTAAAATAAGTGGGGTAGCAAGATAATATTTCAAATTCTCAAAATATTGTTTACAATCCTCATTCCAATTAAACTAAATTTCTTTCTTAAGGAGATGTGTAAATGGTAACATTCGATCCACTAAGCTTGCTACAAAATTTTGAGTGGCCTAAATTATTCCTTGTAAATTGCATAATTAAGAGATATTTCTAGGAGGTGGCATGTTAAATATAGCATCAATTTTCTTTGTGTCCACCTCAATGCCTCTATGAGATATTATAAAACCTAGAAGTTTTCCACTATCTACACCAAAGACACACTTTTCTAGATTGAATCTCATGTTGTATTTTCGTATTCGCTAAAAGGTATTTCAAAGGATATTCATATTATCTTGTTGTGTTATGTATGTTTCCAAAATATCATTGACATAATCTTCAAAAATATTATGTATACAATCATAAAATATGAATTTCAGAGCTTGTTGATATGTTGTGACTACATTCTTCCATCCAAAAGGAATCATGACCCAACAAAATGTTCCCCAAGCTATCGTAAATGATGTTTTGTATTGATCTTAAGGGTTAATAAAGATTTGATTGTATCCTAAAAACTTCATCCATGAATGACAACAAAGCATGTTCCACAATCGAGTCTACTATCATGTCAATATCAGGATGGGGAAAGTCATCTTCTAAAAATGATTTATTTAAATCTCGAAAGTCTGTACACATCCTAATATGATTGTCCAGTTTTGTGACTGTGACAATGTTTGATATCCAAGGAGAATAATCTATAGGTCTTATAAAAATAGCTTCGAGAAGCTTCTCAATCTCGTCCTTAACCAAGAAGGCTATATTAAAGTTCGTATTTCAAATCTTTTGTCTAACTTAGAATTTTCAGCAAGGACTATGTTGTGTGTTATAATATTAGGGTCAATTCCTAGCATATCCAAATAAGTCCAAGTAAAAAATTTGGGAAAGTCATGAAGTAAAGTTGCATATTCCTCTTGTTCTTCATCATCAAGGCACTTTCCTATCTTAATCACTTTTTCTTAATTTTTAATATCCATCAATATGTCCATTGTATATCCTAAAGGAAGTGCATTTTGTTTCAAAAATTCAGGGTTGTATTCTTCTTTTCTCATGTCAATCTCACTACTTTCCTCTTCTCTGTCTTTTCTCTTGGTACTAATCATAGCACATATAACCCATTTATTTTTAGGACGAGTAAATGGTTTGTCATAAAATCCTAGAATTTCTTTCAAGGCTTCATCATCTTCAAAAATCTCCAATGATGCTTCACAAGTTTTATCAATCAATTTTAGATGCTTCAAGGTAAGAGTTTTTTTAGGATTACACATGATAATGTTGATGTCTAGTGAGGGTATTTTCATTGCTTGCATGACCTTAGAAGGGAAATATCCCAAACCACTTTTTTTTTCTTATGTATTAGGTTCTATAGGAACATGAATTCCTCATTCTTTCTTTCCACATAATTTTCCACTATAACCAAAATGTTTCATGAACTCATAGCCTTTTCTGTAAAGTCTTTCCATGTCTTTTGGGTTTGGCAGTTGTTGATAATCTATCTCACCAAATTTTTTCATATAGATTTTTTCTTCTTTCAGAGTAGATGAGGTTGATTCTTGTGAGTTTTCTTCTAAATTATGTGTTGACATTACCATTGTTTGTTCTTTTTGTTTAATTTTATTTACTTGTGATTATGTATTATCTCATAAATGAAGGTGTAAACTCTAAGGAACCACAATCATTGTCTAATAATTTTGACACTATTTCCATCTCTTTTTTTTCTTCTTTCATAGGTTGTATGTTTGATGTTGGAATTAATGTGTTTATAGGACTTGTCATTCCTTTTTCAACTTCTAAGCAACTTTTAAGCTCGGGGTCTATTTCAAATCGGTATACTTTATTTTTCTAGACATACTTCATGGTATGATGAAGATTCAAAGGCACCACATGCATCTCATGAATCCAACGTCTTCCTAAAAGAAGATTATATGAAAGATCAAGAGGAATAACATGAATAGAAGTTTGTAAGGTAGCCTTTCCAACTGTAATAGGTAAATTATTCACAGCAAGTAGTTGCTTTCCTACATTTTCAAATCCTTGAATTGATAAGGAATTAAGTTTACTTTTTGATTTATCTACCTAAAGTCTATCTAGAAGATTCACACTACACACATTAAGGGAAAATCAATTATCAACAAGGTATTTTTTATTCTGTTTCCATTGAATTTAGCTATTATCATGAACGCATCATGTTTCATTCTCATCTCCAAGGGAGGTAGCTCATGTTGTGAAAATTAATTTCTACATTAATTGTATTCATCCCTTTAATTAAAGCTTCCACATCACTCACATTTGTATTAGAGAGGAGCAAAACTTGTTGTAAGGCTGTTAGAAGAATAGCTTGATAATTAGGTGAGTTTTGAATCAAGTATGATAGGGATATTTTTTGTGGGATTATTATTAATTTTTTCAACAAGATCATACTCCTTTCCACTATTCAAAGGCAAATCAAGGGCATTAGGCAAGACATAGTTAGGCAAAGGTAAGGATGTTGGCATTGTTTTTCTTGGTTGTGGATTATTTCTAGTGTTATATGCATGAGAAATGGTATTGTGATTTGATTGCTATGAAACATTGTTCTTAGGGGGTTCAAGTGTGAAAACGGGTTTATTTTGAGTTTGAGATTTGTGTGGAAGCGGGTAAATAACAAGTTGAGGTTGAATCACATTAACAACTCTTGGTATCAATTTTCATAACAAGCTTTAGTGGATGATCTTTGTGAGATGAAATCCTCAAGGGCTTCATCTAACATGTCAAATTCATCACTACTAAAAGGCTTGAGAGTTAGGTTAACATGGAAAAAAAGATTTGACATATTCAAATAACTATGCTTTCTCCAAGTGGTTCATCAGTATATAGGTGATTTTTGTTTTTTTTTTCTAACAATTGTCTAATGTAATCTTATCTAATTGCACTAAAAAATATAATTCTATCCGCAATTGTAATGAATCTAAATTAATATAAATTTACTCAAACGAATGTAACAAAAACTCTATAAACTAAAAAAAAAAGTTATCAACAATAAATAGAAGCATAAAAATAGAGTTTTGAATTTTGGAAAATGCAGTTTAAAATATACACTAGGACTAAATTGCCCAAAAGGGCGTATGAGTACTAGTGAGGCTTTTTTTTCACAAATTTCAAAAATAATTAAGTGATTTCTATGCTTTTTAGTTTGGATGATCTATAGACTAAAAGTAAATGCAAATTTCAGATGATATTCAATGATGCAAGATGCAAAAATGAAACATATATGCACTTTCACTAATGTAATATTTAGAAACCGTTGATGCGAATTAACTAATACAAACCCTAATGAAATGTTCATGCAAGCAAGATCTATGATGATAACACACTCCAAATCAAAATTATGATGTTCTAAATGTAGATTCACCAAAATGAAATGAAATAAAATGGTTTCTTTATGGTTTAGGACATAGAACAACACTTTCCTACCTCATTAATTCAAGGTAAACCCCAAAGATCTCAATCTAAATTATGCAAAGGAAAAAGAGATCTTGCAATAGGGTTGTCCTACAATCTAATTAGAAACTAAGGATGGGTTCACCACCAAGCTAGGGATTTGAAAGATGAATGAAATGCAAGTCATAATGCTTAAACCTAATGTAATGCAAGATGACCTAGAAAAGCATGTAAATTAGAATAGAAAACTAAGAAATCAGAAGTGTGCACCTAGAAATCTATAGAAGTTTGGAATGAGCTCAAAAGCACTTAAAATACTAAAATTATGACACACTAGGACTTATACACCACTCTAGGCTTATCAGTCCTAAACTAGGGTTTCTTTTATGGAACAATTTTCTAACAATGCAGATTCAGGATCTACAAAATATTAAAATTTTCCTGTAGTGAGACTTGTATGCCACTTCTAGTGTATTAATCTTGTTCCACTTTTTTGATAATTAAAAGTTCAAATTTGTGCTACAATCTCTTCTCTTCCCTTCCAAACTAATTTTTTAGATCTGAACTTGTAAAAAGACCTTCCTTAGACTAAATGTAGAATGATAATGGAGGATGGAATCACTTCAGAAACAAGTCATTAGGATTAGCTGGATGACTTTTTGCATCTCCCCAACCTAGAATCCATCATGATTCACCATAGGAAACCATAATAAACTCTTGACAATGTTGTATCTTGGATGAAAGTGAGCTTGAAGACCCATAAAAGTATAATAATGCTACTCAAAGGCTTCAACTATGTTGATTACTTAATCTTGAATGCTTGTGGATGCTTATATCTTGAAAATTGCTCTTAGAATTATTGCTTAGATTAATAATGACTTTAGAAGCTTTCTATATAGAAAATACACCTAATGTACGATTATTTAGATCTCAAAAGTTGACATCAACCAAAAATTTGAATTAAAAACTTGAATTTCCCACTCAAACCCTAGAAAGGGCCCAAATGGGACACATACGCCACTCCGAGCATATGGGTCCCACCTAGGGAGACTCATATTCTAGAAGTGGCATATGAGTCCCACCCTAGTTTTTTGGGGTAGGTTGTTAAAAAGATTCATGTTTTTTTTGTGGATTTTGTTCAAAATAAGCCTTGAGATTTGAAATAAAGTTTCTTAGGGGCCTATTAATGATGAATTAAAGGGTTTTTAATGCAACAGTACTATAATAGGTCTAGATTAAATGAGAAATTACACTATCTCCAAGAAGGGAGTAGCATTTATGTCATTACACTAACATCAAAGTATCTTCCTCACAACTAGGAGAGATAGTAGGATAAGAATGAATATTATTATCATGATTGTCCACTATTATATTTTCTTTCACTAAAGTGTTTTCATAGGGGGGAGAGATGAATTTTTTTCTTAGCATGCTTAGAAAGATGAGATACTATGATATTTTGACCCTAAAAAAAAGTTTTTCTAACCATCTTATGCAATGCTTCAAGAATGAAAATAATGTATATCCAAAGATGGAAAGTACTTTTATCCAATATATGCAAAGCTTTAAGAACACAAACAATGTCTATACAAAAATGAAAAGCAATTTTGTCAAAATTATGCAAATCTTTATGAATGTAAACATTGTGTATGAAATTTTGAAAATTACTTTTATCCATATTATACTAAGTTTTAGAAATGTGAACATTTTAATCTTTGATGATGTTTGCTACTATATTGATTTAGGCAAAATTCAAAATTGACTACACTAAATTGATGATCTTGACTTAGATGTATAAAACACAAGTTATTAAAACTTTCCAGACTTATACTATAGGTTACCAGCAAGCTTAAGAAGTATAGAAACAAGGTTGTTAATGTTGTTAAATTATGGGAATAAATTAAATAGAGGGGCATACAGTCCTAGTTAGGGTTTGTCAAGTTTTTAAATACTACAAAACAATCCGCACAAAACTCCCAAAAATCAGGTAAAACAAACTACACTGGGACTAAATCACCCAGAGGGGTCTATGAGTACAAAATTAGGGTTTTTACACTAATTTTAAAAAAAATCCTTGAATATTATGTTTTCTAGTTTGCATTATGTCTATACTAGCTGCAATTACAAATTTTATGTGAAATTCAATGATTCAAGAGTCAAAAATGCAACCTATATGCGGTTTCACTAATGCAAGATTTAGAAACCCTACATGGAAATTAACTAATGGAGACCTAATCCAAACTTAATGCAAGCTAGATGTAGTATTATGACACAAAACCACAAATTTTATAGAAGTTTCATTCAAGGAAACCTTAGATATCTCAATCTAAGGACAGAAATGAGGGAAAGAGATTTGCAATAAGATGGTGTGATTAAAGACTAAAAGGGGTTTTGCCACTAAGAAAATTCTTAGAAAGACAAGGAATGAATGTAACATGCAAAACCTAGCTATATAACCTATAATATAAAATTTAAAATTAGAATAACAAGCTAAGAATGAATAGATAGGTACTTGGAATAGTGATGTAGTCAAAATATGCTTGGAAACCATGAAATTCTAACTTTCAATGCTCACTAGGACTCATACACCAGATTGGGTGATTTATTCCTAGTATAGGGTTTCTTTGTAGAAATGGGAATCTCTCAATGACTTACTTGGATCTATTGAAATCAGGTTAAAAGGAGTTACTGGGACTGATACACTCAAATTGTTGCAAGTGTCCCGTTTTATCGCAAAGTGTCCTAGGTGCAAGATTCTGAAGTGAAACTTTGTGAGCCTCTAAAGAAAACTTTGTGAGCCTCTAAAGATGGATCAAATAAGCACTTTCCCATTGTTTTCATAAAAATAGGTTGGATATCTTTCTCTATATTTTATGTTTTTTAAGTCTTGAAAAAACTTCATGACAACTTCAACAACTTTTACAACTGTCATTTTTGTACTTTTGATGGCTTCAAGTTCACTTTTTCTTCAACTTATAAACCTAGAATGACATAAAGAGAGAGAGAGAGAGATAATTTTTTTTATTAGGGAATGGGGATTTTCCTTGGTCAAACCCCATTTAGGTAATTAAACCTTATAATGAAACAAAAAAATATGAACATGAAATGTGAAACATGAACAATGATACCTTGAATGATGTATTGAAATGTAAATCTACAATCTCACATGAAGTGGCCATGAAGAATGTAGACCTTGATATTGAATTTGATGTGAAACAATTCTTAACTTGAATCTTGAATACTACATCACAACACTAGATCAACAACATGCTTGATGCATTATGCATTTGACATGATAATGGATCTTGAATTTTTGCAACAAATGATGAAGAAATCTACCCTTAAATGCCTTAGAAATGATCTTGGATACTCTATGATGCACTTGTGAAGTTGTAGGATTCTTGAATCTTGGTTTCTTAGTTGATATTATGATTTCTTAGGTGAAGTAATGATTTAAAACCTTGTTTATGTAGGCATTCCATCTAACTTATCATTTATTAGATCCCAAATGTTGACAATCGTAAAATTTGAATTCAAAACTTGATTTCCCACTCAAAACTCTAAAAAGGGGCCAAATTAGACTCATACACCACTTGTGGCATATAGGTCCCATCTGGGTGGTACTCATATGCCCAAGGTGGCATATGGGTCCCACTAAGGCTTTTTAGGTAGAGGAAATGTTGGGAAGTTAATATATTATGTGCTTGTATTGATTATGTTAGGATCTCAGTTGAAATAGGCCTCAAGATGTATAATAAAGGGTCTTAGGGGCCTATTGATGACGATATGAAGCTCATAAATTTAAGAGGGCCCAAAACTTAATGTGAAGGTGTAAATAAATACACTTTACAATAGTATATAATTTATGTCATAACCATATTTTATAAGGTTCCAAAATAATTTCCCTCTTTTATTCTCTAACAAGTATTATATAATTTATTATATGTAACTCACATCATGATGACCTTATGAACAACACATGATGTTGAAATGTGGCCTAACAATACCACCTCAAAGTGGAATACCTACTTTCTCATGCGAGGATAAAATCCATTGCATATTATTTATGTCACCTCTAATGAGATGTCAACTCTCCCACAATAAGATTAAATACATAAAAGATAAAATATTGAATGTAAATAAAATTAGTAAATTCAAACATTAGAAAGATGTGAATAATAGTGTTTTCTAAAATATGATCTCAACTTATCTACGTAGGATTCTAGTGACCAAAAATGATAAATATTAGTCATTAGATTTGGTTTATGATGTCACACAATTACATATTTTATTTTATAGCTAATTTAGTCTCACATATTGACTAAGGTGCAAGGACGTAATTTTTGATATCTACATAGAAAACACATAATTCTCCTTAGCACCAACCACCTTTTCCTTATTATAGTTAACAATAGGAAAGAAATTGTTGAAGTTAGTAAAGACATAGTTTTCACTAAATATAATCATATCACACCATTAGATAAGATCATATATATATAATATTTTTCATTCATAACATTTTATCTAATTTTTAGTGTTATCGTTTAATTCACGGCATGTCATTGTGATGTTTCATTAGGTAAAGTCCACTTTTGAAAAATTTCAAGGTACAAAACCAAAACAAATTTATTTGAATTAATACATATTCACTTATGTTCTATGCTATTTTATATTATTTAATTTGCATAATTAACTTCATATTAAAAAATTCAATTACATTTAAAATTCATTTTAGCCATTCAACTCACCTTAGATATTTTATAGGATATGATTTTTATTTATGTAAGTATATTTATGGAGAAAATTTTGTGTAAGGAATAAAGAATAATAGGTTTAGGTGAAAATCAAATTTTAATTAAAAATAACATTGATAATTATATATTATTATTTCAAATATACAAAATATTTGTATAATAAGATGGATTATACAATATGTGTAAATTTGAATTTACTAGTGATGAATAAATGTTTTCTCAAATAAGTGTTAAAGAAGCTAGAATATAATTAAGCTTGAAGATTTACCATTGTATATAGAAATATTAAAATAGTAATAAGAAAATATTTTAAATAATTATGTTGATTTTATATTATTGTAGAATTGTATAACAATAACATATAAATATTTATTCAAATTTACTATATGTGAAATTTTCTTTCAATTTTATTCTATTATTGTTATTTTTTATTATATTATTTTTTGTATATAAAATTATCTACACAAACTACATAAATTGTGATTGTATTGTAGAAATGAGTATTATTTATTATGAAATATTTCTTAACTAACATAATTTAAATAGTTTAATTCATTTATTAATTTCTTTAAACATTTAAATTAAAATAATTATATATAAAATGACAGACTCTTTTAATCTTTCATAAATATCAATACAAAATCATTTTAAATATATTTCTAATAAAATATTTATCCTTTCTCTAAAATTTCTTAACTAAAAATTTATACAT
The DNA here is from genome assembly GCA_007258455.2 of Sequoia sempervirens. NCBI lineage: Eukaryota > Viridiplantae > Streptophyta > Pinopsida > Cupressales > Cupressaceae > Sequoia > Sequoia sempervirens. The sequence goes on along the minus strand of VDFB02000015.1, from coordinate 226,909,802 downwards.
AGTTATATATATTTTTAATATGAAAATTAAATATATAATGTAGGAACCAATAAAATATTATCAAATTTATTTTAGCAAGAGTGCTAGAGTAGCAAAGTTCCTGCCAAAATGTTCTAGAATAGTTTTGTTTTAATTTTTTGTGGTTGGAAAATTTTAGCAACGATAGTCAATATGATGGAGAAAATTACAAAGAGTAAAGTAGAAATATATAGGCCTCTTGGAAACTAGAATCAAGATAGTGACATACCTAAGAGGTCATCAATTGAATCATAATCACTCCCAATGAAGAGGTGAGTTAACTTAGTGTAATTCAAACATAGGTGGAATTGACTAAATAGAACTAGCACCTAACTACTATCAATTAAGGATTGATGAGGTAGTGGTGGCAATTGTGTACCTCAAGTGAAGGTGTAGCTATGCCATTATTTCTTATATCCAAAGTTAACTTTATTAAGTAATTCCAATATTACACTTTGATAAAAACTATCTTAAATAAAGTATAATATTTACACCAACAATTTTTCCAATAATCCAAAATAACAATAGTATGCACACATGCAAAGTAACAAGAATCTTTCATAATGGAACAAATTTGAAACATAAGTAATGGCACATGGACAGGAATGGTAAATGACATAAGTATGCAAACAAGGTTGTTTCAAAGGAGCAACCTTGAGTAAGAAGAAATGTAAACAATAAAAGATAGATTTCTATGAAAAATGCACTAGATTGAACTTTTTAGCTTCAATATATAGGTAACATTCTCCATGTATTCTTAGAAGGAAGGAAAATATTTATGCTAAGCCCATTTTTCTTCCTTTGTGTAGGATGCCAGCTGCATTTTCCACTAGAAAATTACATGACAGGAAGCTAAGAAAAAGCCTTTAAGAAAAACACTCAAAACTGAAAAAACATGGTGAATTTGGTTTGTTAAATACATAACAAGTTCTGGAGGTAGGGTAATACATCACACCCTTGTGTCTTTCTTCTTTCCTTTGCAATTTCATTGACTATTTCATAGAAGCCCATGAAGCTTATTTTCATTCCCTCTATAATGTGGTCCACTAGTGATATATCCCACCTAATGAAATACCTAGGTTTGGCTTAGATGATTGCATTGAAGATTTTTATTAGAAGGGAAAAATAGAAAAGAGAATCAGTTCAAAAATTTTAACTGTTTCAAAGAATAGCATCATGGCATTGATTGATCCCTGCACTTCATAAAGATCACTGAGAATGACAATAAAGATTGAAGTTTTTGAGGAAACAACTCTTAAGGTAGAAAACTATGGTTCAAACATGGTCATTGCCACCCCAAAATATATTTTGACCACATGCTGAAGTGTGAAATTGAGTTTTACAAAATAAGAAAATTTCCACCACCTTTACACACAACATTGAGATGATAATTTTTTATCATCTACCTAATTTTATTCTTTTAAATTATCTTTAGTAGATCACAAAATGTTAACCAAAATGACCCACAATTTTTTTAAAAACTCCATAAATCAATTTTATTTATTTGTTGTTTGAAACATTAGATAGCAAACAAGAATGTAATTTTGACATAAAATAATGTAAGCTCACTTAAGTCTACACTACTAGTATTATGGTGAGACCATTGTATGTAAGCATATAGAAAACAATGCAAACCAAACAGATCTTTACTCCAAAGGGACATGTAATAAGAAAAGATAGGGAAAATTAACTACTTGATAGAATGCCTCTCATGGAGTGAAATGTTTGCATGATATGTACAAAATGCATTCATCGAAAAGGCTTTAGAAACTTTCAAGAAAATACAATTGGCACGTGTAAAGTTGTAAATGCATTTGTTGAATAGTATTTTCTATGGGAACTTTAGGACCTCTAAACTATTGGCGTCAACTCTTTTAGGATGTATTCCTTGACATGATCAAATGCTACAACCTCAAATAAGTTCAATGCACAGATTTTTCTCCAAATAGTTAAAAGCTTGAAGACTAGCTTTCTTCTTTGTTTGTCTATGCAAACCTCATATATTAGCCATCACAAAAAATTCCAATTTGAATTTTTTGAAAAGCACTTGGTAAGGAAAATAAAGATAAATTTCATGATACTTACTAATGTTTGTTCCTAAATAAATCTTCCATTCACAAAATTCCCTAAGGAATTGAAAATATAGTAAATGCTCCTGGTTACAAAAGTGAACAAGTCAAAGAGCACTAACAACAATGGCATCATTATTATAGAAATACACTATCACATTCTTATTAATGTTAGCACAATCAAATACATAACTAATATGAGAACTTTACAGCTCAATACAATAATGACATCCTAGTTTGAGAAAAGGAGGCATCTTTATAATTTCCAAAAAGTTACCATAAACAATAGTAGGACTCAGGGAAATTGCCAACCAACAACTCACAATTACCAAATACATGTGATTATATTATAATCACAATGGTAAAGGACTATTCTTAATTACTAAAGACATATTCTTAGACTCTATTTACAATTTTGAACATAAAAGAGATGCTAAATGTGTAAGGAAATCTAATGGAGCGCATCTTATAGAAACTCCAAACAGTAGTGCCTTTGGTAACTTTCATTTCGATTAGGTTACCTCAAAGACACTTACAACTATGTCCTAAACTAGAAACAGACACAATTCATTTCCCTCATCAATCCTTCTGAGAGAAACACACGTAATTCAATAGCAAGCAATGACAGATTCTAGAAACAGAATCAACATAGATGACAGACAAGACAGAAATCAGAACACAAAGATTTACGTGGGGAAAATCCTTTTGGATAAAAAACCCCACACTCCAAAGATCGAGCAATTGTATTATTCAGCAACATAATGGTTACAATACAAATTCAGGCTCATAGCCTCTTCATAGATTCATCTTGTTCATTTTGGAAACAACTGGTAGCAAAATCAATCATGAGAGATCAACCATGCCATTCATGGTCAAGATAGATTCCAACAACCAAACTTGCTTCTCTCTTCTACTTCGACCTCATGGCTTCGGCCTTTCGGCTAGCCACTCGATCCTTTCTCTATCATTCACACTCTAGCTCTCTCTATGCTCTTACAAGCACTATCTCTCTATATAGAATGTCCAATACATATGTATTTACATTCTCTATTTAATAGGCTCTCTGTGAATCGGTTCAAGATCAAAAAACAACAATCTCCAACTCAACAACCTTATCGTCATTCCATTCTGGTGTAGATTTTTTCTTGTAGACCATTCAGTTCCATTGCAACTGCTGCAATAATCTAACCGCCAACCATTTGAATTTCACTTCCTCTGATTGGTCCATAGCCACCACATAGGGTAGTCAAACGGTCAAGGAAACAATCCACCAAATTCATATGTGGGTGAGACACGAGAAGTGTCTCCCCGATGCTCAAAGGATTCACAGATAATATCAGCATAGGTTCCAACAGTTAGCAAAAGGTTCTACCGATATCCACAGGTCATATTGAAACCACCAACATCCAATGCATTCCTATACGTAAGATATTTCTCATCGCCAAGACTCAGACCGATGCTCACAAGTCACATTAATTTTAACATTCTCATTGGCGAGACAATTTCCATTCGATAAGACATCACACTGAGCTCACAAGTCATTCTGAAGTGTTCCTTAGTCGCTAGGAGTTCCGTCATTCACTGAGAGATCACACCGAGCTCTTTGTGTCATACCGATGTCATTGTCGGCAAGACTTAGGAAAAGGTCATACCAAGCCCTCAAGTCATACTGTGCACCGAACAATCGATAGGATTCATATCGACAACAGACTGCCTCATCAGCGAGATAATCACTCTTCACCAAGAGATCATACCAAGGTTCCAAAGTCACCTCGAGTCTATCCTATTGGCTAGACTTACCGCTTTCGCCAAGACTTCATAGCGAGCTCTTCATGTTATACCAAAACATCAGTCAGCAAGACATGTCACTTTTGCTAAGACGTTACTCTGAAGTCTCCAAGTAATACCAATGTGTTCCACTATTGGTGAGAGAATCATCCTTTGGAAAGACTTCTTATCGAGGCTTCCATGTTATCTCGACACCACTGTTCACCAAGAGTCACACAGAACTAATGACCCCACATGCTGGTGGTGAGACTTTCCACATTTGCCAACACTTCATATCAAAGCCTTATGTGTTACACCAAAGTCTCCAAATGTATACCTATCGATGGGACATCACATCAAAGCAAGTCTCTCAGCCAAGGGTCTCCTCGAAAACATTAGTCACCATGAGTCTCCCCGACATCTACTAGGAAACAAAACCGTCAGCCAGACATCTCCTAGTCACTAAGACACATTCTGATAGAGGCAAGTCACACCGATTGCTTCATTGGCCAGACAGACCAAAGGTCATGTCGATATTGGCCAAACTTTCTACCATCACCAAGACATCATCCCAATTATCCAAAGGGTACGCCGAATGTTTCAGATGCCAATTGCCAAGACATTCAAGAGGTCACATCAATAGTCAGTATCAACAAGTAGGTCAGCCAGACATCTCCACAATCTCACCGAAATTGCTCACAAGATGTTTTCAGCCTGTGGGATTGAGGCACACAATTCCAACAAAATGACATAGTTTGTAGAAGACAATAACATACAAATTTTTTTCTAATAGATAACTAGGAGGGGAGGCCACTATTGGGGAGCCAGGTTGTGGCTCAAACCTAGGCTAGTATTAGGAAATTCTAAAGGCTTTAACATAGGACCTAACTTGCATGTACTAATTAAAGACTTAATAGCATTAAGATTGGAAAAAATAGAAGCCTATGCTCAATTTAGATTAGGGCTTTAACTTCCCAACTATCAATGGTTCAATCGCTTTGATCTTGGTGACATTTTTGTTCTAGATGAGAGGCCCTTTGTGGAATTTATCATTACTCAATGGTGTGACTACTAAGCTACTATGATAGAGAATGTATATGGGGTTCAAGATTCTGAAATGAACTATTCTTTAACATAAGTACCAAATCCAAACTATCATTTACTGAAAGACAAAGCAAAGCACGTTGTTCTGGGCTTGACTAGGGATTTCCTAAACACACTCTTCCATGAAAGAAAAGTTTAATGTGAAGCTAAAGCATATAAATCAAAAGAAAAGAAAACAAATATTAATGGACATGAATACCTCTCCTAGTGCAAAAACAAAGATATTGTACTTGTTTGTTTGTTTGCTTTCAATTTTAAACTATCAACTTTCAATTATTGGTTTGTTTCCTCTGAGTTTTAAACTGTCAACTTATAATTATACCTATGCAATGTCAAATATTGTTAACAATACAAGTATACTTAATAAAAAGAGTTTGTAAATACTTTTAATTGAACAAGTGAAATGCTTGTACTACCATGTGTTCTTGGGATGTGACAAATTATGTAGGTGTTAGTGATAATGAAGCCTCAAACAATGCTACTTTATCACCATGCTACTCTTCACTGGTAATATTTAGATTTCTTTACAAATCTATAAAGAAATAGTTGTGCCCAACATGTTCGTTCCAGCTAACGATGCCCACTATTATCACACAATAGGTTTCCATCTGCCCACTATTATCACCAGTATGATAATGGTACCGTACAAATCACCCATATTAGGCAAAACTTTCTTGCCAATAAAAATTAAGAAAATTCATTTTTTAAAATGTTCTGTTATATAATTTGCATCTACACTTTAACAATATACAATTATTTGTTAAATTAAAAAAATATCTTAACTCTCATTAGTTAGAAACATAATTATTAATAACTAGTTAAACAACTAGGGTTGCCTATAGTTCCCTTGGCGAGAACTAATAATAATTACTAATATGTGTGAAATAATTATTGCTATTGAAATTTTGAGATTCAATTTATTCTAAGAAAAAAATTATTTAAATTTTACAAAAAAAGATTTAATAGTTGGACTACTCACATGTTAAAATAATTATAGAATAATTATACAATTTCTACTTAGCTTAATAGTTAAATTAATATGTGTAAGATAATTATTGATATTGAGATTTTGAGATTCAATTTAATATAAGAAAAAAAATATAATTGATTTAATTTTAAAAAACATAGATTTAATAGTTGGATTATTGACATTGTAAAATAATTATGATTTTGAAATTTTGAGATTCAATTTGGTTAAAATAGTTAAATTGGATTAGATAAAAAATTTGACATACAATTATTGCTTAGCTTAATGGTTAAATTAAATGATGTTTTTATATAGAATAATTAAGAGTTTCTAATTTTAACTTTGTGATAATTTTTACATTTCTCAATATGCAAACATTAAGAAGTGGTGAAAAAAATGACTAAAAAAGGCCAAAAAAATTGCAAAATCAAAATATTATGTCATTTTCATAAAATTTTCCCTTATCGCCTAAATTTTTTTAGCCAGCGATATTCGAGAAAAATATTTTTTAGAATAAGAAAAGTTAAAAAATATGCATTTATATTTAGAAAAAATTTCAAATATAGTGTATGAAAGAAAATAATGAAATTTGATTGGTTGAAGTTAAAAACATTAAGAACTAGTTAGGATCTGGTAGTGCCTATAGTTCCCTGGTGGGAACTAAAAATTAATTATGATTACAATAGTACTATATATTTATAGATAATAATAAATTGTTAAATATTTGGCCAAAAGAACAATAGAAATTTTATACATTGTAAATATTGTTGGATCTAGGAAAATTCACCGCCAACAATTCACCGCGGGAAAATTCACTGCCACTAGCAATTCATGGCCATGGAAAATTAATAGCAAAAAATTAATGCAATTAATTTTTCACCCAGTGAATTGACATGGTGATGAATTTTCCTATGATGAATTGTTGGGGTGAATTTTTCATCGATGAATTGTTGGTTGTGAATTTTTCGTATGCCAATATTGTTGTCTCTCCAAGGGAAATGAAAATATTACTATGGAACTAACAAAGCAAATGACATATTATATAGCCATAAATGGATAAATACATCACTTTAGGAAATCTTGTGTTTATTATATCATAGATAATACGATGCCCATGTATGGAGGGATATCATCTCTAATATGTATGACAACCTTATTATGTCAGATTCTCATACAACCTGGTGAATAGGCTCTACGCTCTTCCCCTCAGTAGAATGAGGGCACAATGCCTTGTTACAGCCATAACCGGTGACTATTTCTGCATAGATTGACAGTGGATAATCTTTGGGCATAGTCAACACATTTTATTTATTTATGAATAGATGCATTCAAAGAAAAACCGTTGAGGCAACACCTTCAAATAATACTTGTATGGTACTCCTTTGGTCACTGTCTATAATATTATAACACAAAAAAATACAAAGAAGGATTAATAATAAGCTCCTTTTTCCACAAATAAGAGGACAAAAAATAAATTATCTCATAGAAAACAAAATAATATACTATAGTAAGAAACCAAATGTCATTAGGCATTGGTGTCATGGCTTGAGAATTTGTCAGTGAGGAACTATTTCCACCAATCAGTAACACTTTGTTAAATAATAAAACAACAACAAACAAGATGAAACAAAGAATAAAACAATTATAAAATAGCTCAAAGAAATTATATTGATCTAACTTGCTTACATACAATCCAACAACTTACCTCCATAGTAGTGCTATTCACAATGGACAACCTCATATTTATACTTGATGCCTCTAAGATCTAGAAAATTTTAATATTCTAGATATCTCTAACTGGAATGCTCTTTTTCCTTGAAAATCTTCTAGTTGCTTCTAGTTTATAAAAGGTACTAGCCCTTCTAGAAGATTCCAGTTCGTCTAGAAACATCTTGTAACTTTTCTAGAAGATTTTAGTTCTTCTAGAAACATCTTCTAACTTTTCTAAACAATCTTATTCCTGGACATTCCACCTTAATATTGGATAGAATATTACAAAAAAGATACAAAGAAGAGGGAAAGATTGCAAAAGAGAGGGAGATACAAGGGAGATGGGAACATTATACTACCATCCCCCCTTAATGTTCACCTCTAACATACCAACCATTTTCCCCAATTTCAAGAATTTGGCTTCAATCATACTCTTAGTAAATACATTGGTTGTTTGTTCTTAACTTGGACAATATTGTAGATGGACAATATTTGTTTGAACAAGATCTCGTATGAAGTGAAAATCAAGCTCAATATGTTTTATCTTAGCATGAAGTAATGGATTGTTGGAAACTTGTATGGTACTTTGATTGTCACAATACAAAGTAGTAGCAAAACTTTGGGAAAAACCAAGCTCAAATAGAAGATTTTGAATGCAAACTGCTTGCTTTCCTGCTTCTTTTGTTGCACTACATTCTGCTTCACATGAAGACAATGATGTAGTAGTTTTTTTTTTGTTGCTCCATGTAATAAGGCTTGATCCAAGCTGAAAAGCATAACTACCTGTAGATTTGTTGTCATCTATATCACCTCCCCAATCTAAATCTGTAAATCCAACCAAAGAAATTGAGGACTTCTAGCCATAGTGGATTCCATAGTGTATTGTTCCATGAACATACCATAGTATCCTTTTTGCAACCAACAAATGACTTTCTTTAGGTTCCTGCATAAATCTTGATACTTGATTAACTGCAAAATAAATGTTTGATCAAGAATGAGTTACATAAACCAAGTTTCCCACAAGTTTCTTGTATAAAGTAGCATCACCATTCTTGGAAGTACACTCTTTAGTAAGCTTGATTCTAGATTGAAAAGGAGTAGAAGCTGGCTTGCATTCTAGCAAGTTAAACTTTTCTAAAATATCCAAAGCATATTTTGATTGGCAAAGGAATAGTCCATCATGTAGTCTACAAACTTTTAAACTAAGAAAATAATTTAATTCTCCCAAATCACTCATATAGAATGCCCTTTTAAGTTTTGATTTTAAATCATTGATTACCCCAATATTTTTTCCAGCAATGATTAAATCTTCTACATAAACTACAACAAGAATAATCTCATCTTGAACTTTCTTCACATGAAAATTTGGATCAGATCTACATCTTTTAAATCCATGAAGCTGAGAATATCTGTCTATCTTTTCATTCCATGCCAAGGTGCTTGTTTTAGACAGTAAAGTGATTTCTTTAATGTGCAAACAAGGTGAAGATGTTGTTCATCTACAAAACTAGATAATTGATTCACGTATATTTCTTCAGCTAAATCTCCATTTAAGAAAGCATTTTTAACATCCATTTGATGAACATGCCATCCAAGAATTGCTACCAAAGAAAGAATAATTCTAAATTTGTTCATTTTGATGACAAAAGAATTTTTTTTTTCATAATCAACACCTTTATTTTGATTGAATCCCTTAGCAACCAATATAACTTTGTATCTTTCTATAGCTCCATTGTATTTGATTTTATTTTTGTAAACCCATCTGCAACTAATAACATTCTTTCCTTTGGGAAGGGGCACAAGTTCCCAAGTTTTATTTTTTAGTAATGCATCATATTCCTCTTTCACAGCTTGCTCTCATTCTTTCTTCCCTCTAGCTCGCTCATGTGAGATTGAGTCATTTATTTGTAAGACAATTTCCATGAGGGCAATACCATATCTTCCTTGGAGTTTTGGGCTTTGTCTATATGTCTCTTCAATACTCTTTGTCTTATGTTTAATAGGAAGTTCTTCATCATCACTACTATTAGTTATAGAATCTTCATTAGTATTAGTGTTGTTATCATCCTCGTTAATAGAGTTTCCATTGCTTTGTAAAATATCTCAAATGTGGAAATCATTTATGGTTGTAAGCTATGAATGTTCATCAAACTTTACATCTCTGCTAATAAAGATATTTTTTGTTTCCAAATCATACAATCTGTAATCTTTTGACTCTTCACTATAGCCCATAAATAAACACTTATGACTTTTTGGTTCTAGATTTTTTCTATTTTCTTCTAGAATGTAGTCCCAAGCAACAGACCCAAAAACTTTTAAATACATGATGTGAGGCTTTCTTCCACTCCAAGCTTCTTTAGGAGTAACATTTGTGAGGGATTTGGTGGGGATTCTATTCACAGTATGTGTAGCACAAGAGACAACCAATCCCAAAAATTTATTATGTAAACTTTTAAAATGCAACATACAACATGCCATTTCTAAAAGAGTTCTATTCATCCATTCAATTACTCCATTTTGTTGAGGGGTATATGGAACTATTATTTGTACCTTAATACCATGTTTTTCACAAAATGATTCAAATGCATAATTGCAATATTCACCCCCATTGTTTGTCCTTAGGAATTTAATCCTTTTTCCACTTTCGTTTTCAACTAATGCCTTAAACCTTTGAAATACCTCAAAGACTTCACTTTTCCTTTCAAGAAAATAAACCCATACTTGTCTACTATAATCATCAATAAAAGTGAGAAAGTACCTGGCACCTGAGATGGAAGGATATCCCAGTTCACATAAATCGCTATGAATGAGTTGTAATGGATAACTTGCTCTCCATGCTTTTCCTCAATTGTTCGATCTCAATGGTGTTTCCCTAACACGCATCCTTCACATACACCTTTAGATGCAAAAACATTTGTTAATCCTCTGGCCATATTCTTTCTAACCATGTCTTGTAATTTTCTATAATTTGTATGTCCAAGTCTAGAATGCCACAGTTTTGACATATAATCACTTTGAGCAACAAAAGCATGGGAGTGTGTGTATTCATCATCAATGAATCCAACAAATTTAAAGAGACTTTCTTTATGGTCAATTCTACCAATAGCAATAATACTTTTTGGGTCTTTATATCTCTTACAATAACTTGATCAACAGTAACAATAAACTCATATCCAACTTGAGAAATTCTATATACCGAAACAATATTCACCCCCAATCCTTCAACTAGTAAAACATTTTTTAAAGTTCCATTTGTTACAATGACAGTTCTTGTTCCTAGAACTGATAGTTTCATTTTATTTCCTATAGTGATTTCTTGAGCTGAATTATTTCATTCATGAAAATCAATAAATAAAGATCTATCTCCAGTCATGTGAAAAGATGCTCCTAAATCTAAAATCCATTCTTTATTAGTATCTAAAGCAAAGTATCATCCCTTTACTCTAGATGTATTTTTTAGTTTCAGAAGTTTCCTCTACACTTTATTTTACTTTCCTGGAGATGGCTACAAAAATTTGTTTATATGTCTTTCCTTCCTTAAACCATTCTTGCTTAGGCCTGTATTTTTTTCTTTCATTGTTCCTCTTCTTCAAACAATTTTTTTCCATATGATTCTCACCTCCACAATACCTACAAATGATAGGTTTTCTTTCCAACTACTTATATATACCTTCATTTCTAGAAAATTGGTTAGAACTACCATTATTTCAAAATTTATTATATCCTTTCCAATTCTTCTTTCCATCATCATATCTAGAGAATGATTTACCCTTAGCTGTATATGCATGATTCTTCTTAATGTAACCTTATTTAATAAGTTGAGCTTCTTCATCTAAAACTAACTTACAAAATTTATCAAAAGTTTGTTGTGGGGTATTAGGATTTAACTCAATAACCCTTTTCTTTGATTCTTTAAATACCTTGTAAAGTTGGGGAAGCCTACTTTCAACCATTTCCATCAACTGAAAATCCTTTTTTGCATATTCAATACCTATTTTCTTCAACTGGGCATTTAAATGTGTAACCTGATTAAAGTAATCAACCATTTTTTCAAAATCACTTAGGCCTATGTTCACCATTTTTTCTTCTATGCTGAACATACAAGCAATATCTACATATTTATAATATTTTTCTAGATTCTCCCATAGCTCTATTGGATTATCAACATCAACAAACCTTCTATTAAGATTAGCACTCAAGGCCTTACCAAGAATTCCTCTAGCTTGCTCCAACTTGAATTTCCATAAATCCTTTTCTTTCTTTTGGCGAGGTTCTCCAATCTCTTTATTCATTATACTCCATAGGCCCTTTTCTCTCAAAGCATTTATAACTACAATCTGCCAATCTACAAATCCACTTCCATCAAAGATTGGCAAACTTTCACTTGTAGAGCCCATGTTAAAAAAATGGCCCTCAAACAAATAGATCAAAGCTCTTCAAAGATTATCTTGCTAGTCAAATATCAATCAAGAAATTTCTTAACTCTATTAAAATATTTCTATCTTTGATACCATGTAAGAATAGGCCCAAATAATAAAATAGCAATAAACATGACAAAACAGAGTATAAAACAATTATGAAATGGCTCAAAGAAATTATATTGATCTAACTTGTTGACATACAATCAAACAAATTACCTCAATAGTAGTGTTGTTCACAATGGACAACCTCATATTTATACTTGATGTCTCTAAGATCTAGAAACTTCTAGTATTCTAGATATCTCTAAATTGGAATGTTTTTTTTCCTTGAACATCTTCTAGTTGCTTTTAGTTTCTAGAAGGTTCTAGCCCTTCTAGAAGAATCTAGTTCTTCTAGAAACATCTCGCAACTTTTGTAGAAGATTCTAATTCTTCTAGAAACATCTTCTAACTTTTTTAGACAATATTATTCCTTAACAAAGTCCAGACGCTGCTCAGCTAGAGGGGTTACCTTCACATCTTTTGTCTGCATACAACCAAATAGATATCTTGTTTTTTTCTTAACAACATCTACTTCCAAAGTAAAGCTAACTCAAAAGAGTAATACAGTGATATACAAGGAGGAGAAGTTCTTCAGATTACATACCGAAGCAGAGACCACCAGAAGGCTGAGCAAACTAACAAGTAGGAGCAGTGGGAGGAGGCTTTTCAGACAAGCAGTCATGGTTTTTTCTCCACAGAGAAATGAGAACAATCAAAGAAAGTGTGGTATGTATAATGGGGAAGGGAATGGGCATTATATAGATGGATAGTGGTAATGAAAACGCAGGAAAGGAGAATAAAAACGTGGGATAACTTTTATGACCTGCCTGCTGTAAGTGCCGACACGTTGTGTATTAAGTGGCCCTGATGTGTCGTATAGTTTATCCTCGGGAAATCTCTGAACTGGAATGCTATCTATTATAACATCTACATTTATTTTCAAGTTGCTTGTCATGTCAACAATTTGGAATATCTTAGTGCTACCTTATTTCCTTAGCTTATCTCTTCGCCTCACATGTGGATCTGAAATCTTGACTGTCTTTTATGCAGCACAAAAAAACCGTGCCCTAAAGACTCTAGCATGTAACTTTTTCAACAAACTGATGTGTTTTTATTCAAAAGCTAATAATAATTCTACTTCTTCTTTTTTAAGTAAAACGAGAGCATATTTGCCTAAGAACTCTAACGAAGAAGAATATAAATATGATCTTTTCATCCATTTTTGTAGTGTGAAATTATATTTTAGTTAATTTTATAATATACTATTTATCATTTAAAAAAAAATAAACTTAGTATTTATTATTATCTTTTATATATAATTTTATGATGATTTTATACATATAATTTTTAATGATATATGCATTTAATTTTAATGTATATATTTTGAAATATTATTATCTACATTTAAAAAAATTGATGTTAAAAATTTCTTATTATATAAACAACTTTTGATAGTTATACATTAAATCATCTTTTAAATATTAAATCATATTTTATTTAAAAATAAAAATGCATTTAAATATAATTCTTGAGAAAATTTTAGGGTTTATATATTTTATTTTTTCTTTTTATGTTATACAATTTTTTAAATTTTCTAATAAAGTCACATTCCTGTCAAATTCAATATTTGATGAAAAGAATTATTATACCATAAAGAATTATATTTTAATTATTATGATTTATTGATCTTTTAGACACTTTCTTGTATATTTAGAAAGGTGATACTCTCGCCAACACATTCAAATATGGTTGTTCAATATATTTATATTTTATATATCTATACTTACAATTTTGAAACTATAATAGCCACTCAAATATCCTACCAATGAGTTGAATTCAAAAATATATGTGTTTTATCTATATAGTACAAGGAAACTGTGTACTCTTTCACATAAAATGATGTGGGTTCAAATTAAAGGAAGTTGCAACATACTGACATATGTAGACATTGTTAGATATTTATCATATTTTACATATTTATGGTAACAATTTTGAAAACTATTCTAACAACTAAAATTTTCCCTACGTATGAGAGGAATAAAAGTCCCTTGAAGTGCCTTTATCACCATAGTTAGAAAGGAACTAAATAATGTGTTAAAATAAGAGTTATACTTTCAAAGTAGGGAACTTAGAAGATAGCAACTTCTTGTTTCTTACTATCATGATTGACTTAGTGTTGCTTTCATTAAAAAAAAACTACCCTTTGCTTGGCATGGGATTAATTCAAGATAAAATGGACTTAATGAGGCCTTGATTTAGTGTTGTGAGGCATTTTATGCATCTACACTAGGTCTTGCACCCTTGAAAATTGAATAACATTCTTTTAACAATGTCTTGTAAAGGTGTTGTAAAGTGTTGTAAGATACTTTCACGCTTTTCTAGACTTAATCAACCCATTTCTCACTAATTCAACATTATAAAATGTGTTTAATAACATTATCACACCAACTTAGAAGGCTTGTGAATTAAAATTAAAGATAAACTAGTGTTGTAATGTGTCTTGAAATTCACATTGGTTCTTGTGCCTTCCTAGGCTATATAGACCTCATTTGAGTGTCGTAAAGTGTATTTAATCACACTTTAAAATTAATTTATGTGTCCCAATCCCTATTTGGAATTCACATAATCACTAATAGACTCCTATTAACCCATATTATGCATCTTGAGGCTTAAATTGATCAAATACCTGACAAAGTTGCAATTTAAACCTTATTTCCTTATCTACTCACATCTTAGTTGTCAAAATAGCCCTATGGGACCCATTTTCCATGCATGGAAAATTAGTCCCATCCAGGTGGGACCCATTTTCCATGTGTTGCAAATCAATCCAATTTGGCCTAACTTTAACCTTTCAGCAGGAAAAAAGTGAAATTTAAGTTTAATTTCCCTTCATGTCAGCCTGTGATGAGGTATCATCGGGTTACTAAGGTACAATTGTGTATAAATAAGTTATTTTCTCCTCATTTCACATATATTATCTCTTATCATTCATTCATCCACCAATCTTCCATCTCAAGTCAAGAAACTTAGGGTTTTATCATTACAAGTCATTCAAGATCTATTGTTCAGACATTGAAGGGTAGATTCTTCATGTTTTGTTGCAGACTTTCATGATCAAACATCATGGAAAGGTAATAAACTCTATTATTGCATGTTTCATTTCATTATTTCATCAATTTTCTTTAATTACCCAAAAGGGGTTTGACCAAGGTAAATCCCCATGCCCTAACATTCAACATTTCTCTCTTATCTCGTGTGTATGCAGATTTAGGTCTCTTGGAAGCCTAAAAATCATTAAATATTAATTTTTAAGGTTTATTAAGTCTTTTCCTCATTCAACAAGTCAAAATATCAACAAAAACTCACTTTCAGGCTCAAAAATGATAGTTTCAAAAGAGGACACCTAGAGAATTTAAAAGTGCATATCAGAAGCTCTAGATTTCACTTTTGAATATTTAGAAATTCAAAAGTTGACTCATTTTCCATGGGTAGAAAATGAGTCCCACTCCAAGGTCAATTTTGAGTTTTTCACATTTTTAGATACCCTTTTGTCAGAAGTAGGTTATGACTCAGTTTTGCAGAACTGGGACTGATTCATCTAGAATGGAAAATGAGTTCCACCAGGCCTAAAAACTAGCATAAATTTTTTTTCAAATTTCATTCCTGAGCTCCTTCCGAATCCTAGGTGCACACTTTCAATTTGGCTCATTTCTGTTAAGTTTTGCATTCATTTCTAGTTCATTGTTTCATTACATAATGTGCTTTCAAACATTTCATATTTCTTAGGTTTTGCATTCATAATCAGTCAATTCAATTGCTTAATTACATTTAGATCATCTCATTTAGTCTTAATTACATCATACATTTCCTAATTTGAGTGAACCTAGCTAGATCTTTTGTGTGGGGTTTATCTCTCTTCTTTTAGGTGAAACATCCTAAGAGTGCAAGAGTAGCCTATAAGCCTCACACATGAAATATAGAGTTCATTTTGGTGAAGCTACTCTTCAAACACTTTCTTATCTATTTTTGAGTCCCTCAACATCATATATATAGCTTACATTGACCTTGCATTAGGTTTTTCATGATTCATTTGCATGCTAGGTGTTAAATTTTGCATTTATAAAACATGCATTTAGGTTGCATTGTGGGAATCTAAATTTATTTAGATTTTCTAAAATTATGCATTTTTCTCTTAGGACTGCACCATAGCACTTAGAAACCATAAAAATCCCTCAAAATTTTCTATTTTTTTTGAAAAAAAGTCCATACTATGAATCATTCGCCACCCTAGGTGAATCAGTCCCTTTTGACCCCTAAAATTGCATTTTACAGAACTTAGAACTCTATTTTAAGCTTCTGTTTGGTGCCTTAACCTACCTATCTTAGTTAGTTGCATTTATATAACATTCATTTCACTAGATCTCACTTAAAATAGCTCATTTCATGCATTGTTTAGTTTCACATTTACATCACCCACATTTCATTTTTTAGACTTGCATACTGTAATTTGCAGTTTCCTTTGTTTTACATTTGAAAATTACATTGTACTTTATTTACTTTTGCATAACATGTTCTTTATATGTTCCTTTGATTTGATTAAACATTGATTTTATAAACATAACACCCCATCTTATGAGTTTGATTTTGATTACAATAATGAGGAACATGTTAGTCTTGACCAAACCATTACATTACCCAGTGGTGCGAATGGAAGTGTAGATAATCATAACACACATACTTTCTCTTCTCCTGATACCTCTCCTATTAGTGACAAAGGTATCTTGGTACAAGAAGTTACAATCCTTGAGGGCCTTGATTATACATCTCCTTATTCCCCTTTGGACAATGTTAGACAACAAGAACATGAGATCATAGACACATTCCTAAATATCACCTTACCTAGTCTCCATGATCATGCAAATCAATCTTGTCCACCTCCTAATATCCCTCCTCGATGTAAATAGGATTGGTTGGTGTTAGAATATATCCCTATTTAGAATCATGACACCCTTGATCATCCCTTCCCTAATGCTCCTCCCATTTGGGAAAATCTATTTGAAAATCATAATGGTCCTCTTGATGCCTCTCCCACTTGTGATGAAGCTACCTTGTAAACCTCAAACTTGGATGAACATATTACAAGCTCTCCTAGTAGGGTAGATAATATGGAACAAGATAATGAGACCTTAGAAACAACTAACAACCAAATAGAGTCTTCTTCTCCTCCCCCCACTATCAATCATCAAACACATTTGACCATTAATAATTCCCTTAGTTGCAATGAAATTATTTTGGATGAACCAAAACTTGATTGTCATGAACATATGGTTTGTTATTCTCCTAAGAACTCCCCTTCTAGGAAGGATATTATGACCCAAGACAAAGATAACATGTCCTTCAACGAAAATGAAGAATCTCACTTGTTACTGGATGTTAACATTATTCAACCTCAACCCATCCTTTATCCCCCTTCACATAAACCTCCCCCTCAAACCAAACCTGAATTCACCCTCTACCCACCTCAAACCAATGTGTTTCAACAACTGACTTATAATACCATTGCTCATACATATAACACTTGAAGTAATCTACAACTACCACAACCAACCCCACCCTCCTTACCTTTACCCAATTTTCCTAGTACTCCTCATTACCTCCCACACACAAAGGAGTATGAACTTGTTGAAAAATTAAAGAATACTCCTACAAAGATTTCCCTTTGGGATTTACTTCAGAACTCACAAAATTACCACAATATTCTTCAAACAACCTTAAAAATACTTGTAGTTCTTCCTAGTACAACTCTAAATGATGTAGTAGCTTTAATCCATCAAACAAATCAAACTAATATGGGCATTACTTTTTGTCAACATGAGCTCCCTCATTTAGAGTTGTGAAAAAAAAAACAAATCTTTCATGATCAGTTCTCTTGATAGAATTAGATAGGGATAAAGAAAACCCTTATTGGTAATGGTTCTACCCTTAATGTGTGTAGTATGCATCTCCTTGATAAATTGTGTGTTGACAAGTAACAAATAATACCTAATTTCATATCTATTCAAGGATTTGATAATACAACAAAGTAGCCAATTGGTATAATCAATTTTCCTATTATGGTTGGGGTGGCTACTTTGCAAATTCCTATTCATGTCATGCCTTATGATCTTTCATACAATCTTCTTTTAGGAAGACCATGGATTCATGAGATGAATGTAGTGCCTTCAACCCTTCATTTTAGAATGAAATATTTCTATAACAATAGCATTCATCAAGTTGAAATAGACCCCAAGCCTGAAAGTTTCTTACACCTTGAAAAAGGAGCTACAAGTCCTCTAAAAACATTGATTCCAACATCCAATATAGACCCTCTTGAAATTGAACAAAAAAATGTAGAATCAGTGTCTAAATGATTTGGTGACAATTGGGGATCCTTAGAATTCACACCATCATCTATGGGCGAATAAATAATCACAGAAAAGAAAGATGAGAAATAAGACCAACCAACCATCATGTCAACACAAAATTCAGATGACCTTTCAAAAGATCTACCTCCATTACTTTAGACAAATAAGAAAACTACATAGTCACCTTTGATGGTGCTTATGACCAACCACCACCCAATCCAAAAGCAATGAAAAATATTTATGGAAAAGGATGGGGTACTTGAGAATAATGTATCTACAACCCTATAGAGCCTAACACACACAAAATGACTCATGGTCTTGGCTATTGTCCTTTGAACAAGATCAACAAACCCTCACTCAACATCAACACATCTTCACTTAATGTCAATTTCATCTCACAAAACACTAATGATTTGAATTCGTTAGATTTTCTATCCTCTTATGGAGAGAAAAAAATCTTACAATATCAAGAGTCTTGCTTAAGTATGACGTCTACTACTACGTAAGGTGTATCTTTGGCACTGCAACCACAAGACCACCTTCTACCATTGATCAAGAAGATATCTTGTCGAGACTCCTCCAAGATCACTTGATCACCCTCCCTCCTAGAAACCAAAACAAATGCTATGAAAAAACTTCATTCCAAACCTATCATAAAGTTCATGGTCATTCCACTAATGAATGTAAGGCTTTGAGTCATAAAATCCAACATTTTTAGGAGTTTGGTATGCTTCTCTCTATGGGGGCATCTAATTCCTCTATTTTATATCGATTTTCACTCTCACCTACATTTCATTAATCATTTTGGCTCACCCTTGTCCTACACTCAATGGGAGCAAGGTCTTCTGTAGCCTTATCCTAGTATGTCACTTACGTTTGACTCTTTTGGCTAGTTGTTAACCTTTCATGAATAAATAAGAGCAAGCTTGGGATGTGGACGACATGCTTTAAGTTGGCTCGCATGTGACATACTTCCCCTTTTCATGACATAGCTTCTCAAAAACATATGACTTGGCAAAGAGATTTCTGAGTAAGCTCTCATGTTCCTCTTCTTCTACTTTAAATCAATTGCTCATAGTACTAGTGTTCACAACTACTTTAAAGTGGGGGCATACATCATCACTCACATTTCATTGTGCAACTTTTTTTTTCTTGCAATGCATCCTTTTCTTGGTGGAGTCATTGGGCTTGATTCCCTCCAAGAGTGTGATACTTCTTTTACAGTTATCCTCTCTTAGAGACATTTGGTACAATGTCCCCTAAGATGAGACCTTTCAAGAACAAAGCAAAATCACTTTTGAGGAGTCCCTACACTATTATGCATTAACAATTTCTATGAGTGTCAAGCATACAAAGTTTTTATTACCTCATAGAGCTCAAAAATCACTTTCCTTTGTGGCACCTTGTTAAATTTATCAAGAGGTATAACTTTGATATGGTTGAGTGGGAATCCCATTTAGTGGCACAACTTTCCCCATAGCCACCCATGTGTTTGAGTGTATACCAACTAGTGTATGTTTGGGATTTCTCACCTCATGGAAAATCAAAATTTTTGTGGCCCTAAATTGAGTATGTTGTGGAATTCTCACCCTACAAATGACCTAAATTTTTGTGGCCCCAGAGTGAGTGCATCCTTTCCACCATGTCTTTCTTTCCTTTAGTTCTTTTCATTGCATGATTATGTATCTTGATGGTTTGACTTAGGATCTTCAATCCTGGGATTGCCCACCTCCTTTCATATTTTTCATTCTTTTTCATCTACATCTATGCACTTAGATCTCTCTTAAATGTCTACTTTAGTGTGAGTTTGAAGCAAGTTCATCCTCTCACTAAAGTGGGGGCTAAATGCACATAGAAAAAAGTATCATTTTCTTGAAATGGGATTAATTCATGATAAATTAGACCTAATGAGGCCTTGATTTAGGTGTTACAATGAATTTTATGTATCCACACTAGGTCATGGACCCTTGCAAATTGAATAACATGCTTTTAACAATGTCTTGTAAAGGTGTTGTAAAGTGTTGTAAGATACTTTCATGCTTTTCTAGACTTAATTGAAACCCATTTCTCCCTAATTCAACATTATAAAATGTGTGTAATAACATTATCACATCAATTTAGAAGGCTTGTGAATTAAACTTAATGATAAACTAGTCTTGTAATGTGTCTTGCACATTCACATTGGTTCTTATGCCTTCCTGGGTTATTTCAACCTCATTTTAGTGTTGTAAAGTGTATTTAATCACACTTTCACATTGATTTATGTGTCCCAAGACCTATTTGACATTCACATAATCAGTAATAGACCCTTATTAACCCATATTGTGCATGGCTTTAATTGATCAAATACCTGACAAAGTTGCAATTTAAACCTTATTTCCTTATCTCCTGGCATCTTAGTTATCAAAATAGCCCTTGTGGGACCCATTTTCCATGCATGGAGAATCAGTCTCATCAAGGTGGGACCCATTCACCATGTGTGCAAAATCAGTCCCATTTAGCCTAATTTTGACCTTTGAGAGGGAAAAAAGTGAAATTTAAGTTTAATTTCACTTCATGTCAGCCTGTGATGAGGTATCATCAAGTTACTAAGGAAAAATTGTGTATAAATAAGTTTTTTTCTCCTCATTTCACATCTTTTATCTCTTATAATTCATTCATCCACCAATATTCCATCTCAAGTCAAGTAACTTAGAATTTTATCATTATAAGTCATTCTAGATCAATTTTCAGACATTCAAGTGTAGATTCTTCATGTTCTGTTGCAAAATTTCAAGATCAAACACCATGGAAAGGTAATAAACTCCATTATTACATGTTTCATTCCATTCCTTCATTAATTTGGTTTAATTACCTAAAAGGGGTTTGACCAAGGAAAACCCCCATGCGCTAACATTCAACATTTCTCTCTCTTATCTTGTGTGTATAAATATTTAGGTCTCTTGAAAGCTTGGAAATAATTGAAAATAAAGTTGCAAGGTTTCTTAAGTCTTTTCCTCATTCAACAAGTCAAAATATCAACAAAAACTCACTTTCAAGCTTAGAAATCAGAGTTTCAGAAGCGAACACTTGGAGAAGTCAAAAGTGCAGATCAGAAGCTCCAGATTCCACTTTTGAATATTAAGAAATTCAAAAGAGGACTCATTTACCATGAGTGGTGAATGAGTCCCACTCCAAGGTCAATTTTGAGTTTTCTGCATTTTTAGATACCCTTGTGTCAGAAATAGGTTCTGACTCAGTTTTGTGGAACTAGGACTAATTCACCTAAAATGGTGAATGAGTCCCACTAGGTCTAAAATCTAGCATCAAGAACATTTCAAATTTCATTTCTAGCCTCCTTCCATATCCCAAGTGGACACTTTCAGTTTGGTTCATTTCTAATAAGTTTTACATTCTTTTGTAGTTCATTATTGCATTACACAATGTGTTTTCAAAAATTGCATATTTCTTAGGTTCTACATTCATAATCAGTCAATTGTATTGTTTAGTTGAATTTAGATTATCTCATTTAGACTTAATTACATCATACATGTCCTAATTTCAATGAACGTAGCTAGATCTTATGTGTGGGTTTTTTCTCTCTCCTTTTAGGTGAAACATCCTTAAGAGCACAAGAGTAGCCTATAAGCCTCATGCACAAAAATATATAGTTCACCACCCTCAACCAAAGGTACTTAAGGTTGATGAGAGAGTAATTCAAGTGCACAACAATGGTAGAGTTGACACAGATGCAATAACGTCGAAAGTAGCCTCACTAGGCACCAAACAACAACTTCCATGGTAAAATGTGTGGGATGTTGTGATGCCGATAATGCAATAAGTAGCAAGAGTATAGAGAAATAATTATGAAGTAATATCAAGGAAGAATTTATAAATGTGAAGAAGATCATGCAAATGAGAAAGATAGACATTTGAAGATGAAAAGGGGTGTAAAAATGATTCAAAGGTCAATAGGAAGGCGTAGGGGCATTACGTTTCATCACCAATGGAGAACGTAATGCCTCTATAGATTCCAGAGGTAGGAATCCTATCAAGATTTTAGCATGCCATGAAAATTTCCAATCATTGCATGCACATCCTTGATAGAGATTACCCGACTAACACTAAAAACAAGTTCTAAGTGGATGGAGTGTAGGATGAGGATGTGGAATTACTTAGTCAGATTTGATTTTTATAAGGTGGAGGATGAAAAGGGAAATTTGCAAGAGAGGTAGAAATTCACTCCTATACATTTTTCCCCCACTTTAGTGAATGTGAGTTTCAATGATTGTTTAGTAAAATAGATCGAAATATTTTAGAATTGTATAGTTGAACTATCAAGGAAGTAGACTGTGATCTAGAAAACTCAAAAGTTTAGGGTAGAAAAATAACTCCATAGGAACTCTCTCTTGAGGAGGTTCAAACAAAGTGCACCAAAGGTCCACACACCAACAATGGAAAAATTATGTAGGATGCAATTGCTTCATAGGTGCTTAGACCTACAAAGAAGGTGCCCCTAGGTACTCTCTCCTAAAGGAATCCCAATGTAGGGACTCCACAAGGTAGGATTGGGAGTATATTTATAGGCACACCTGCAAAGAAAACTGTTAATCCATAGAAAAAACATGTGAAAAAGCAAAAACCCATGAAGGAAAGCAAGAAGAAAATCAATAATTGGAGGAAAAGCTTTTAAAGGGGTCCCTCCTGAACCCTTCAAAATTAAAAGGGGTCCACTTAAGTGACACACATTTTGAAAGTGTAAGAGTATTTCTTACAAATCAACTCAACATTAAGGAATCCTTTTGAAATATGTTCACTTCATCTAGGAATTCAAAAGGAAGAAGGTCCCCTCACAAGGGGAAGGTCATAAATTTTCCCACAGGAGAAGGTGCTTCCTCCTCGAAGGAAGGTACTTTTTCAAATTCCTTCTTTATGAATCCATGATGAAGGAAAAATATTCCAATAGGGGTCCTTATTAAGGAAAGAAATTTTTGAAAAACCTATTTTGAATGGATTTTTGAGAAAAAGATTTGTTATCCATCGAATGTATTTTTTGAAAATCAAAGTGACATGATAGCCCCCCATTAGGATGGTGCGTATTGAAAAAAAACATGTGTGGCATCCTAAGGAGAGAAAAAGAAGAATAAGAATGAGTGATGTTTTCTTCCACAAAACATAGCGAGATGTAGTCATGGTAATGTTGTCACACACACGAGGGACAAAACATAAGAACCACAACATCACAAAGAAATCAAGAAATATAACTACAAAGAAAGAAGAGACAATAACATCATGAATAAGGGACATAGGGGTGATCTAATGTTTTGGGGTCAGAGCTACTCATAAATTTAGATAAGTATAATAATACATATAAATGTGTAAATGGTTATTTTGGATTACCCACATAATGCTTTACTCCTAAGGTTTTTCACCTAAAAGGATAAATAGGAATGAATGGGGTCCAAAATGCAAGGTTTTACACTCAAAATTAATGTAAATCAGATGTATTATGTCTAATTATGATTTACTAATGCACTAATATGGAAAGGGAGTTATCTAATGATGCAAAACCTAGAAAATGTAATGTGTTGGAAAACACATTGTGATATGTAAAACTGCCTAGAAATACAAGTAAAAGATGAAAAAAAATAAAAAAAATCAAAGAGGTGCACCTAGAGGTTAAAAAATGATGGATTGAATGTCTGTAATCTTGATGAAACTATTGTAGAAGTTAACTGGGACATTTACGCTAGGTTGGGCGACTTAGTCCTAGTTTCAGGAAAACTGCTCAGAAACCCATTTCAGCCAAATGGGTATCCAAATCTAGAAAAACATCCTAAAAACAAGTTCAGTGGAACTAATCTACCACTAGTGGCGACTTATTCCACTTCTAAATCTCTAAATTTTTTGGAAATGGAAATGAAAGATCTCAACCTGCACTTTCTTCCCCTCCAAGTAGCCAGACCTAAAACTGCAGAATTTGGTCTATGGATGTCTTTTTATGTAGGTTTTTTCCCTAGTCAACAAGGAGATGCCTCCAATAAGTCTTCAATATTTTCTTCAATGATCTTGAAACCTTCAAAGTTTCTAAATCTGCAAACACACAAAGAGAGAATGAGAAAATATTGATTATTATGGCATGGGGGTTTGCCTTGGTGAAACCCCTTTTTAGGTAATTAAACCAAATGAAGAAATAATGTAATGAAGCATGCAACAATGGATTTGGTACCTTTCCATGATGATTTATCTTGAATTTATGTAGCAAAACATGAATAATCTTTCCTTGAATGTCCTTGGAAGCTATCTTGATGATTTGCAATGGCAAAACCCTAGCTTATTTGAGAAGAATAATGAAGATGGATGATGAAAGAGAGAGGAATGAATGAATTGGGTGAAATGAGATTAAAAAACCTTATTTATACACAATTATGTTGTAACACCTAAAAATACCTCATCATAGGCTGACCTTAGGTGTTAAGGAATAAAATCCTGACAGAATTTTGAATTAATTTTGATTTTGGAGCCAAATGTAACTAAGTCGCCACCAATGACAACTTAGTCCACTTGGGTATTTTTTAGTGGATGTTGGAGATTAAAATGTATTAAATTTTGTTTATCAGGTTCTTCTTCAACAAGACACTTAATTAAGGCCTATAAGTGCATAAAGGGGAAATTTAAAGCATAAAAAGGTGTAAATATTGATGAAAAGCCTAGGAAAGTGAAAGTTTGTTACAAGAATTTACAACACTTTGAAATATGTCTTAGTAAGGTTATTTAGGTGATTTATAATATTATGGTTTTAGAGAAGTGTGAAGATATGTTACAACACCTTACAATACCTTTACAAGACATCATTAAATGTGTTTTATTCAGTTTAAAAGGGTCCAAGACCTAGTGTGGATGTGTAAAACACCTCACAACACCAAATGAAGGCTTCATTAATTCCAATTTATCATCAATTATTCCTATATCAAGCAATGCACCTTTTAGTGACACAAAATGAACTGTCATCAACCCCTACTATATCAAACCATATGAAGAAAGAAACATGAAGAAAAAATGAAAATAAAAAATTGGGTGAACATGGAAGGGAGGCCTAAATGCCCCAAACACTTTTCATAATCCCCAATTATCAAAAATCAATACACAATAGAGGAAGAATGATGTAACAAATAAAGGAATTTTTATGACACATAAACACTCTTGTATCCTAGCACCTACGAGTGTAACAAGAATTAGCCAAGAACACATAACACAAGCACGGGGGAACATAAACCCACACACAAAAAACTACCCTATAGATAAATAAGAGGCACCCCCTAGTCCTCATCAACCAATAGGTTGGAATTCTCCCATTCTAGATTATTGTATGGGGAGGGTGGATGATCCTACAAGGGTAAAATATGAAGGGGGGAACCCTCTGAAACCCCTGCAACAACAACCAAGGAAAAGGGCCCCTCGGCGTATTCTCCACTCAGTTCCTATGGGGTGAAATTCAAATACCTCATGAAAATTGCTGATAGGGTTGGGACCTCTCCCACAAAAGTTAAACATGCACTTCACAAGAGTGACATGTGTTATCCTGATAGGTGAGGGAGGTGGCAGTTGAGATTCACTACTAGGCTCACAAAATGACTTGGGAGTAGTGAGGAACTCCAAGGATGTTGAGGCTTCCTCCATCAGTAGGACAACACAAGCTAATGCATAACAACACTTTGGAGAATACAAGCCCTTCTTTTGACCACCATTTCTAGCAAGGCCATCCTCCATCTTCTACTTCATCGAAGAATGTGAGATCCCCATAGAGAAACCAAAAGGTGTTGAGGAGGAGAATAAAACTACAACAAACATCACAAAGGTACTTAGCATGTCCATGGATTTTGAGAATGGTGATATTTCTTGAAGGGACACTAGAAGGGATGACTCAATTGAAGGAGCAATAAACACCTGCACCCACTTTAAGTCAGGATCATTTATGATTTTGATGAAAGCTGGCAGAAAAATTGAAGCTGAAGGAACTGAAGCAGAGGGGATGGGAGAGAAGGAGACAATAGAAAGCTCCAAGGAAAGGGATTTCAAATCCTCTTCCTTCCTCTACAAGATGGTCTTCTTAGCAACTAAATCCTTTCTTTGACACTTGTGCTCATGCACAAGGTAGTTCCTACAACTTTGGGAGGTATAGGTTGACAGTTGAGATGGAATGGAAGACTCTTCTTCAACCATCAAAGTATCCATCACAACCATTTTTGATGGAGGGAGAGACTTCTAGACAAGAACAATATGTTGAACATCTAGAATACTAAGAGGGGGGGTGAATCAATATTCCATAAAACCATAATAAAATCCTAAAAAATTTCAAAATTATGAATGAATCAACAAGAGAGAACATGAAAAAAATCAATGCTACCATACACATGAACACTAGGATTTTTATGTGGAAAAATGAAAAAGGGAAAAACCACAGTGAGGGTTAACTCACAATATATTATATCCAAATGCAAAATATTACATGGCTCACTACTAGGACTCACTATCCCTAAGAAGGCTCACTACCTGAGTACAAAATATGGCTAACTACCAAGATACAATGATAGTAGCTCACTACCAAAAGATTGAACTGATAGGATACACCTTCAATGTGTATGGTTCAGCTCCACTAAAGCTCAGAATATGAAGTACTGCTTCACAAAGTAGTCACTCAATAAAAATGCATTGATCACAACTGATAAAGCATTTAGTCTCGGATCTTCACACACCTCTTAATCCTTTTCACACTCACACTTACTTCTCATTTTCCATTCACTACTCATGTGTGTCTTATTCCACCACTCCTTGTTGTCCCTCTTTCTCATTCCTCAAAATATTTTATATAGATACAAGTATATCTTCATCATCAATTAGGTCAAAACCATATATGATTTGAACATTTTATCCATGTAGTACATTATATCAAGTCATCTATCATCAATAAAACATAATTATTCTTCATAATATATTGCTTACGTTGAGTCGACCAAGACTAGAACACAATTCTCCAAACCAACAAATAATACTCAAAGAAAACACCTTCCAGATCTGAGAACACATTAAATTCTCATCATACCACCAACATAGTGACTATCAACCAAACCACAACATAAGAATATTCACCTTAATAGAATACGAAGTCTCCCACACAATATGCCACGCATAGAATGATAGTAGAATATAGAGTTGAACTCTATTAGTGATAAGTTTCTACTCACAAAAAAAGATGTCTCATGTGTTGGATGCTATGGATATGGTTTTTGATATTGGGTTGTCATTGATGTCAACACTATTAGCATTTGGTATATCAGTTATTGTATATGATGAGGATATTGAGAAAATTGCAAGAGAAAGTATTCTACGTTCCTAGTGGAATTATGAAGGTCATGAAGATGTCTTGTTTTGTACATTAAATATTAGCTAGTGTGGATTAAAAGGTCTATTTTTCAATGTTTCTAGATCATCTACTAGAATTTTGAGAGGTCCGCATGAAGTTTTGATTGTGTTGTGGTTTGACAGTGTTTCAGTGGTCTCTGTTAGTGTTCCTAAATGAAGATTGTTCTATTTTGGTAATCTCAGTTGTTTTGGATGCTTCTCTGTTGTTTCTTCATGTTTTCTGATGTCTCTAGATCATTCTCTATCTTTGTGGTATGTCCACATTACTTAGAGAGCTCGTGGTTGAAGATATTTTCATGCGCATGTTAAGGTTTTCATATTCTTGGTAGACATGTTGGTGTTAGCATGTTGTGGATCTTTGTGGTGAAATTAATTAAAGTATTTTTGTGTTGGAGATGTTAATTTGCGCCTCCACTATGTTGTGGATGACCTTGGTGGATTTGCATTGGAAATTTAATTCTGAATTTGCATTGACATTGAAAATATGTTTTACTTTTCTAGCCGACTAAGTTGTGATGAAATATCATGTTGTGGATATATAAAAGAAATTAGTTGAGCAAATTTAGTGTAATCATAGGTGTGAATGTATGCCAAAGAAAGTGTAAATGTGTAAATAGTGTTTCTATCATTCGATTGCAGAGTAGAGAGTGAAGAAGTTTGAGCGAAGTGTTAAGAATTTTTTTTGTGCTTAATTGGAACTATAATTAGGTTTGTGTAGAAGCTATTCTTTCATTTCATACTTTGTGGATCTAATCCATATTTCTATATTGTTGGAGTGATTCCTCTTTTCTATTTGACTAGTGAGATCTAGGCAGTGTGCCTGAATGCATGTGCATTCCCCTTGTTATTTCTCATTATAATTTTAACAGAGTATAATCTTGTGGACTAGCATCCACTATGGTTTTTCCCCTAATAGGGTTTCCACAAAAAAATCTTGGTGTTCTTTATCTCTTTGTTGTGTTAATTGCTTGTGGTTAATTGCTTATTAATTAGATATGAGATTAATTTGAGTTAAGTAAGAAAATTTTACGTTTCTATCACAACTGATTCAACCCCCCTCTCAGTTGTGTGTCCGTTTTTTTTTTTTAACAATTGGTATCAGAGCAGGTTCCTCTAATGAATTCTAAAAGCTTGACATGATTCAGAATGGCAACATTCAAGAAGGACAATCTGAGATTTGATGGCACCAAAAATTTACTGTGGAAAGTTAGGATGCAATGTCACATTAGGTGTATTGGTGAAGCTTTTTGAAAGATTACAAGAGATCCATATACTATTCTTCAAAATGGTCACTCCACTACTGATGAGATCAAAGATGCAGAAAATAATATTAGGTCTATTGAAGCTTTGGTGAGTGCTCTGACAAATTCAGAGATGGATAATGTGGTAGGATTGCATACAACTCATGAGATTTTGATGAAATTGGAAACTTTGTATGAAGGAGATGCACAAGTGAAGATGACTAAGGTACAGAGCTTGAAAGGAAAGTATGAGAATTTGAAGATGGGTGAGGATGAAAATATCACTTCTTTTATGTAGAGAGTAAATGAAATAGTGGTGGGTATTACATGTGCCAGTGGTTTAGTGGATGAGGGTGAAATTGTGGCTAAAGTACTCAGATCCTTGCCTCCTTCCAAGAAAATGGAGGTTCATGTTATTGAAGAGTTCCAATCAGTAAACAAGATGAAAAGAGTCACATTGATCGGGAAGCTTGTTGCTTTTGAAATAAGTGAATTTGGTCAATCTACACCAAAGACTAAATCTGCATTCAATGCCACTATATTCGGAAGTTAGAAGAAAAGATATAGTCCTGGAGAGAGTTCCAAAAAGATATCTTAGTATGATGAAAAACTGAAACAACTTGAAGATAAAAGAAAGAGAGGTAGAAGAACTGGAAGCACTGATTTCAAAACAAGAAGGTAGAGGAAAAGGTAAGTATGAAGATGTATTTCCTATTAAATTTTTTACATGTAGTAAAATAGGTCATTTTGCATCAAGATGTCCTGAAAGAGTTCCTAGATCTAAACCTAAGAAGTCTAGATTCCAATGGAAATTCTACTTTAATGAAGAAGTGGTGACTAATGATGAGTGTATTAAAGATAATGGAAAAGAAGATGAATGAGCTTTCATTGCTACCATTAAAGATAATCCCATGGCTATTGAATCTACTAAAGATGAAAAGGCTCTTTCAGCCTCAGTTGAAGAAAAATATGAGTGGGTCATTGATAGTGGATGCTCACATCATATGACCGGTGATAAAAGAAAATTTGTGAGTCTAGAAAAGTATGACAATGGGATTGTAAGATTTGGAGATAACAATGCTAGTGTGATTCATGGGAAAGGATCTATTTGTCTTGGTGGTAAAGATAACACTGATGATTTTCTTTATGTTGAAGGATTGAAGAACAACTTGTTGAATGTTGGATAGATGGTCCACAAGGGGTATGATCTTCAGTTCAAATATGGAAGATGCAAGATATGTTGAAGTTTTGGGAATATGATTGCAATAGGAAAACAAACAAAAGCCAATCAAGAGGCATAGAAAAGTGCAAGTGTAGAAGAAATATTAGAAGAGTTATAAGTTAAAGAATGTCCCAAAACTCCAAGGTATGTAAGGCTAAATCATTCTGAAAATCAAATCATAGGAGATAAGAGTAAAGGAGTGCAAACTAGAAGAAAAATTGTAGAAGAATATTGTTTGATTTCCAAGATTGAACCTAAAAGTATCACTGAAGCCTATCAAAATGAACATTGGTTGGAAGCTATGAAGGAAGAGCTAACACAGATTGAAAAGAATGACACATGGCTACTAGTTCTGAGACCCAAAGACAAAAATGTGATTGGTACTAAATGGGTATTTAGAAACAAGTTGAATGAAGAAGGTGAAGTGGTCTAGAATAAAGCAAGACTGGTATGTAAAGGGTATTCTCAAATTGAAGGTGTTGATTTTGAAGAAATATTTTCCTTTGTCACTAGAATTGAAGTTGTTAGATTATTTCCTGCTTATGTTGCATACAAGGATTACAAAGTTTATCAAATGGATGTGAAGTCAGCATTTCTAAATGGAGAACTGGAAGAAGAAGTGTACATTGAATAGCCAGCTGGATTTCAACTAACAAGCAAGGGAGATATGGTTTGTAGATTGAAGAAAGCTCTATATGGACTTAAGCAAGCCCCCGGGGCATGGTATGCTAGATTGGACAAATATTTATTGAAGCTTGGATTTACTAAACATGCTAATGATAGCAACTTATACTTCAAATTAGATAGTGATAAGGAGTTAATTATAGAATTTGTTGTTGATGACATCATTTTTGGGGGAGATGATAATCTATGTATGAAGTTTCTAATGAAATGAAGAATAAATTTGAGATGAGTATAATTGGAGAAATGGAGTTCTTTTTGGGATTGCATATTACACAGTTGGACAAGCGGATTTTCATATCTCAGTCCAAATATGTGAAAGAACTACTGAAGAAGTTTGGAATGGATGACTCAAAACCCGTTGGTACCCCATGGTGACTGGATGTAAGTTTAGATAGAATGATGACTCTCCTAAGGAAAATAAAACTAGGTATAGGTCAATGATCAGTGGATTGCTCTATTTAACTCAGACTAGACTAGACATTATGAATGTTGTATGTATGGTTGCTAGATTTTAGGCTGATCCAAAAGAATCACATGTGACTGTTGTGAAGATAATTTTCAAATATCTAAAAGGAGAAATTTACTTTGGGCTTTGGTATCCAAAGGATGATGATCTCACTTTGTGTGCATTTACTAATGCAAATTGGGTTGGTGATGTAGATGATGGGAAAATTACTAGTGGTGGTGATTTATTCTTAGAGAAGAAATTGGTGTCCTGGTTAAGAAAAAATCATAATTCCATTTCTCTATGTAATGGTGAAGTAGAATACATTGTTGCTGCCAATAATTGTACTCAAGTGATATGGATGAAACAGATGTTTAGAGATATCAGGGTAATATATGAAGAGCCTATTTCTATATACTATGACAATTCAAGTGCAATAAATATTTCAAAGAATCTAGTGCTTCATTCCAAGACCAAACATATATCAATCAAGTTTACTAAGCCTACCAAAGAATAGATTGCATATATATTTACTAAGCCATTGTTGAAGGATACTTTTGAGTATCTCAAAGGAATTCTAGGGGTAATTACCCCACCTGAGAAGAACTAAAAGATGCATTTGCTTGCATCAATCCGTGAACTTCATTGTTATATTCTGATCCAGATTGATTTTTTTGTGGTTGCTACTTAGGGGGAGTATTCAAATGTGCAAATATGTCATTCAGAGCATGCATATGGAAATTTCATTGTTTCCTTTTCCATTGATGTCAAAGGGGGAGAAGTGCATTTTGAAAAATATTTCTAAGGTGAAGAGCCTTGTGGTGAGAAGTGCAGTTAAGAAAAAGAGTTAGTGTATTGTGTTGATGGTATTTTTCACATCATGTGTTGCCATCAATGCCAAAGGGGGAGATTGTTGGATGTTGTGGATATGGTTGTTGATATGTGGTTGTCATTTATGTCAACACTATTAAAATTTGGTATATCAGCTACTGTATATGACAAGGATATTGAGAAAATTGTAAGAGAAAGTGTTCTAGGTTCCCAATGGAATTGTGCAGGTCATGAAGGTGTCTTGTTCTGTATGTTAAATACTAGCTAGTGTGGATTTAAAATTCTATTGCTAAATGTTTCTAGATCATCTACTGGAAGTTTCAGAGGTCCGCGTGAAGTTTTGATTGTGTTGTGGTCTGATAGTGTTTATGTGGTCTCTGTCAGTGTTCCTAAATGAAGATTGTGTTATTATGGTAATCTCAGTTTTTGTGGATGCTTCTCTATTGTTTCTTGGTGTTTTCTAATGTCTCTATATCGTTCTCTATCTTTGTGGTACGTCCACATTACTTGGAGAGCTCGTGGTTGAAGATCTTTTCTTGTGCATGTTTGGGTTTTCATATTCTTGGTCGACATGTTGGTGGTAGCATTTTATGGATCTTCGTGGTGAAATTAATTAAAGTATTTTTGTGTTGGAGATGTTAATTTGGGTCTCCACTATGTTGTGGCTGACCTTGGTGGATTTACATTGGAAATTTATTTGTGAATTTGGGTCGACATTGAAAATATGTTTTATCTTTCTGGTCAACTAAGTTGCGATGAAATCTCATGTTGTGGATATATAAGATAGATTGGTTGAGCGAAATCAGTGTATGCATAGGTGTGAATGTATTTCAGAGAAAGTGTAAATGTGTGAATAGTGTTTCTATCATTCGATTGTAGAGAAGAGAGTGAAGAAGTTTGAGCGAAGTGTGAAGAAGGTTTTTTGTGCTTAATTGGAACTGTAATCAGGCTTGTGTAGAAGCTATTCTTTCAGTTCATACTCTATTTCCATCTAATCCATATTTATATATTGTTGGATAGTGAATCATCTTTTGTATTTGAGTAGTGAGCTCTAGGCAGTGTGCCTAAATGCATGTGCATTCCCCTTGTTATTTCTCATTATACTTTTAACATAGTATAATCTTGTGGACTAACATCCACCGTGGTTTTTCCCCTAACATGGTTTTCACATAAGAATATTGGTTTTCTTTGTCTCTCTGATGTGTTAATTTCTTGTGGTTAATTGCTTATTCATCATATCTGAGATTAAGTTGAGTTAAGTAAGAAAAGTTTAAGTTTCTATGATAACTGATTCACCCCCCTCTTAGTTTAAGTGGAATTCTCATATAGTTATCACCATGTTGAGATCAATGACAACATAGGAACAACCAACAAAAATCATCCATACTTCATGCTCATATTGCAAGGCTCCCAACAATCTCCCCCTTTTGCATTGATGGAAACATGCATGAAAAAAACATTTTCTAGATCTGAATACTTTCAATACACCCCCTATCAAAATTGTTCTTCACAAAAAATGTTTTTCCTCTATCTCTATATCTCTTTATCTCTTTATTTCTCTTCATCTCTCTATCTCTCCTCCTTTAACATCAATGGCAAAGGAAGGGGTCTTGTATATATGTATATATGCATCAAAGTGTAACCAAAAAGATACAAATAAAGAATTGAATTAACCTAAAGAAGAACCTCTCAAACTCTCTAGGATAGCCTTCCACAACATTGTACCTTCTTCTCATGACCCTTTTTCACTTACAAGAGTCTTGTAAAATAGGTCAAGTTTAGTTAAGGATTCTATACCATCTGCTAGATTATTGTGATTAAGATTAGTCTCTGATATTTCACCAATATAGAAAAGAGCACTAGAAACAGAAGTATGTTTGAGTTTAATCATGTCTTTGAGTGCCACAAACTTCTTAATAAAATCTATCCTTCGATCCTATAGAGAAAATACTTTGTCATGAACTTGCATAATATAGGACCACCTCCGATTAGCTTTATCTTCTGCTAACCTATATGTATCTTCCTGAGTGCTCATCAAGGACTCACTCATCCTTATCTCATTTCTTATATCTAGTATATTGCCAGACCAATCTAGGCAAAGAGAAAGTAGATATTGTACCTCTTCTTTGCAACCTTGTACACTCTCTAATTCCTTCATCACTCGATTGTGTACATTTGCACATTTTTCCTTGATATATTCCAAAATTCCTTAATCAAACCTCATTCCACCAGACTCCTCATTTCTGAAGATGTGGACATTCAAAGAATCAACCAAACATGAATATTCCCCATAATAGAAATAGATGAATCAAAATTAACACTGGGAATAACCTTCTGCAATTCTTCCAAATCTCTTTGAATATTTATTCTTTCATGCTCATGTTCAATCTCACTTCCTTCTACAACTTATTGCTTAACAATACTCTTCCTATCCTTCCTTGTTTTGGTCATGCTACTGGTGATACCTTTTGCATTGAGATTCTTAGGGATTTTCAAATGAATTTTAGCATAATTATCAACTTCAACCTCTGATACTTCATAATCCAGTTTAGATATCCAAACTAACCTTGATTCAACTACTTCCATGTGATAAAAATCTATAGACACAAGAAAAATTATGCTTTTGGAGTACCATTCAACAACACTTAGTCGAATCATAAACCTTCTGTTCATCCTCATATGAAATGTTCCAAAGAATGCAATAAGGGAAGTCTCTAAACTACCAAGATTTATCATGAATTTTCTGATCTGATAGACAATAGGCTCTAGATTTGGCCATTCTATCCTTCCTAATGCAAATCAGGAAGGAAATCACCTACCAATCACAATTCAAGCCTTTTCAAACAACTTTGCAGTCCTTAAAAGCCTAACTCTCCCATATTCTTCATTTATTTCATCTCTCTTCTTGCCATCCAAACAAGGAATTTTGTGCATATCTCCCAAAATATTCCTCAAAAACACAAAATAAATAGCATTTCAGACATCTATTAAGGATTTCTTCAACATATCTCAAAAGCACATACCTTCATTTTGGAACATCAACCTCTAAAATGGACTAGTATAGTGAACAGGGCTCCAATTAGCCCATTTTTCTAAAGCATCGCCACCTTAAACTCTCTCCTAACCCAAAAACTCCATGGAAATTCTTTCACCATGTTACAAACACCCAAATTCCACAACTTTCATCAAGAAAAATACTCAGTAAGTCAACTTAACACAAAACCCTTATTTCAAGCCATTCATAAGGGGGCTTAATGAAAATCCACTTTCCTAGCTTCTTTACACATTATCCATGCATCAAACATGCTCCAATAAGTCTACCTATTCTTAAGAAACAATCATCCAACCCTTACCATTGTAAATTCGTCAAAAACCTACTTGAAAGAACAATTTTCCAAATCAAAACTTAAGAAAACACAATAAGGGTAGCATTCAATTCTCTCCAAACAACCTTCCCTACTCCCAAAATCCACTCTAACATCTAACCCTACCATACTGAACCGATTCCACCAAGCTACAGGAGATGTAATTAGTGGAATGGGCCATTAGTCCATTTTATACAATCATAAACCTTCAAAACAAGGTTTCAACCTCGCTGGCAGAAAAATGACAATAAAACAATTGAACTCTATAAAATTTGGTCAAATAAAGACCAAAACAATGCTACTTCATGCCTCCATTGTGTTCAATTTCCTTAGGCTAATATGCTCTAGTACAGGCAAGTACAATCACTTGTAACAACACTGTTAATGAAACAAACACAAAATTTCAATGTAATCAGGGAACTTTATTGCTTTCTTTCACAAAATCTTCAACAATCTTCTTCCATCAAGTTCTTGAAGCATTTATAACTTCAAAAAAATATCAAAACTAACTCCAATGATCATTTGAATCTACTTGACTGTTGGTATTCCCCATTTGTGCATTTTTTCACTTTACAATGACAACTTTTTACAAGTTTTGACAATTTTGTAAGCTTAACTCACAAACCACCTAATATCCTCTAAATGGACTTATTAGACTATAAAATGATCTATTATGACCTTATTCAATCAAATTTAGACTTAACACACCAAATAGCATAACCTAAGACCTCATTTACAAGATAGACTAACATGGTGCCCCTCCACCATACACCTGGCCTAAAAAAGATTCCAAGTCCCTTAGAACTTGAATGGAAACTTGTCCATGACCTCCATAAGCTCTTTCATATGGAAATCCTTTCTACTATATTAGGTACTTGAAATTTGAATCATTCTTTGTTCCCTTGAACTATTTACCACTTAAGCATTGATCCACTTTTGCAAACTAACCTGGCAGATGTTCTCTTACCTTTCCACCATCGGAAATTGATGTGTGACTTGCCTTTTCACCTACAAACAATCCTTTTCCAACTTTATCTTTGAATTTCCACTCTTTCCCTCTTATTGCATACTCAAACTCACCTATTTTCTTTGCTTTTCACCTTGACTAACCTCACCTCCTATCTTCATATTTCCCTTTAGACCCTTTTCTCTTAAGATCTTTGTACTATCAAACTTACACACCTTTGTACTGATAGAATTAGACTATCCTCTAACATATTGTCCAACCATAGAAAAAATTATCGTTCCTATCATGATCACATCAATCTTCTCTAACCCATCTTGCACCTACATGGTCAATTCATACTTAACCTTCTCTATCTCAGACTTTGATACCAACATATCATTTTTTCCTTTCAAACTTGAATCGTGCTTCAAACTCACTATCCTAATATCTACAACTTTTGCAATGGTTGCAAACTCTACATTCTTGTCTTCCTCTATCTTCACAAACTCCTTCTTGCCAAACATAATCACCTTAACTACCTCGCTTTGTTCCTGCACATCTTCCTGCAATGGAGTCAATGTAAAAGCATTCCCATCCTTCTAAATTTGATATGTATTGTTTCTCCCATCATAAATGGCATGTCTATCAAATTTCCATGGTCTCCCAAGTAATAAATGGCAACCCATTGGAAAAATATCACAAATAACCTTGTCCTTATAGCCACTAATTTGAAACTCAACTAAATCTTGTTCATTCACCAAAATAGACTGATCATCATTTAACCAAGATACTTTATAAGGTGTTTCATGAGGAATTTTATCCAAATTTGGTTTATCTACCATTTCACTAGACACCATATTATTAGTGCTCCTTGAATCTACTACAACTTTTCATACCTTACCTTTACATTTACATGTGGTCTTGAGCAATTTCCTCTGAGTCATCTCCTTCTCCTTGGATGCTTTTAGGAGTTTTCTTCTCACCATCAAAGATTCTCCCACTTCAGGAGCAACATATTGTGTTGGAGAGCTTACACTCTTTTGTCACCACCACTTGAAGTAGACCCTTGTTATTTAGGACACTTAAACGTTGGATGCCCAAACTAATTACAATGGTAACATCTACCTAAAAATGTATTTCAACTTCTACCACCAAAAAATATTCCTATGAAACCTCTAAAGCCACCTCTTTGATCAACAACTTGTTCTTGGCCTTTTTTTGCATCTTCTTGGCTTTCATTGAATTTTCTTGAAGTAGAAAATGGTCCTCTTCCTCTATAATTGCTTCCTCTACCCCTACTTTGTTTATATTTCCTTATCCTAACCATTTCTTCATCCCTTACTACCATTTGATAGCATTCCTCAACTATTCTAGGACTTGCCAAGGTTAGTTCAACTTGAATGTTAAATCTCTATCCACCCAAATACCTAGCAATCTTTTCCACTTCATCCTCCATGTGACCTACCCTTATACTCAACATGTAAAATTATTTAGTATATTTTTTAACATCCATTTCCTTTCATTTCAAACCTTGAAGTTTCTTAAACATTTGAATAGAATAATCAGGAGGTAGAAACTTAAACCTTTCATTTTAGCCATCATTTTGTCCCAAGAAACAATCTTTGACTTACCTTTCTTTATTCTCTCAAATTTCCCATAATCCCACCACAATAGTACATGGCCCTTCAACTTTGTCTTTGCAATATTCACCCTTTGCTCTTCAGGAACATCTTTACAGTCAAAGTAATTCCCCAAG
The DNA here is from genome assembly GCA_007258455.2 of Sequoia sempervirens. Taxonomy (NCBI): domain Eukaryota; kingdom Viridiplantae; phylum Streptophyta; class Pinopsida; order Cupressales; family Cupressaceae; genus Sequoia; species Sequoia sempervirens. The sequence continues at coordinate 226,871,408 of VDFB02000015.1, read as the reverse complement.
GATGCAATCTAATCCAGCAATTCTTCATCATTCAAATTACATCCATATTTAGGAACATCAATCTTCACCTTGTGTCTATCATCCTTGACTGCTCTCAATAACTTAGCCATCCTTTGACCATCAGGATCCAATTCCTCTTCCTCTTCACTATCAATTTCCTCTTCTTCATTAGAGTCACTCTCATCACGCATGTCCACATCTCTTTTCTACCTTGTTTCTAGAGTAGCAAGCCTTTCCTTTGACTCTCTCATGTCCCTAGATTCTTGTCCTTCAATTCACTCATTTCTCTAGCCATGGTTTTCCCTTTTGGAGGCATCTTATCTCTTCAACTTCCCACTTTCCACTCTGCACTCTTCAATCTTTCTCCTTCGAAATATCTAATACCTATGCTCTGATACAACTTGATGCAGAGCAGGGAGGCAATCAACTAATAATCACAATTCAAGCATTTTCAAACAACTTTGTAATTCTTAAAACCCTAACTTTCCCATATTCTTCATTTGTTTTATATCTCTTCTAGCCATCCAACATAAGGAATATTGTGCATATGTCTCAAAATATTCCTCAAACCCAAAAAAAAATAGCATTTTAGATACCCTTTAATGATTTCTTCAACATATCTCAAAATCACATACCTTCATTTTGGAACATTAACCACTAAAATGGGATGGCAAACTGAAAAGGGCTCCAAATAGCCCAATTTTCCAAAGAATCACCACCTTAAACTCTCTCCTAACCCCAAAACACCATGGAAAGTATTTCACCAGGTTACAAACACCTTGATTCCACAACTTTCATCAAGAAAAATGCTCACTAGGTCAACTTAACACAAAACCCCCATTTCAAGCCATTCCCAAGGGGTTTATTGAAAATCCATGTTCCCAAATTCTTTACAAATTATCAATGCATAAAAAATGTTCCAATAAGTCTTACTATGCTTAAGAAACCATCATCTAACCTTTACCATTGAAAATTCATCAAAACCCTACTTGAAAGCACCATTTTTCAACTCAAAACTCAAGAAAATACAACTAAGGCAGCATTCAATTATCTCCAACTGACCTTCCTTGCTCCCAAAATCCACTCTAACATCTAACCATACCATATTGGACCCATTCCAACAAACTATAGGTGATAAAATTGGTGGAATGGGCCATTAGTCCATTTTATGCAATCAGAAACCTTCAAAACATAGTTTCAAACCCGCTAGCAGAAAAATGACAATAAAACACTTGAACCTCTATGAAATTCAGTCAAATAAAGACCAAAATAGTGTTACTTCATTCATCCAATGTTTTTGATGTCCTTTAGGCCAATATTCTTTCATATGGGTGAGTACAATCACCAGTAACAACATTGTTAATGAAAAACAACACATAATTTTAATGTAATCAGGGAACTTTATTGCTTTTCTTTCAAAAAATATTCAACAACATTCTTCCATCACATTCCTAAAGCATTTATAACTTAAATAAACTAGCCAAAACTAACTCTAACGACCATTTCAATCTACTTGACCATTGGCATTCTCCATTGTGCATTTTTGCACTTTACAGTGACAACATTTTGCATGTTTTAACAATTTTGGAAGCTTAACTCGTGCAAACCACCTAATAACCTCTAAATGGAATTATTACATTATAAAATGGTCTATTATGAACTTATTCCCTCAAATTTAGACTTAACACACCAAATAGCATAACCTAAGACCTCATTTAAAAGATAGACTAACATGGTGCCCCTACAACACTTCCTATTACCGATAACTCTTACAAAAAGTAGAATAGCAGATAGACAACGAGATTGACACACCGATATGTATTCTTCTTTATTTTCTTTAAATTATTTAAAAGATCTATACAAATTAATTGACAAAAGTCATAATCTGTACCTTGTTTAACCATATCAATAGTAGTATGTACAAAAGAAGTAGAGATTGTAAGGTCATTGTTAGGGATACAAACTTTGTGACTGATGACCATAGTAGCATACCTTATTACTGGATCAATAATTGATCTCAAATCAATCCCTTTCCCTTGAAGATTCACACTGGTAACCTCAATCATTTCCTGCTCATCCATAACCTTTTGTTTGGGAACTAGTCCAGAGGAACACAAACCAGTTATATCTCTAATAACTTCTCTGGTAATTAAATGTGCCTCATCAATCCACAAAGATTCATCATGAATTTTTCTCAACACTATTCGAATGTACTTCTTCTCAAATTCAAACAAGGGAACTTTCCTCCAAACATCCAAATTTTTCTTAGCTAACATTTTGTAGGCATCATGGCTCTCTTTCAATTCTCTTTCCCAAAGCATGCTCAACTAAATAGATGACATGACTTCTATCTTACTATAAACAAATGCATAGATATCTTATTTGGGAAACACTCTCAGAGGGATGCAAGAGAATGCACCAATAGACTCTTCCAATACATTCCTCAAATATCTCTTCAAGCTAACTTTCTCTATATACAAACTATTCACAACCTTTGAATTATCCATCACAATAAAAATGAAAGATTGTGCAAATGGGAATACCTTTGAAAATGCCACCAAGAGATGTATAGATATCCTACTCCCAAAGTTCACTTTGAATCTGCTTGATTTCTTCTTCAAACCCTAAAAATCTGAATTGCCTTCTAAAATTCCTTTGCATGCTTCTTTGAAAATACATAAGCCTCTAAAAATTATCTAAATTTATTCCTTCCATTCTGAATGATTTTACAATAAATGCTTCAACTTGCGGGTATATTTCTTCAAAAATTGTGTATTCCTCCATTCTTTCAAATTTTGTAGACTTCATCCTTCACACTTTCAACTAAGAAAATATCTTATTCTTGTTACCACATTAAATATACTTCTTTCCTGATATTATACAAGTACCAATGAGGGGGTTCATTTGGTTTTCTCATTATTGCTCCCCCTTATCCACTACTTTTACTTAGAAATTGACAAAAGTATCTACACCAGAGGTTGTCATAGATAAGACTGATGATTCAACTTTCTTTCCTTCCTTTCTCCAAATGCTTTTTGTTCCCTTTCTTGCTTCTTCTGGATCAATGATTTGATCATTCTTCTTTGCCAAATAATTATTTTCTCTTCTGCTATTACTACCAGGGTGTTTCAGATTGCTTCACTTACAAGAAAAAACATTCTTATTTCCACTTTCCCTTTTATTAAATAGACTAACTTTATATCCATTCTTCTTTCTCTTAGAACATTTTTTAAAGAATGATAAAGCATCATTCATTTTACTTTTTTAGTCGTTTTCCTTATGATCAAATTTCTTCTAGGAATAACAAACACCATTAAAAGATAAATACCTTTTAGCATCATGTCGCTTGATAGGAGTTTTTCTGGAATTACTTCATAGATCCTTTATTTTCCCATTTTTGTATCGAGTCTTCTTACAAGTGGATTGCTTCACTTTAGAACTCTGACCTTCCTCAAACCCTAAACCACTCTTATTCATTTCTAGTCTCTGAGAGGTAATAAATTTATCAAGCATCACCGACATTATCTTAAATTTGTCTTCAAAACTTCTTTCCTTTTTTCCAAATCAGATCTCAAGGTTTCTGCTTCTTCAAGCTTTATGCATTCATCCATCTTTCTTTGAATTTTGATTTCCTGATATTCTTCAATTATTTTCTTCTCATCCAATTGTTGCAACAGCCTAGAGATAATTTATTCTCCCTCAACCAATAGATCACATGCTTCAACACTTTTAATTTTTAGATTTTCAATATAATCATTCACTTTGATCAACCTATCCTTTAGATATTCCATTTCTTCTAAATATTTAGTAGAAACTACTTTCAGAGGAAAAAAATTCTTATTCTAAAATTTTAGAATCTTCCTCAGGTTGTAAGGCTTCTTCTGAGGGGCCAAGCTCTGATAGCAATTGTTAAACATCTAGAATACTCATAGGGGGGAGTGAATTAGTATTCCATAAAACCATAATAAAATACTTATAAACATTATCACAATTTTGACTGAATTAGCAAGAGAGAACATGAAAACAAGTCAATGCAACCATACACATGAAGATCTAGATTTTTACATGAAAAACCAAAAGAGGGAAAATCCACGATCAGAGCTAACTCAACATATTATATCCAAATACAAAATATTATAGAGCTCACTACCAAGACTCACTATCCTTGATAAGGCTCATTGCTTGAGTACAAAATATGGCTAACTGTGAAGATACTGTAATGATAGTGGCTCACTACCAAAATATTGAGCTGATAGTATACACCTTCAATGTCGGGTTTAGTTCCACTGAAGCTCAAAATATGAAGTATTGTATGACACAATAGTTGCTCAACAAAACTACACTGATCACAATTGATAAATCATTTAGGATCAAATCTTCACACACCTCTTAATCCTTATTCAAACCAACAACTTGATGATGATACTATCCTTCTTGATGCTACCACCATTGCTAAGGATAACAGTTGGAAAATAATTATTTCTCAATATGGCTTGCTATTATCACAATACATAAATCTTGGTAGAAGTGGGTTAAATTTTTTTTATACTACTCAAAGATAGTAAAACTAAATTACTAATATTCTATGTTCCTAATTAGATATTTTAGAATTAAACTAAAGTTTAGTTGATCTCTCATATATAGGTAAGATAGGCGATATCTAGATATACCATAGAGATTTGAAATCATTTAGTCAAAGATATTTAGGAATTAGCTCTTTTGCACTTTGGTTGGGTGTCTAAAAAGAAGGGGAGAAAAAAAATTGTAGAATAATTTTTGACCTAGGTTTGTGGTGGAAAAAAAGATAATAAATAGTGTTGACCCCTTTGACCTTTAGCATTGTATGAGTTTGGAATTGATGTCAATTAGTTTCACATTGGTCATTGTTTTCATGAGTATATATGAAGAGTTTAGTGGTTTATACATTAATATTATTGCAAGTTTATTTGATGTTAATATGATTATTATGGTCGCTCACTACTGTCCCATGTATTTTTTGGTTTTTGATCACCAACATACTCATTAGTTAATGAAGGCTTTTGATGTTAATATACATTCATGTAAAAGGGATTTGATGTGACTATGCTTGGGTTATTGTGGTTCAGTTGAGTTTTTACTTCTGTAGACACAAAAATAATCCTAACTGACATTATGCATCTAATTCTAATTAATTATCATCATTTCTACTATTATTCAAATAAAGCAATTTATTAGATTAATTCAGTAATGTCCATAATTTTTAATTAAATAAATCAATGTGTTTAATTAAAACCATAAATTCCTCTCATCTGATTTAATAAATCAAATTATTGAAATCAAATGTCATAAACCCCTAATTCCTCTAAATCAATTAATTATGAATTAATTAACTTCTAATCCCCATTACCCATTCTCTAGCTTTTGGCTCAACCTTGGTCAAACTAAACCCCTGATTAACTAACCAAATTGCACATGAAAATATTTTCTTTTAATTAACTAATTAACCCATTTCCCCTCACATAGGCATATTCTTCGAGAATATTCCTTCAATAACTCTGTTTATTTGACTTTCTTACCCAAATTTTAATGCATCTTACAAAGGAATTAATCTCTCTTACATCCTCACTCATATTCTCTTACATATACAACCACATTTATTTAATCCTCTTACACTCTCAACCATATGCATTAATATCTCTTACATCCTCTTTACTATGCACATTCCCCAAAATGTGCCCCACCTTCATCCATTAGCCTTGTGACAAGTTCCACAATTTCATTGGTTCTCCTTTAATCCCACATTCCTCCAATATCTTCAGTCTTCAACCCTATTTATAGAGGGATTCTTTATGAAAAAGGGATCCACAATCATATACAAGTTTACTATAGGTACACTCATAGCAATCCACTTCTTTATACAAAGTCATTATCCTCCAATTTCTATCACTATATTTGAGGGAAATTATACTTCATAGCATCTTGGAAGATTTATCGAAGGGGGTGGGAAAGGGAATTCTTTCCACATCAAAGGAGCACCACTCCCACTATGAGATAGAGTTTGATTGATGCTTTTATGTTCTTTCATTTAGCTTCTATGGTTCTTTCCATCTTGTTTGCATGTCTAGCATGATCAAGTATTTCATAGGAGTACTTTATTTGCTTTGTTTAAATGGACTATTATGCTAATGTCATTCTATGTTTGAACCAAACACAAGTTTAGTGCTCACAGCTTCAACCTAACAATGGTCGACTTAGGGCATGGAACAATTTTCTTTTGTGATGGTACAATGGTTACAAAGTGTGGTCTTCAAAATTTGACTTCACTGTGTGATATCTATCATTTTCAAAGTCTAAATTAGGTTCCTTTCTTAGTAAAATTCTTTGTTCTTTTCGATCAGAATCCTAGTTTGAGATTTGAGTGCAATGCAAGGTCTTGGTTGAAATTTTATCATTTTGCATAAGGGTTTCTAAAGGCATTGCATATAGAAGGGTTTACATTGTTAATAAGGTTATAATGAATATATTTGGGTTGGATGACAATTATGAAACCATATTGTTGTATAGTCATCTTCCATTCATGAGGATAGGTTATCATGATGTATATAAGGAGGTGACATAGTCACTTTGTTGGTTTGATGCATATGTGAATTACTTTGCAATATCATTAGTGTGGCTATATTATCCTTTAGTGCAAAACCTATTTTTGAAATAAGAATCACTTTAGAAGTACATATTTTATTTGAAAACACAAACTTATGAATTCTTGAGTCTCAAATGAAAGTGAGACAATCAAGAAATGCTTTGTAATGAAATAGATATTTAATTCTATCTCTCTTTTTTTTCAGAATCATTTTAATGTGAAAAAGATAGTTTGCAAATGAGGAAGTTGCTAAATTGAAACGTCAATGAGGCTGTAGCAACATTAAATGCTAGTGAGGCTATGTTTTTCCAGTGAGGCATATTGTTGTAGCCAGTGAGGCTTTTCTAGTGAGGCACATATAATAGCCAATGATGATTTATAATCGGTATTTATTTTATTAAGCCAATGAGGCATTTTACTAAGTAGTTTTTCAATCCCTATGAGGGTTTTCCACTCATGAAAATATTTTATTATGATTTTTCTATGGTCCATTATCATGTTTCATGCATTTTGGTCTTGTTGCTTCTTTTATCTACTTTGCAACATTTGAGTTCTCATGATTAAGGATCTACTATTAGCTACTACATTTGGTTACTCTTGAAATTAAACATTCAATGATTACAAAGAGATTGTGTTTTGAAAAACTATTTGGATTAAAAGTCAATTGTTGAAACATTGATTCACCCCCTTCTTAGTGTTTCTTGTACTCCAACCAGTGGTATCAGATCCATACCCTTGCAAAAATTCTAACCAACTTAGGGGTTCCCAATAGTGGAGCACTTGTTATGGAAAAAAGAAAAAGTAAATAGAGAAAAAAGAAATACCCAATATAATGTTGAACAACAAATACCACTTAGACCTAGTACAAAAGATGATTTTGTAGAGAAGAGTGGTGAGAAAGAAGGAAATCAATTAGGGAGTGATTTTGAACAAGATTATGTTGAAGATGAATGTGAAATTGATTTTGAAGGTGAACCTATTTATTCACTTAATGAGATTGAGAAACTCATAAAGGAGAATCAAGATCTAAAGTTGCAACTGGCATAGTCTAGAAGAGTTGAAGAGTTACTAGCATAAACTTGCAAACCAAAGTGGAATATTGTAAAAATATAGAGAGCGAGAGTTCCTAATTGAAAAAGAGTATAGAGGAAAATTCTATGTGAATAGCACTCACTGTAAAAAATGAGTTGATTGTCAATCTGAAATGAGGGATTGAAGAAAAAAAGAGGATAGAAGATATGACAAGGTCTGATTTGGAATTACAACTAAAGTCCTGATTGATAGGCTAATTGAAAAACATCTATAGCTTTCAAACAGTATCACATTTTCTGAATCCAAAACATGTGTCACATTCTATGCTTTTCATACTATAGGATTAAAAAAAAAATGAATTTCATGAAGTTTTGACCAAGTTAAGGTGGTTAGACACATGAGTTTTTTTATTTTTTAAAAGTTGTAATAAAAAAATTATAATTAATTATTTACTTGGAAAAAATTACAAAAAAATATGCATCACATCAAGACATGAGTCCTATACTTATATCTAAAATCTTATAAAAGAATATTATCATTTTATTGTGGTTAGGGTGGTCAAACAAACACCTACTTCTTATTTTTTCCCTAAAATTTAAGTACTACTGCATTGAAATTTCAAATTTTCACCAAACAGATTTTTATTTGTTTAAGTAAACCTAGTAGTTTAGAAAGTACATTCAATTTTCTACAAATTCTATTCTTACATATTTTTGAAATAATATAGAGAACTTATTCAAATTTTTACGTGAAGTTCCCTAACTCTGATTTTTCTAATTTTTTTGCCACTTAAGGGCCTATTTTTTCCGTGATGATCCTGCACATACCTTATTACTAGTGTGGGCTATGTAGAAGGATAGAGTTTTGGAGTTAGAAAAACACCAAGAACGAAGATAGGTTTATATTTTCATGCTATTGTCCCTAAGATTAAAGAAAAAGAAGAAAACAAAAATTAAGATTGTTGATAGTATATAGCTCAAGGACTTCAATAGAGGAATAAGTAGATCCAACTGGTTCATAGGATCTCCACCTACTTGGCCAGGTCAATAAGTGAGATGTAATTATTCATTTCCTATTTATTGTTATTCATGTAATGATTGTGGGAATAAAGCAAGTTATTATAGAAGAAGGTATCAAAGAAGTCAATATACATTCTTTAGGAATTGAAATGTAATATGTTATAAATGTCATAATCATGGTCATGTTGCAAAGAACTGTAGAACAAGGTTTGTGAAACAAGAGAGAAGAAATTATACAAAGTCATAAGCATCTAGTGGCAAGAAGAAACCAAAGAAGGTTTGAGGAAGGAAACAACATAAAGAATAGAAGAATTTGAGCTTGTGCATGCTACACAAGAAACAAAAATGAATACAAAAAAATAAGCATGAAGTTAGGGGGAGATGGTTAATGTTCATCATTCAAACCCTTTAGTAAGTAGCAAAGAGGTTATATCTTTGTAGTGTTCTTGGTGTTTTTTGTTTTGAAGTTGGTTTCTCTTTGTGATCCTACTTGTTTAGCAATTTTATGCGTCTTGATCAATGACAACGTGTCTTGCAATGATATCATTTAGTTGTATGGTATGTTGTTAGAGTAATAATTGATTTCACTTAATTAATTACATCATGTTGGTTAATTAATTAAGTCACTTATCAATTTAGTTAAGCTAAAATTAGGCACATTAATAATTAATTATTTATTAATTATTAAGTGTGCAGACTAGGGTTTTTCCTTTTAGGGTGTCCTTTAGGGTTTCTTGATCTCCTTCATAAGGATTGATCCCATTGTAATTTATCAATTCCTGAATAATATCAATTTGCATATCTCAATGCAAAGCTTTTCTTTTTTATTTTTTTTCTCTTGTGGAAGGATTTCTTTGGTTTGCATGTCTGATCTTGGTTTCCAACATAGTATTAGCGCTCTAGACCTGTAGCTTCCTATTCATCTTTTGAAGATATTACCTCACAGTGATTTTTTCTATGCAAGGGTTTCTTTATAGTCTTCTCTTTTGTGGATCTAGGGGTAGCCTTTTTGTTTTTGGGCATTTTTGGGAAAAATAGATGTTGCCATCATGATCAGAGCACCCAAAAACCCTAGAAACATCTATTCATTTGTCCATTTTAGACATAATTAATCTCTAAGGAAAAAAAATTTACCCAAGGCCTTACGATCCTAAGGCACACTTCATGAGGCAAGATTTTTCAATAAAATTAAAAAATATATATCAAAAAACTCTAAAAAAAATTTGTGCAACCAATGTAGAAGGCTCTCTCTGCCACCACTCCACCCGGCGGCCTCCCATTTGCCACCCCTAGCAACAGACTCCAAGATTGCCTCCCTCAACACTGTTGAGCTCCCTCCAGCCCTTGTGGGCTTTCTCAAGAGTAGTCGGTCTTATTGGTGATCAGAATCCCTTGAGCCCAGCCCCCCCATAGCTCTTAGCCCACTGTGTGGTCCTATTGAAGACTAGGGGCTCTATTACAAGCCCTTGACTGCGAGCCCCCTGGTCTACCCAAGTGACTAGGGGCTTTATCTTTTTATCCCTTGAGGGCTACAGAAGGTCTACTTGTGTAGATTGGAGGTGTTTTACGAAATCGGGCGTATAGTGTCCATTTTTTGAAAATGGGATAGCATTAAAAAGTTGGTTCAATGCTCTATATAGTGGTATAGGTGTTATTTTCTACTTTTGATTTTTTGATGCTTTTACCAACCTCTGAAGTATAAAGTTGTTGTTTTCACTCGGGGAGGCATATCTTTTTCCTCGATAATCCATTTTTCACAATTCAAGTGGCATCAGAAAGCTGGTTTCATCCTCTTCTCAGATCTTAGACCTAATTCTTCTAAATTTTTCACTAGTTATCTAATTTTTTTATCAGATCTGAGCCTTTCCTTTCTGAGTTATTTTCTTGAGAAGTGTGCCATTCAGGCCATTTTTTGAGATCAAAGAGCATTGTTTTTTTCTTTGAGAGTATATTCTATTTTTTTTGTCATGGATACACTTAATATTTTACCCCTTAATCCATTCAACTATTTTGGTTGGAAAAAAAAAAAGGAGATTCATTTGAAGCATAAAGGGTTGTACAGGGTAACCATGGGTACAAAAATTGAACCTACAGGTTCTACTAAAAAGAGAAAATAGTTTAATAGGTTTGATGAAGCTTTTGGTACTTTATGTCAGTCTCTTTCTTCTAATCTTTTTTTTCATATTGAGTCTTGCACTACAACGAATGAGATATGGACAACTTTGGAGTCTTTGTTTGGGAAGTAGGATACTATGAGAGGGTTTCAGTTAGAGAATGAGCTTATTGGCTTAAATCCTAGGGATTTTGACATCATCCAGGAGTTTTTCACTAAACTCAAGTCTCTTAGATTATAGTTGTCACAATGTGGTGTTTAGAAGGAAGAATCTTAGTTGATATTGTCCATTCTTTCTAAGCTTTGACTAGATTATTTAGTTTTTGTATCTACCTTTTATGCCACTAGGGATGCACTTGGTACTAGATTTACTTTTCCTTCTTTTGATGAGTTTACATCTTCTCTCACTCAAGAGTAGTCCAAGTTGGATAGCATGGGAAATTTGAAGCCCTCTTCATCACAAGCACTTATTGCATCATAGGATCCCAAAGATCAGAAGACCTCTACAGGAAAAGCAAAGAAACAAAAACAAAAGGGTTCCAAATCTCATGAGCAACAAAAGGATTCATCAGATTCATTCTCCTCTTCTAAGGGGAAATCATCAGGAAGGAGAAGGTTCCATGTGCATATTGCAAGAAAGAAGGACATGAAAAACATAGTTGCTATAAGAAGGACATTGATGAGCTAAAGCATATTCTTTAGAAACATCAGATTGATTTTCCTTCTAAGATGTCTGCATCATCTCCTTCTCCTCATTCTTCTTCTTTAGAGAAGCACGAGAGGAGAATAGCTGGTTTACATACTTTATCAAATATGAAAGGACATGCTCTTTGTGCTACTTCAGGTCTTGGATCAAGGAGATGGCTTCTAGATTCAGGAGCATCTCATCATATGGCATCTTCACCATCTATGTTCACTTCCTTTGAGCCTTGCACTATGTCTCCTATTTTGATGGGAAACAATACATACATGAGTGTTACAGGGAAGGGGTCTATTAGTTTTGGGGACAACACTTTTTTAGGGTGTCTTGCGTGTTCCTCATTTGAAAAACAACCTTCTTTCTATATATTAGATCACACATGGAGGCAATGGGAGATCTGTGGAGTTCACACCTAATTCAATTATCATTAGATACTTGGAGAGTAGAGTAATTATTGCTACTTGGGTGGTGGATCACTCATCTCGGTTGTATTCCTTTGCAGAGCTTTCTACTAATGGTACTTCTATTCCTATAGCTATTCATCACACTTCTAGTGTGAATCATCATTTAGAGGAGACATTTGGCTTCTTGAGCATTGGTGTTCTCACATCAGATCCAGTTCTTGAGCCTTCTGTTCCATCTCCTCTACCTCCTATTGTAGTTGTTGATACTTCTATGGCTATAGATGTGGTTTCTTCCGTTTCAGTGCAACAAGACCTAGTTGATCATTCATCCTTGGAGGTTTCTATTCAGTCTTCACCTACTTTGACTTCTTCATTGCTTGAGGTCACACCTGCTTTTGTGGAGACATCTTGGGCTACACCTACTTCACCTTTAGAGATTGCATTCATGAGGCCTCTTCCTTCTCACTTCTTTTAGGAGATGCAGTTTCTTCAGTGTTTTTGGAGCTACTTCATTCTGGGGGGCTATGTGGTCTCTTCATTCCTCTCTTCTAGGGGGGTTTATTCATGTATATTTATGATAGATGGTGTCCTTGGGGGGTCTTATGGACTCCTCCATCTTTCATTACTTAGTTGTCTTTTGCATTCTATTTCGGGGAGGAGTTTTGTTCCCACGTGGTTTTCTCCTTTACCTCATTTGATTTAGTTTGCATTGCATTTGTACATGGTTACCTGATCAGGCCTTTTTGTTATGACCCATCTTTTCTTTCATGCATCTTTTACTTAGTTTTTTAGCTACTTCCTAAGTTCATCTTAAGGGGGGGTGTTAGAGTAATAAGTTATTCCACTTAATTAATTACATCATATTGGTTAATTAATTAAGTCACTTATCACTTTAGTTACTTAAGATAAACTTAGGCACATTAATAATTAATTATTTACTACTTATTAAGTGTGCACACTAGGTTTTTCCTTTGAAGGTTTCCTTTAGGGTTTCTTGATCTCCTTCATAAGGATTGATCTCATTGTAATTTATCAATTCCTAAATAATATCAATTTGCACATCTTTATGCAAAGCTCTACTTTTTTATTATTTTTCTCTTGAGGAAGGATTTTTCTAGTTTGCATGTCTAATCTTGGTTTCTAACATATGCCAATGCTATAGTCTAGACAATGTCTCTACCATTTGTATATTTCATACATTATTTTCTAGTGCTACTATAGTGATCTTGATAGGAAATGGTTTGATCATTTGGTTATGTTGCTCTCTTGATTTGGTAGAATACTTTATATGAAGTAGTTTTTGTTAGGTGGACAACAATCATCTTTTTTATACTTTATAATATGTTCTATAATACTCTTTCTTAATTGTGTGATAGTGATATTTTTCATTAGGAGGAGAAAGGATTATTCATGAGTTGATTCAAAGTGAAGGTTTGATGTTGATGTTGATACCTATTTAAAGGAAGGGTAAAATATATTTTTTTTAATGTTTTTTGGTCTCAAAAGATTACTTCAAAAGATGCACTAATAATGGTGTTCATTTGTTGCTTGGTAACTTCTCATATTACTTGAGCTTGTGACAATGGTCTCTTTCTTTCTTCTAATACTTCTGACTATGCTTCCTTTTTTCCTTAGAGAAATGGTATATTGACAGAGATAATGGATTGTTAATGCTCATAAGTTCCTTTGATATGACCTTTGTGACAGTGTAGTACCAGTGTCATGACTGACTTGGAAACATTGCTAATACCATGCTTTCAATTGCAGAGAAGTTAGTGATAGTTTATGTTTGGTCTTTCCAATCTAAGGCTTGAAATTGATATGATGCTTACATGAGAAGATGGCAGTTTGAAATTATTATTTGTCAATGAACTTAGTCACTTTTGGGTTGTCTATTCATGTCACAGTAGTATTGGTATGAATTCACACTAGTGTTTGGTATGGTGATAGTTTGGTTTCTTATGTAAGGTCAGTAGATTGGAATTCAAATAATGTTTGGCATCTCATGAAAGAAACATGTCTTCCTATGTCAGATTTAAAGATTTATTTCTCTTTAATGACAACTTCTTGAAAGTGGTTTGCATTTGGCCTATATTGTCAATGCTTACAAATTCAAATACAAGTGTTTATAATGCTCATTTTCTCTGCTCAAGTAGTGTTTGATTGTAGCTGTGTGTATGGTGATAAGTTTCATTAACAATGATAAAAGCTTGTATGATACAAGATCTTGGTAGCAGTTAGTGTGTAGATACTACAAGATCATAGTGTGAAGATAAATGACTAATACAATATTATGTGCATCTTAGATGGTGAAATATGATCTTGAAAAATTATATGAAGAATTAAGGTTTCTTGAAGATGTGTAGGTAGTTATCAATGAAAGAGAGGGAAGTTCTTACTTTGAAGGTCAGAAAATATTAAAAGTTTTAGGGTTTCAATGAAGGAAGTGAAGAAGTCTCAATCTGATTCAAGGCATAGATGTTATGTTGTTGTCCTGATAAGGCACGCTACAGAGATTAGTTAGAAGAATATGGCATGTTGAGATCAAAATATTTCAAGTTCATGACACGAGAAAGGAAAAACTAGATTTTGTTGTCCTTGTTGGGTCTACATTGCAAAGATAGGAAGAAGATGCATGGCACATATTTTGGAGAGGTAGAGGTTATGTTGAATATGGCATCGAACTACCGGGTATGTGTAGGATAATGATGGGCCAAAAAGTAGCAATATGATGGGAATGTGTAGGGTATGTGGTTGATGACTTTCTTTTATACCCAAAATTGATGAAAAAAATGGTTTTTAAAGGAGGTTCAAGTAGCTTTCCACCAATATAAATTATGCTTTACTTTGAATTTAATAAATAATTATTATTCATTTTCTATTTGAATTACGACTAAAGTCCTAATTGATAGGTTGATTGAAAAACATCTATAGCTTTCAAACGATATCACATTTTTGAATTTAAAACATGTGTCACATTCTATGCTTCACATACTATAGGATTAATATATATATATATATATATATATATATATCATGAAGTTTTGACTAAGTTAAGGTGGTCAAACATACAAGTTTTTTTTCTACAAGTTGTAATAAAAAAATTCATAATTAATTATTTACTTGGAAAAAAATTACAAAAAACTATGCATCACATCGAGACATGATTCTTCTACTTATATCTAAAATCTTACAAAAAATAATTATCATTTTGGGGGACCCCACAATAGTGGGTTACAATTTTTTCAACGAAGAAAGTCATTTTTATTGGGAAAAATCATTAGGAACACCTTCATTCAAAAGGGGGGGTTCTAATGAAAGGGGTTTGGTCGAACACCCCACCCTTCAGTCGAAGGAAGTATTCAAATGAACGCTCTCCAAATTCATGAAATTTGAAAGAGCTTTGTGAACATGTTGTTTTGGGATTCATTCAAAGCCTAATTTTTCCCTCTCCAAACTTAGCAATAAATTTTGGTGAATCATTTTTCCGCGCTAGGTTTGGTGAATCATTTTTCTGCACTAAGTTTGATGAACATCACCAAAAATTTCATTTTCAAACAATAGTATTATTTTCATAATAGCAGAGGTGATTTCTGGTAGCAAAGGTGATTTCTGGTGAAAGCGAGCGAAATAGTGGCAAACAAACAACAACTAGGTGCATGGAAATGATTTGAACTCACAACCAATATTTTCCTTTAAAAGGCTGCAATAATATTCTTTACAATGAATCAAGTAGCCCTAAAGTATCAATGTTGTCAAATGCTTAATTAATAGCAGGGGCACATTTACATATGGTATCCCTCTAGTTTTTAGCGTTTAATTTTTTTAGGGTTTTTTTTTTATGGTTTAGAGTTTGTTTCTTAAGATAAGCTACGTTTACAGATGAATAAATGCCACTATTATATAATCCATTTACCTTTGTTTTATGTTCCATGTGGATATGTCTCTAGTCCTCAAACCCCTGTCTCTAGCCCTGTTCGTGTGCCCAATGGTGTTTTGGGTACAATAGGATGACACACTCTCCAAAAGTCTTCGAAATTCCTAAACGTTTTGGAAATATGTTTCCCACTACCCTACAATCCATCTTCTCTAGTTGTATGCTGCTACCATCCATAATTTTGATAATGGAATTGGTTTTCCATCGAGCTACAAATGAGCACTGGAAGAACTTTGTGTTTAGGTTCACAACGATGAGTCAACCTTCTGTGGGATTTTGCTTCCAAAAAATATTTTCCATAGATAGAGTTTCTCATTGCATGAGTCATTTTTCTTTATCCAGTGGAAGGTCAAAAAGTACTTTATTTTGCATAGCTTCATTGGTATCCTTTGGAAAAATGTTTAGATTCATTTTCCCTTAGATATGTTTAATAAACAACACTCATTATGTGAGACATCCTTTTAGAAAGTTGATCTTTCTAAAATTTTAACATGTTGGAGCCACTAAATCTGGAGTCATTATTCCATCAAAGAGAAAATAGGTCATGTATTTTTTGGGCACAAGTCAATTGAGTTTGAATTTAGGATAGAAGACAGGAGCCTTGTCTTCAACAATCTAAACCCAAATGAATGCATGGTCTATTCTAGATATTTCAAAAATTCATGACTCTAAAAGCCAATTGATAAGAATTTTATTGAGTCTCTTGACAATAGAACAAAAACATCTGTTTACCAATGAACATTTCCCTTCCTTTGGAAAAACATCTATCAGGTTATTTGAAACAAATTCAGAGAAATTTTGATGGGATTGAGTAGTATAAGAAGAGCCTTCTCTTTTCTGAAGTAGGAGAAGGATGGAATTTATCTCCCTGCTTAGTGAGATTTTATCTTGATTGAAGGAGTTTCAGTTACTCAATGTGAATTTGTCTCAAGAACCTTTTTTTCTTCTATAATGATTAAGCCCATAAACATTAGCAAGGAAGAAGGAGATCAGAGAATAAAAATTACTAATCTGGCAACACATCCATTTTCATGTAGCTGAAATAATACAACTTTTGGCTTTGGGGCTTGAGATAATGGCCAAACCTCCTTCAAGACCAACCGAATTAGATCCAAAGGCATCATAAATATTCCATTTATTGATGACAATCATATATAAGTCCTCTGAATTCATTTTTTTATATTGTATTAGGACAAAATAAGATATCAAAATTGTTGGCTGGTTTCCCACAAGAACATAAGTAATGCAACATCCTCTTCCTTCAACTTGGCATTTAGCTTACAAAATGATCATGTTTGATGAATGGAGAAGTCATTCCCCCATAAATCTTAATTCAACTATCAGAAAAAATCTACACTCTATGAATGGTTATACCAATCCACATCTCTATCCATCTATAGAAGGTAGAGCTTACAATCTCCTAATACAGATAGATACTAGTTTGAATCTCTCATTTTCAAACAATTCATCATTTTCCCCTTTTTAACAATAACTCCACTATCTTCAGCACCTTCATCATTTTCCTCCAAAAAAAAATTTCTAAGTCACTCACTCCTCATGATTTCAGTATACTCTTCTTCTCTCCAACTAGAACTAGATTTTCCATCTTCTCCCACACTTTCTTCTCTCCCACCCTCTACAATGTTCCCCTGGCTATTGAAAATTGGCCATTACATTGTAAGGGTCCTTAAGGGGAGCTATGAGAATTTGAAGGATTCTATTGATGTTGTAACTTACAGTAAAGTGAGTGTTGAAGCTGCAATTGGGAAGCTAGTGAATCAATTTTGGAATAAGGAATAGAAGTCTAATAGTAGTGTGGCTTGGATGGGGAGGCAAATGTAGTGGATAGTGGACTATAATGACCCTGCCCTTGTTGGGTTGTTACAGATGCACATGTTGCATATTCCAAAGGAACCCAAATACCCCCAAGAACAACCAGCTGAGGTGCTTGAGCATTGCAACTTGTGGTGGACTAGGCCTTCTAGTATGTAGCCAATATTTCTGCAAGACACCCAGTTTACAAAAAAATCACTCAATTTCATTTTTCATTAAAATAAAACTTTCAACTAAAGATACAAAGTGCTTTGGGAAATGTATTTACCTACAAATTGCTTTTTACATCATTATTTGTACGTCCATCAACCTTCATCAACTCTCTAATTTTCTTTGGTGTAACCACTTCCTAACAAATCAAAAACTTGTTAATGCAGGATTAATGAGGAGATGGTAAATTGCTCATAGCCAATTTTTTTTTTTTCTTTGGAAGACATTTAAATAGTTATTGGTTGTTATAGATTTTGTTAGAAAAGTAAGAAAGATCATGAGTGAACACAGATAGATACAACTTATCCCTTTTCCAAAGCAATTTATATTGACATGGAAAGAGTTATTTGCATATTGAATAGTTTAAACCACTATAATATGAGGTCAAATGTGCCAAACTTGAAGTTGGAGCTTTGATGCAGCATGATTGGCATTGAGCTAACAAAAAAATCCTACCTCCAACTTGAATAACTTGCCATGTTCCTCGATATTTCTAAACTACGTAAAAGATTATACTCCTTTAAAATCAACCCAACTTCAAAAGTCATACAAATTCATTTGTTTTCAAACAATGATAAAATCAAGCTTAAATTTGTAAACTACAACCCATGGAACATAGTAAGTATTGGGTCCCACCCCCTAATAAGGATTTTTTTTTTTTAAACAATTATCTTATGGCAATTATAAGACTTGATTCCATGTCCTTGAGGGCCAAATCATGAGCCAAAATCTAATGGTAGTATGCTTAGGAACATGCATTCCTTCCCTATGAAGGGATATTTAAGATGCAAATATTTGGGGAATAATTCATCTTACACCGGTTCACATTTTGAGACAACAAAAAAGACCTTTATAATAGTTCTCAAATTCTTCAAGTCACATCATTATGTTATGTTTGTTTTTGACAATCATTCCATCTGAGAATTTACCCACATCAAAATAAATCAACATTAATGAAATATCAAGAATAATACAAGATCATCACCATTGATTGATTTTTCAAACACATACCATTTGTTGGCAATAATACAAAATTTAATTGTGTCAACACCCATTCAATCTAGATTTGATTGGCAATTGAATTAACCAAGTACTAGATCGTTGAAAGTTAAATGCGTTACAAGCACGATATTTTAGAATTGTAACCAAATGAAATACTAATGAAAGGGGATAGAAAAAATATACCCCACGATAACATATCTAAATATAGAATCTACCTACTTTATTTATTTACAAGATATACAATTATGTCTTAAGAGAAGTAAATTCTTGTTCATAATAATTATGAATTTGTAGTATCCCTCTTATAAGAGATATGAAGCCACCACAATCTATTTTCTAGTGCGCAATATCTATTAGGAGAAAATGGCCATGGACCTCCTTCGATATCATGCTATGTTTTCCTTTCTCACTATTATATATAATTATGATTGTAATGCATAAGGAAGCATAGATTAAATACAAAGTTTGTAAAAGAAAAATGGATGTCTTGAAACAACAAAAAACCATGTGAAAATTGTCCCTGCACCACAAAGAAATGTTGAGGATATATCATGAAGTATAATTGATTCAAACAATATTCTAGTTTTAGAAATATTTGGGAATTTTAAATATTTTCTGTAGTTTTATCCCTAAACTATAACTATAAGATGTTACAATTGCAACTAGTGCAGAATTTTACAGAATATATATTTATAATACTAATGACCAGAGTTTGTATCAAAAAAAATACAAATAACCTGTGCTCATTTCAACAAGGATGTAGTAAGCCATGTTTATATCAACAAGAATGGTAATACCTAGAGAACCTACTATGCTCCTACAGATTACAAAACACCCATGCCATCCAAATGCTGAAGCATTTTCATGTGCAGAGTACAGCAAATTTAAATTCATTTCATCTTCCAACAGGTTCTATCTATAGTGTATTGTAGACAAGCCTTGAAATTGAGCCTTCATAGATTTGGGGACAAATCATCGTTGTCATCTTCCAGCTTCTATTAGCAAAAAATGCCATAATCAATGACTTGGAACAGTAAAATATTGTATTTCACAAAATTAATGAGTATGAACATAAAGAGGCTTATTCTTAAGTAATATCTTGAAATAAAATTAAATTTCTGAACTATAGATTAGAAGTAATAACATCAAAGCCCATCAAAAATGATTTTGATTGCAAATGCTCATGCCTTTTGTTGTTTGTGCAAAATCATCATTGCTTTTTGGGTTTCAGCATCCACTGGCTGGTAGAGAAACAAATTAAGATGTAAGCATTTTCTGCTACAATGTATTGAATGTTGAGAAAATTACTTATATTCATACAAATTTCTAAATATCAGTCATAAGTAGAATCAAATTGACAATTCTATAAGCATTTAAAATGTTCAAATTTTAATTTGGAATCCCAAAAAGTAAAAACTAAGTGGCATGGAGTTCCCAATGAATTTGTATCTTACTGGTTCATAGGTAGGAGTACCATGACCTCTTGCTTGTAGCTTGGCAATGATCTATAATAAAACCAGGAATTTTCGTAGAATTGATGGCCTATACAAAATGGAATCAAGCAAGCCCTTTCAGAGAGTTGCCAATATCAAGCAGATCATATACCTTTTTTTCTCATTCTTTCCAACATGATCACACAAATTTTTTTCATGCATCAACTCCTTACCTACCCACCACAGTTGAGTTGTCTCTAGATCAAATAGCTCCTCACCTAGCAAAATATACAAATTATTTAGTCTTCTTCTTAGGTGAAACTGTAATGATCATATATAGCTGTGAGATCATTCCTGTTACCAAAATTTTAAAGGGGTCCAACATAGAGTAGAATATTATTGCTTTCAAATTACAAATAATAATTTTTAAATTGTTTACAACCACATTCAGTATGGTGGAAGAACTTAGAACTATTGCAAATACTGACAAGTTCTACTTGATCCAGTTCTAAAAGCCCTTTAAATTAAGTGGATAACAAGGATGCTTCATCACTTCTACTCAAGTTCTAGAGGCCCTTATAGATAATTAAGAATATAAGAATTTTTTTTAAGTTTATTACAACATTCAAACAATTAAGTACATAGTCCAATGCATATAGAGTTATTTCAAAGATGTGAATTAGCATTCTAATGGTCTATTGGGAATGGATTTTCAACTGCAGTCATTGGGGGAAAAGCTCTCACAGAAAGGAGGTGAGAAGGATCCCTTACCCTCATAGACAAGCCTCCCAGGCAAACACCAAGCCTCCTTGGCATTTGGACCATAACCACCAATTACTAGATATGGAAAAATATAGATTGTGCCGACTAATTTTGCTGGTACATGAGAAGCTCCAATAGATAGGGAACCTTCAATCAATAGTTTCTTTCGAATAACTACACAAGAACCTTTGGGGAATGCCACCATCCTCTTCTATTCTACACCTAAGACTAAACTAACCAAACACATGCTATCACTATGGACAATGCAGAATGGAAACTACTCTTAACATCAAACCTACACTAGCTAATTGATAGGGGAAAGGGGATAGGAGGAGGATAAGGGTTCAAAAAGGAGACAAGGATAGAGAAACAAATAAAAAGGGTGGATGAAGGAGCAATAAATAAGGGAAGACTGTTAACTTTCTCTATAGTGCACAACCAACTCTCCTCTACAAACTAACATATACCAGTGTCAGAGCGACCTTAATTTCTATTACATGGACCCACCTACAACAAAACAACACTAACTAACATCTACATGCCCAATGGTCATTCAATACTTACAAATAATCCACTTTGGTCCAAGGGGCATATGCAAAAAAGCATACGTTCACAATATCAAACCAAGGAATACTCTCTAAAACAACTAGCAAAAAACACTCACATCTTCCTCATGCTAACAGTCCATGTTACAAAGCCAAAAGATATTTACACAAGGGTAAAACCCTTATTTATACAACAAGGAAAAATCCTTGTGCAATTGCAACTAAAGAAGCCCAAGAATATTTTACAAAAGATAACTAGGTTAAACAAAAACCCAGTCACAAAAGACTCACCTTGCAAACCATTGAGTTGCTACAGTGCATTCACAAACCATTTGTGTAGTTCATCTGACCAACACCTATTTTCCTCTTTTCTTGAGATTGAGAAGCATTGCATCCAGATATAGTGGGGGTTGGGCTTACTGCATTGGAGACTATGGTAGCTTCCTTTCCTTGTACCTGTGCTGGTACTTCTATGGTTTCTCTAGATCTACTTCTTGTTTTAGCAGTAGCATTCAAGCATTTATTTTCATTGTCCACCAATGATGAACTAGCATCATGCTTATGCTCAATAGGTGATAAACCAAGATTTGGTAATGTCCTTTCTAGGGTAGATCTTATGGGCAGATGGTTGATCACTTTCCTTTCTTTTGAAAATGGTTGGCATGCTCCACCCACTCTCTATTTTGAATCTGAAAATAGCTTGGTGTTTGAAGTAATAGACTGTTGCTACCGAGAATTCTGCTCTTTTAAGGATTCTTCCACAAATGTTGGGCTCTTTAAATAAATTGAGACCATCAATCTCAATAATCGACACAAGTTATTCTCACAGAATTAGCTAACCATGTTTATATTGTCAACATTATGAGGATTCGCGTTCCACAACTGAGCCAAAATCATCCAGTGAGGCTTATCACCATTCATGGACTTTGGTTTCTTGGCATTGGACAATATTCATTCCATAGTGGGAATTTGCACAATCCCACTCTTGATTTAGAATTGTATGATGACGTTCAAACCATGAAAATACAGTATTCAATAATCCACTCAAAGTGCACGTCTACCCGGTGTGCATGCCAATCAAGAGAGGCCATGCTTGAAGCTCAATTTTTTCAATATGAGCACTTTGTAATCCATTATAATGTCCTTTTGGCAACACTTTTCTCAACATAAATCAATATTTCAACAAATTATAATGATGATGTTGTTGAAATGAACGAGGAACAAGATGTCTTGTTACTTTCAATGAGTAATGGATAAAAAGCTAAAGCAAACTCCGTCAGTATTCTAAAGAATTGCAAATAGTGTATGAGAAAACAATCATTTGATTTGTCAGCTGAAATGATTTTACACATAACACTGCCTATTTGTAAACTGGTCATTTTTTTTTTCATCAGCCTTATATGTGTGAAGTGTAATATATTCTAATATATTTGTAATGTTGAAATTTGGATACCCATGTCAAATCTATTTTTGTAATGGTGGAATTTTTATACACATCAATTCTATTGTGAGAGGATGACTTAATATAATTATATATCTTGATTACTATATTGATATAAAGCAGATTATAAATGTATAAAAAAGAGTTGTAATCAAAGAAAAATAGTTCAAAACTAGTATAATACAATAGCCATATTTTGAAAAGCTAACTCTCCCATCTTTCATCCCTTCTATTTATATAGATTCTCTCTCATTTGACTTTATTTGATTTACTTATATATTTGTTGCATTCACAATGTAATAAAGTCTTAGAAATTTATAGGGTTTAGAGAGAAAATATAAGCCTATTATGTGATGAATTAAATCCTGACCCTGCTAAGATGAACAAACTTGAGGTAATCAACTTTGTTTGACTAGTATTTTATTCAATCATGAACTCAAAAATGTGTAGATGTCTAAGGAGCTTGAACAATCAAAGAAACGTGTAAAACCACTAGATTCCACATGTTGATTTCATACACAACCTTCCATATCCTTTAATTTAGATGATCCAACATTAAGCAAATGCATAATTCCATCTATCTCAAGTAAATTGCAGAAATTAATTCAAAACAACATCGCCCAGTTTGGAGAACTCAGAAAATAAAAGGAAAACAAGGGAAAATTATGAAATTATATATACCATGTTTACTATTTATAGGATGGGTTCAGTTTTGAGTCTTGATCAAATCTATCATATATGCTTAAGGGCAGCCTCAGTCTAGCATGAACCCATCTCTATAACTTGATATTTAGAAACAAAATCTGAAGAAGATCTTCTTTGCCCCCCTTGCACCTTCCCAAGTCCTTTACAACATTTTTCCATGTGTTCTAGACACCTATACAATTTTCCTTATTTATCTACAAGCATTAGACTGACTGTTTACATGAATTTTCGCCACTCAAAGGATAATAAACACCACTTGTTTCTTTACAAAAACAAAGATAAAATAATGGTGATGTGAACCAATTACAACCTGATCCACTTCAGATCACAAGACACAAGACATATCTCTTCTTACATGCACTGCTCATCTTTCAGGTCATGTTGGTAGGTTTAAGGCAGGTTTAAGACAAAGAAACTTCTATTTAGAAATTACTATGTTTTAAAAAAATTTAGAATATATATCATGTATATTATGACAAAATCCAATTTAAGGTTTTCAAAAATCAGCTCCTTCTATGTCACATGCAATACATCCCTGACACAACCCAACAATTTCTAGTTAGAGTTATTACCTAGTTGCTTAGTCTGTGTTCTTCTCAGTAGAGGTGCACTTCAGCAGTTGCATATTTCAGCTAGCCTTATCCTCTTCCATAATTAGAATGCTCTTTTGATTTATAAGTTTTAAAACCCAGTAATGTAAGATAGAGCACATGCATGCAGATCTAAGTTTAGGATTTTCTTTTTCGCTAGCCTTCTATTTTAGATTTTAGAAGTCTCAGTCTGTGTGCATACCCTGAGCACATAGGTTTTCTCAGATTTTAGAATTCTATTTTTTATGTCGATATTATCGAAAATAGATTGTAGACAATATCTTTTCCCTCTTGTCTATCATATTATTTCTAATTTTATTTTTGGCCATGTGTAAAAGAGTAAGTGTATTTATTTTTGTTCATTTAAATTTAAACATTAGGATGTTTAAAGTAATTTTTTTTTTTGGAAAAATTAGGGATCGATATGGCAGCTCATGAACCACCACCTGGTGGTATATTTACCAATACAAAGGATGAGATCAGTAAATTATGTCATATTGTACTTGAGCCCACCACCATAGGGGTTTACAAGGATACATGTGTGTCCATTCTACATAGCTTAGAGAAGATTATATGGACATTTGAGAATAGACATGCTTTGTCTACAGAAAATATAACACGTGTTCTTGCTCAGATGTAGCAAGAGATTAGTGGTGAGGTTTCTCTTGCAGATGTTAAGCTGCAAGTCTGAAAAGAAACCGTCAAAACATAATGTTTTCCATTTTACTTTGGTAGATCCAAGGTTAAGGGATATTAGGTGACTCAATGTGTTGATTGTCAGATGGCCGTTTTGATATACCCATGCTTTCTTGCAGCATTTGGCCATTATCCAAATAACAACCAAATTCCTTTATACTTTGTACAATAGTTGTATGTTGAGGTTCATTTGGGCCTCAACATCAACTATTTAGACCTACCAGAATATTATGGTCAAGGGCATGGTAGGGTAGCTGATAGGGATTCTTTTCGTCGAGCAAATCGACTGCCTCCAGTTTATCGAGATATAGTTGGGGAGAGATTTCCTGGTATCTCCCCATCCCTCGCACCTATCACAAATCAGGTTATTGGTGCTTCTCAAAGGGAAGCAATTGATAGTGTTGGTGATATAGTTGTTGGTGCATCTACGATATCTACTGAACATGTGTGTAGATATTTGATAAGTCATTCTACATGATCTAGATCATCGAAGCATGCTACTAATCCTTATGGTATGGTGGGTGTCCTTTCACCATCAAACATAGATGGTCTTGTAGGAGAGAAGATGCTTCGGAGTACAGCTTGTTGTTTGATAGATGACCTATTGGAGGCATATGCTTTCATTGCAGCAAAGCTTGGGATCCCAATAAATGAGCTCAAAGGACATGTGCGTAGAGCTTTATGTTCACATCTAGGATCCAACCAAGCTACATGTCCATCACATTCACATCAACCTGGTAGCTTTGCAAATCCTACAGATCCACCTACAGATCATTCAGCTGCTAGAGAGGATGATACACCTACTGGTTGTTTTGTGAGTGTTCAACATCATGCATCTCAGGGCCTAGATGAAATTAAGGATCAATTGCAAATGATGGGATCGTCAGGTTATGTGGATATGCTGCTACAGGGAGATATTTCGTTAATGCCATCTCACCTGGTTAGTCCACTATACTCATCAATATTGGAGCAAGCCATGGAGACTCATGATACAACCGAGTTGACAGATAGGATAATTGCAGTGGATCCTGCACCACCTGATACAGAGGTATGTATGTATGTACACACATCCACAATTTAAACTTGTTTAATTTTTAAATTACCATTTTTACTTAAACAGTAGACTAATGTACACATTTATGTTATATATATATATATATATATATTGTAGAGGGAGTTAGCTCATGTTACACCTAGTGTGAGGATGGAGCATGTACGTAGATGTGATTTAGATGATGTGACTAATGTTAGTGGATAGGTGAGTGTTAAGTTTTTAAATCATGTACTTAGGTATGTATATAATTTGTACACATGTATATAGATATAGAACATGGACATGTGAGTTTTAAGTTTTTAAATCATGTACTCAGGTATGTATATGATTTGTACACATTTATATAGATATAAAACATTATTCCAATGTGGCATTATGTGATTAGATTGTGTACATGTCTTGTACTATCTGTAGGGCTCAACACATCCATCGAAGCAAGATTCTCATTCTGAGGGTTGCTCGATTTGGAGCCAGAATGATGACCCTGTTGGAGCTTGACTTAATTAATAGGTAAACAAGTTGTAGCTACAAGATGCAATGCTTATTTTATGTTTTCACAATAGCTGCCCAAGATTTTGAATTAAACATGTTGGTAATTTATCTAGATTATAATTCTTTGGCACATGTCTTTTTCTAGGCTCTATGTATGAGGAGCCATTGTTGGGTACAAAAGGTAAATTTTCAAATATTCTACTTTTTATGTGTCTCTTGAGATTGCATACTCTTATAGTTTCATCCGCTTATTTCTGGACTTTTGATTAATTGATATAATAATGGTTCTTTTCTAATTAATTACATTTGATCAGGTCCAAATCAAATTTATTTGGTATGTGCTTCTAATTTGTTTTTATGGCTTATTGTAGGATAAATTACTACATCTTTGTTGCTAACAATTTTTTCAAGATCCAATAAAGCTGGCACCATTTTTGAATTTGTGAATCTTCAACTTGTCAAAGCCATGGTTTCAATCAGTGTTTTTTTTGGAATCTATAAGCATGGAATCTTTTTTTTCCCATTGGCATTGTGAAGAGCATGAAAATTTTTGTGTAGAATCTTGAGGTGAGTCACTTGCCACAGTGTCAATCAGTGGTTTTTTCTTTTGTTCTTGTAGTTCCTGATGAGTTCCTATCAAGGATTTGTTGACTCGGGACTTATACACTGTATAATACTTGTAAATTGCATTTATAGTTTTAGGTTTTAGGTGCAATTAAATCTCAGGGAGCTTCACATTCTAATTTTAAGAATAGTTCTATTGCATGTCCTCATTTTGTCTATTTTTTTTAACAACAAACAAATCAAAATTTTAAAATTATGAATCATATTGATGTTAGCCAAAACAAGTCAACAAAGTGCATCAATTTTTTGTGGCAAAATAAAACCATTGTATACTGTATTTTCTATTTTTCATGTAGATCTATTCTATACGAGGATATATTGATTTTGTTACACCCATATGATCTGAAATATTGAAGCAGATATGGGTTTATGGAAATAGTTTTGAGTCTTTTCTTGTTGCTATTGTTACACCCAATCAATAAGCACTTGAGAATTGGGCTACAACTAATGGATAAACTAGAGATTTTGTTGCATTGTGCCAAAATCCCAAGGCAAAGGCATACATTTTGCAAGAAGTGAATGTAGTAGCTAAAAGCAACAAGGTACAATTGTGATTGCATTCTTTTGTATTTTGTTGTTATACAATCTTTCTATAGATTGCTAACAAATGCAAATCTACTATTTTCTTTCCCTAGGAAAATTTTGGTGATCTATACAAAAGCCTCAAGTGAGCTCCAAAGGAACAAATTTGAGGGATTGGAATTTATCCTGAAATTGCACTACTACATACTTTTCTCTTCTTTGGAATAAATTTGTTGAGATTCATCCATATACCTATGTTTAGGGTGAATCATGTAATTGCTCATAGCATGATACTTCTCTTAAGTGAAGTTTGAAAGTTGATAAGATCTAATGAAGCTTTCTTGTGCTTCATGACTAAACTGAATGGAATCTTCAGCTCCTTGTACTTGTGTTCATGTTATGTTATTTTTGGAGCCATTATTGTATTTTTGTCTTAATTTACTAAAGCTTATTTATATATACTGGGATTTTGATTATGGTCTATTCAAGCTTCTTCTTTTGTGGTGATCCATCAATGCTACAGGGGGTCTTTTGATGAGGGCACAACTCGAGACATAGAAAATAACCCACAAACAAGAGAATAATTTTATTATTTAGAAAATGGAGCTTCTTACATGTAGAGGATCTAAAATCCCCTGTTCATGCTTAAAAGCCATAACAACCCTTTCAAGAATATGCGAGCTTGTACCCAAAAAGTTACCCAAAAATTAGAAACCCACCCATAAATAGAGTTCCTCATTAGTTTGGAGCCAAAAAAACATTCAAATTTGAGTTTAGGTGGTTTGGGGCCAAAAATTTACAACCTGAAGTTCAAATTTCAAAAGAGCATTTGCAATTGTATCTTCTAGAAAGTGTGCCAACTTCCCGAGGCCATAACTTTTGATCCGGGACTCCGATTCGTGAACTATTTGAACCGTTGGAAAGGTCTCGAAGTCAATAACACACTTGAAATCTCTACGTCAATTTTGGAAAGTTTCATGGCCTATCCGGGAACTCTAAGTGCCTCAAATCTAACTCAGAAGATTTCAAGTGTAAATCTGGGAAACTAAAACTACAATATCTTTCAACCCAATAATAAAAAATAAAACTATAAATTAATAATTTCATTATGACAAAAAGGGTATCCAAAAATGTAAAAACATCTAAAAACCGAGAAACTTGAAATTTAACTATTTTTGGGTGATGC